>JAMKYM010000014.1:0-318703 GCA_026541065.1 Canavalia ensiformis
ATCCATTGATTCTAATAATCCCTTGTCCTGGAGGACTGCCGTGGCTTTATATCTAACAACATTGCATCGCCTATGGGCTGCGTGCTCCGTCAACATGATGAATCCGGTAAAGTTAAGGAGCTGCTGTGCAATACATTACTTGAGCAAGAAGTTTACAAATTATGAAGCCAAATACTTCCTCGTAGAACGAACATGTTGCGCCTTGGCATTTGTAGCGCATTGCCTGAGACAGTACATGCTGAGTCACACTACTTGGTTGATATCCAGGATGGACCCAATCAAGAACATTTTTGAGAAGCCTGCTTTGTCAGGGAGGATTGCAAGGTGGCCAGTTCTGCTATCGGAATATGACATTCTGTACGTGACGCAGAAGGCCATTAAAGGTAGCGTGCTCACCGATTATCTAGCCCAACAACTCCTGGATGACTACCAAACCATGCAGCCGGAGTTTCCTGATGAGGGTCTAATGGAGATATTCAATGAAAGAGAGCAAACAAAGGGCGAGAAGTGGATGATGTTGTTCGACGGCGCCTCCAACATGATGGGCCATGGCATATGGGCCATACTCATTTCCCCGGAAAATCAGTACTTACCCATTGCGGCCAGGCTATCTTTCGATTTCACTAACAACGTGGCAGAGTATGAGGCTTGTATCTTAGGGATCCAAGCTGCAATCGAAGTTAATGTTAAATATCTAGAAGTTTTCGATGATTCGGCCTTGGTCATCCATCCGGTCAAAGGAGAGTGGGAGACGAGAGATGCGAAATTAGTCCCCTATCAGGCCCATCTCAAGGAATTATTAGAGCAATTCGAAGAGGTCACCTTTTCTCATATACCTCGAGAGGACAATTAGCTGGCCGATGCCCTAGCCACCTTGTCATCCATGTTCGAAATCGGACAAGAGGAAGACATGCCTCTCATCCGGGTGAAACATCGCCCTCGACCGGCATTCTGTCAATTAGTGGAAGTAGAGCTTGATGGAAGACCGTGGTACCATGATATCCGGCAGCTTTTGAAAAATAAAGAATACACTGCCAACGCATCCGAAAATGACAAGCGAACATTGCGAAGATTGGCTACAAATTTTTTCCACAGTGGGGAAATCCTGTATAAAAGGAATCACGACATGGTTCTGCTCAGGTGTGTGGATTTAGCAGAGGCCAACAAGATTCTGAAAGAAGTCCACGAAGGGTCTTTCGGCGCTCACGCTAACAGACACGCAATGGCAAGGAAGATCCTTAGAGCCGGGTATTATTGGTTGACCATGGAAACTGACTACTCGAAGCACGCCAAGACATGTCATAAATGCTAGGTGTATGCAGACATTATTAATACACCGTCAACATCACTGAATGTATTGCCATCGCCATGGCCATTCGCGATGTGGAGAATGGATGTCATCGAACCGATTGAGCCCTATCGCAACCGTAATTACAATGAGATGACGAACTCGCTTAAATTTTGAAGAGAGATTTTTTTTGGTAATATAGAGTCGCCACCAAATTTTTATTTAAGGGAAAAAGATTTGGAAAAACCCTAACTCGAGGAAGAGATTTAGGTTCAGGAGTCGGTTACGAGTGGGGAAGGTGTTAGGCACCCCACTCGCCCATTCCGAAGAACGGTACCCTTAAACAAAGTGTGTGGTTTATTTGAAAATTGTTTGATCCCTTTAAGTTGAGTGCAAATAAATAGATTGATGTAAACTCAAGGCTTACGTAGTTCTGGTTTGTGAAGGCTTGACCTTCAGAGGTAAAAGATTTAGAAGAATATACTTGAAGGGGAAGAAAAACAAGTTTAAGAGGAAATTTTAGCCCACATATGCACAAGGTCCAAGGCAACTAAGGCTGGAGTAAGGCCTATATGAATATCTAAATATCAAACAACAGTGAAAACCGCTAGTTTCCCATTCAGAGCTCATCGCATGAGACTAGTGATTCCCAAAAATATTTTGAAAGGTTTTATTGTATTAATAGGAACTTTTAGTCCATCTATGCACAAGGTCCGAGGCAACTAAGGCTGCACTGGGGCCTATATGAATCTCTAAATATCGAACAACAGTGAAAACCGCTAGTTTCCCATTCAGAGCTCATCCCGTGAGACTAGTGATTCCCAACAAATATTTTGAAAGGTTTTATTGTTTTAATAGGAACTTTAGTCCCACCTATGCACTAGGTCCAAGGCAACTAAGGCTGCATTGGGGCCTATATGAATCTCTAAATATCGAACAACAGTGAAAACCGCTAGTCTCCTATTTAGAGTTCATCGCGTGAGACTAGTGATTCCCAAAAATGTTTTTGAAAGCTTTTATTACTTAGGCAGGAACTTTTAGTCCACATATTCACAAGGTCCGAGGCAACTAAGGCTGCCCTGGGGCCTATATGAATCTGTTAGTATCGAACGACAGTGAAGACCGCCAGTTTCCCATTTAGAGTTCATCGCGTGGGACTAGCGATTCCCAAAACATTTTAATTTGAAGACACTAACGATAAGAAAATGAACAACCACCAGTTTCCTGTTTAGAGTTCATCGCATCAAACTAGCGATTCCCAAAACATTTTAATTTGAAGACACTAACGATAAGAAAATGAACTGGGCTTAATTGAAATGAAGGGAAATGCGTAGGTAAGGACTTAATTGGAATTTTGAGAAACACAGGGGCTTAATTAGAATTTTGAGAAATACAAGGGCTTAATTAGGATTTTGAGAAATACAGGGGCTGGATTTCTTCAATTGAAACAAAAGTGTTGTGCCTGGGATTCGAAGCGAAGACAATGGGGTCGCAGGCCATGCGCTCTACCACTTAAGCTATGTTGCTTTTGTAACCCATGTTCAATTCGGTCCATATATGTGTATGGGGCTCAAAATATGAACCTGAGGTGGCAAGTCATGTGTTTAGCCTAGGTTCTGTTAATTGTACGTATGTGCCTAGGATGAGGTTGCCTTTCCCATTCCCAACCCAATCTACAGGGGTCATTAGTATATATGTAGCCTAGAGGGTACACATGCATGCACTTGGTCCCTTTTACGTTAAACCTCTAAGGCTATTTCTGCCTTTTATCATTATTGGGCAAGGAGAGACTTATATCCCCTGGAACACTACGTTTGTGGGAGACCTCTAGCTTCAGCTTTTGCATTTGGAATTCCTTGTGATTTGGTAGAATCCACCGAGGCGTAGGGTGGACTTTTCAACTGAGAATGCTTTCTCAATCGCAAGATTTGATGTCTTGGCCTCTGTGGAGTTGTTGTCTTTATTGTAAGTACCCAATAGGTAGGAGACAAGTCGAGAGAATGTGTTAGTTATGAGGTTCGAAGCTAGACACCTCTTATGTGAGTTAGGAGGCGTCGACCACGTCAACCAAGTTTAAAACCTCGTTACCGGTGCCTATACTTACTTCGAGTAGCCTATCTTCAGGAGATTCATCCACCTTTATGCAGGGCAGCATGGGGATTTAACCTTTATATTCATGGATCCGTGGTTATCAGCCCACACATTATTCTGCTTCCAACCTTGCTGATGTGGAGTATTTGTCTTAGCAACGCACACCCCCATTGAGAGTGAGTATAATAGTAATTGGACCAGGGACAGATGTCTATCTTGTCATCTAGAAATGTTTACTATAGACCAATCATTCGTCTTGGTATTTGATAATGAATCGGATAATCGCCTTTCATGCATCTGTGTTGACGCAGATTCAGTTATGGAAGTACTGACCAGCTTCACCATTATGTATATGGGGGCACCTACATGAATTGAGGTTAGAGACAAACGACTAAACCAATTAATTATACTGGTGTAGCTCTGCATGAGACAAAATTCAGCTACACGACCTTCTCTACAAGGGCTGCATGATGCTTCGTTAAAGAAGGGGCAATGTCGATTAGATCCTATTGAGCACGTCATATATTTATTGACTAGCACCGGGCTGTCTAAGGGGTATCACTTTGGTTTCAAAGGACCGCTTGGGGTGTGGTTAACAGAAGACCAATGCAAGGCCACATCTATGCTTATAGGCTATATCTCTGCTTATTTCATCTACCTTTTATTCCTCTGCTTCTCGATAGATCGCCCCACCAGAACTAGACGTCATACTCTTTGGACTGCCTTATGAAATGCCAATAACGACCCCTACCTGACATTTCATGCATGTTGGAATCTTGTTCCGACGGCAATCTCCTTTCATGGCGGTCGCTGATTCCAATGTCGTGGTTGTTGAGGTCCGGCTCTGCTGATATGTGACCCACTTCAAGTGGTTAGTCAATCATGTTGTTGTCCTTTAATGCCAATAGAATCCAGCATTTGAGTTGCGAACCGACCGACTCAACAACCTTCATTCATGAAAAAGGGCACCCAAACTTGAAGTCCACCTTCTGCCATTTGCTAGGTGGTTGCCTAGTCTTCAACACCACTGGATCGAACGTCGTCTTCCCTCATCACAGTACCCATAATTATGCTACACGAGCGTTCCAAACGATGCTCATTATTATCAGTGTTACGCTACTCCCAGGGATGGCAACTTACTATCTTGCTCACGAAAGCATAGCCCTTCATGACAGACCGAGGAATGAAGCTATTCTGCACCATCACACCGTGAAAGTTCCTTGTTGCTGAGATACATAATCAAGATCCCTTGTTCATGGAGTCTCGAAACTGTCATATGACCACTCATGAGTGGTTCTCCTCTTTTACGGTGTATTATTTCTTCTGATTAGCAAAAAGGATCAAATGGACCTTATACATCTTTGGTGTAATTCATATTGTATCCTCTTCCTCCTATGGTGACTTAAGTCTATTTTTCTGAGCCAGAACCAACACGCCGATCATCTTCCTTCCGGAAGCTCCTTGTGAAAGAATCGGGACCCAATGACGTGTCTTCTTCTGCCTACTAATCAGTAGTAAAACTTCATGGCTGATCTTGCAGAGTGGGACGTAAATACGAAGATAACTTTTCTTTGATCCTCGTCTATGCCAACCATGCTGGGTATCCTTTCAAGCTCAGCTCTTGTATATGGATGCTATCTACGCACAAGAATAATGTATATGCGCAATTGGAACCGTGGGAGTGCTATTCAACCGAACTTCTCCCACATGATACGTAAGGCGACCGGTGCTTTCAATGTCACGTGCTATGAAACCTTTTAGAACATCTTCAGAGGGAGGAAAAACATACACATGATGCATTTTACAGGTACGAAAACTTCAATAAATTGGCTCACTGCACCTCAAATCAAACTACTCATCTATTTTCAACCTCGACGTCATCTCTATGGCTCAACGGTCCTAGTTCCTTCACTGGCTCTCTAATAGAGCAGCTACATTAGCTAATCTACCGATAACACAACTCTGATTGGAAGGTTTTGAGTCGTTTTAGGGAGAATCGTATCAAATCTAGTTTTCTTTGATGCTTGCCAAGGCATCACAAGCCAAGATTCATGCATGCGACACTAATCTCACCTAGACTATTCTCTTCCTCACGATATACAGAGGATCTAACATGGATTTCAAGAAAATGTAAGAATCAATCGATAACAAGATATGCGGAAGGGAATCTAACCTAGATTGAAGGAAATTTGCAAGCACGAGAGCGTCTTCTTCGTTGCAGAGCAGTCTGAGAATCTGAATGAATACTTTGCTTCGTGCTTCTCAAATGGTGAATCCTCGGGAAAAACTTCTTGAGAGTTGATTCAAAGATCTCCTCCAAAAAAGAAAAAACCCCAAAATCGAAACCACTCTTCTTCCTTTTATATTCGTTCTTCTTGTGCTAATCCCTCCCTAAAATCCTTTCTAACCGTTTTTTAACTAATTTACCGACCTCCCTTTTCTCCTTTTTATTTCATTTATATATTCGATCATTTCCTATTCGCATTTGCGTTCATTTATTTATTATTACTTTTCTACTGTTTTTTATTTCTAATATTATTTATTATTATTTATTATTATTTTTCCTTTTTTATATTTTTTTATTACCTTTTATTATTTTTCTTTATTATTATTTTTTATTTAGAATTTTTCTATTATTATCTTTTACTTCAGTTCTATTTACTTCTCATTTTTATGTTCTTTTTATAAATTTTGTGAATTTTATTATTATTTTTTCTATATTTATTTTTATTTTATTTATTATTTTTTTTCAGTTTCTATTTATTTATTTTCTTTTTTTACTTTTCTTTTTCCTTACTCTTCTCCCTTCCTCATTTGTTCATTCTTATTTTTATTCCCCTTCTGTTATTTATTTATTTTAGTTATAAATTTTTTTACTAATTAATTTAAAATGGAACCTCGGACATAATTAAGTGTTTACAGTTTGCTCCTCTTTACTCATTTTCTTGCTAGATAATATGAGAAGTAATTTCTCTACATTGTTGCGGTAAGAAATGGATAAAGATGTAAACAAATTATGTCCGAGGCCAGTATTGAGATAACCTAAAAGATGCAATGCTTCACTGGATCCAAAGAGTTTTCGAGCGAATGCATGAGAGACAATAGTCTTTTAAATGAATCTTGCTGACATCCTGGGTTAGTGCGATAGAACTTAAATACAAGGCCCGTCAGTATAGACTGAAATGTAGGAAATTAAACATGCATGGCCTGACATCATAGGCCAAAGTGCTGAAAATTAAAATGCAAGGCCTAACATCATAGGCCGGAATGCATTGAATTTAAACATGGAAGACTTGACATCATAGGCCAAAGTGCTGAAAATTAAAGTGCCAGGCCTGACAACATAGGCCGAAATACAGGAATTTAAACATGCAAGACCTGACATCATAGGCCGGAGTGCGGGAAATTCAAATGCAAGGCTTGACAACATAGGCCAAAGTGCAGAAAGTTAAAATGCAAGGCCTGACAACATAGGCCGAACTGCAGAAATTTAAACATGCAAGGCCTCACATCATAGGTCGGAGTGTGGAAAATTTAAATGCAATTCCTGACAACATAGGCCGAACTCCAGAAATTTAAACATGCAAGGCCTGACATCATAGGCCGATGTGCTGAAAATTAAACATGCAAGGCCTGACATCATAGACCGGGGTGCGGGAAATTAAAATGCAAGGCCTGAAAACATAGGTCGAAGTGCTGAAAATTAAAATGCAAGGCCTTACAAGATAGGCCGAAGTGCTGAAAATTAAACATTGAAGGCCTCACATCATAGGTCGGAGTGCGGGAAATGAAAATTCAATGCCTGACAACATAGGCCGAAGTGTAGAAATTTAAACTTGCAAGGCCTGACAACATAGGCCGACGTGCTAAAAGTTAAACATGCAAGACCTGGACATCATAGGCCGAGTGCGGGAAATTAAAATGCAAGGCCTGACAACATAGACCGAAGTGCAGAAAGTTAAAATGCAAGGCCTGACAACATAGGCCGAAATGCAGAAATTTAAACACACAAGGCCTGACAACTGTTGCAACCGCAATTCTGACGAGACGACGAACTCGCTAAAATTTTGAAAAATGATTTATTTGATTAATGTGGAGTCACCACCAAATTTTTATTTAAGGGAAAAAGATTTGGAAAAAACCCTGACTCGACGATGAGATTTAGGTTCGGGAATCGGTTACGAGTGGGGAAGGTGTTAGGCACCCCACTCGCCCGTTCCGAAGAATGGTACCCTTAAGCTGAGTGTATTACTTTTGAAAATTGTTTGATCCCTTAATTAATGTGAAAATAAATAGATTGATGGAGGTTAGCCTGACAAGACTTGATCCTGCTCCTACGTATTCCCCAGTGCAATGGGAAACTCAAGGCTTACGTAGTTTTGGTTTATTTTGAAGGCTTGACCTTCAAAGGTACTTGAATGGATGGTGCTCGAAGGCTTGACCTTTGAAACTGCTTGGAAAGGGATATTGGAAAATGGCTAGAGTGTTTCGAAAATGTTTTAATGAGAATCCTTAGTCCACATATGCACAGGATCCAAGACAACTATGACTGCACTGGGATCCATATGAATACCTAAACCCCGAACAACAGAAAAAGCTACCAGTTCGTGCTTAGGATTCATTGCGTGAGACTTAGGAATTCTAAAATGAAGTTTTATTATTTTACAAAAAGGATTCTTAGTCCATATATGTACAAGGTCCGAGGCGGCTATGGCAGCACGGGGATCTATACGAATTGCTAAACGTTGAACAGCAAGTGAACCGCCAGTTCCCCGTTTAGAGTCCATTGCGTGAGACTTAGAACCAATAAACTTGATTTTTGAAATGAGAAAAAAGGATTGGTCTTAATTGAAAAGTATTTGATTTTATGTCAATTTGATTTGAATCTTCTTGAAAAGAGTTTGTTTTGAACTTTTGGGATTTAGCTTGAATGGACAGATTTTGACTTGATTAAAAAAAGGATTTTCATTTCATGTGAAAGAAAGAATTTGGATTTGTTTTGAGAGTTTGAGGAGTTAATTAGGATTATAGGAAAATTCCTTTGGGGTTAGTTTTGAATTATGAAAATTTTAGAGGTTAATTTGTAAATTTGAAGAATTTTGGGGGTTAAAGGTAATTAATGGGGATGATAAGGGGCATATTTGGAATTAATGGGAATGATAAGGGGTAGTTTGGGTATTTTGTGATTTAGGACAGAATGGGAATTATTGGAAAAGGTTAAGGGCAATTTGGGTAATTTGTGATTTCGGACAGAATGGAAATTATTGGAAAAGGTTAGGGGCAATTTGGGTAATTGGTGATTTAAGACAGAATGGGAATTATTGGAAAAGGTTAGGGGCAATTTGGGTAATTTGTATGGCATGGGGTATAACTGGTATTCTGGAATTCTAAAGGGCCAAGATAGTAATTTAGCATTGACGTATTAGGAACTATATAATGCCTAGATAGATAAAAGGGGAAAATGTTGGAAACAGGGCTCGAACTGCAGGCGGGGAATTTGCAAGCTGTTTCCCCAACCGTCAGAGCCAGTGGACTTTGATGGTTTATGCTCCATTTGGTTCAATATAGGCAATACGAGGGAGGTGGGGTCACTCTGTATTTACCTTCTTTCTGCATGCCGTTTTTAGGGCAAAATCAGCATGCATGAGATGTGAGCTTAAGCCATGCATGTTTATGTCGATATCGGGCTTTCCTACATGTACGTACTTAGTGAGGCCATATGCATACCCACGCATATTTGGGGGAAGTGGCGGCTTGAGCTTTATGTTTCAGCCATATCATTGCACCTTGGTTCGAGCCGAGTTCGGTGCTATTGTTGGGTTTAGATGAAAGGCTTTCGATGTTCCTAGATTAACCTTAAGATTCGACGTCGAATGCTCTACATGATAGGGACGCATGCATGATGATTTTATCTTTTCACTCACAAACTTTCTAAAGCATCTAAGATATAGCTGCATGCAAACATCCAATTTCCATAATGGTCACTCGCATCTTTCCTTAAAACCAAGTTCGTTGGGCCATGAGTGGATCACAAACCTTTTGGCAGTGCCACTGCATTCATTTTCCTTGCAAAGGTCTCGAGTCAATATGTCTTGGAGCCTAACTTACGTCTGCTCTACATGGATAGGGAAATTATGGTTTCCAGCAACTCATCATGCTGGGGTCTTCCACAAATGTATAATGCTGATTAACGTAGACAAAACTTAGTGAGGCTAGAACGGATAAGAAATAGGCTCATCTAAGCCAAACCTCACTCACACTTTAGTCATCGATCGGGTGCTCTTCCCATTCTTTGAATCTATTTTCACTCATAGTCTGCAAAGAAAGACAGGACTAAGATCAGCTTCTTCCTCAGCTTTCCCCATTCCCTTGTTATTCCCATCCTTGAGATGCAACAAGGCGACCACTGGATATGAGGTCCCATTCAGCTTAAAACCTTTAGTTCGTAAGGCCTTTAGTCCTAACGTTGGCAGTTTGCATGGAGAAAGATCAACGCTGCTATGCACGATCAATATTTTGTCACGTCCACTTTTCTTCTATGATGGATGAATGCACCATAAGAAATCTTTGCGGTGGTTGGCCTATGATTACTTAAGGGAGGGTAGTTTGTCATGAGTGTGGAGGTGAGAAGACCAGCTTTTGGTTTGACGAGAGTACGTGGCCTGACTTGCACTTTTCAATGTAAATGAGGTTCTTGCCGAGGAGCTCGTATTGGAACTGTTTTAACGGCATGCGGGAGTGTGAGACTTCTAAAATTAGAAGTGCAGTGGCCTTGAGCTCAACTTGAAGCCCATAATTGAATAACGCCCAAGGGAGGAAAGTCCTGGACGTACGAACGACATGCATGCCCCTGTGTCCGTAGATGCATCCACAGGAGGTGATTATGAGAAGATTTAATTACTATATTACACATCCTCTTTGAGGTCTTTGTGCAGGGCACGTGACTTTTCATATTACCATTCTAAGGACCTTGATTCACATACGAAGGAGCAGAATTGGGCTATAGGCTGCGGGGACAATGAGGAGTTTGGACGTAATGGCTAACTGGGATCTAATGACCTTGACGTATTTATACTCCATAATTTCCAGAGATCCTTGACCCTCTAAAGCTAGATTGCTCGAATGCACTGTATGAACTAGTGTTAGCCTTGGGTAGGTAAACATGCACTGCCATTCATATCTGGCCAATGAATTTAGATCAGAACTTAAGGACGGTAAACCAGGTTATACTCCCTGCTGGATTCGGGGGCATTTAGAGCTCCTTGAAAGGTGATCAGCCAACGATCATGATGGCTATGGCCTTTGAGTCTTAGAGTTATTGGCATATCCAGAGGGAGCTATATACTCTACAAGTCAATGCGCTCCGCTTCGTCGACTCGTTATACAGCTTCTGCACAGGTAGCACTTGCACGATCCATCAAGATCAATTTTCTGTATCTGATGGCTACTCTTTCATACTTTCAATTGACGACTCATGGCATGCATGGATGTGGATTTAGTTGAGCATCGACCAAGATACCTAACTTAAGGGTTCTTCTTTGGTTATTTGAGGGCCTTTCTTGGGAGGCATTTTAGTAGAATATACAAACACCTAACCTAATCACTGTACATGGGCGATGCTTGTCATGGAGTCACTCATTGGCCCCTTGCACCTTGACTATGGCCGGACCATATGTTTATGTGAACTCTTGGATAAAACGACGGTGTTTCTAACGCTCATATAAGATGATAATGACACTAGACCTAAATCATTTAAAGAACTTCTCCTCTATCGGACTCTCATGCCATAGATGCAGTGATCATCGACAAACAAAGAAAAAATTTCAATCATATGATTCAAGATTTGCTTTAACTATAGAAACACATGCGTTTGAATGGAGTCATACACAATAAATCTCATGCCCTAAGTTTTAAGAATCATGAAAGAAATATAAAGAGAAAGTTATGGAAGGGACGAACCTGTTTGGGGACAGACGGTGGGGGAGGTCCGTTGGAGTCTTCTTCCAGAAGCCAAAGAAGAGCCTCCTTTCCCCTCTCCCTTATGCCTTCGCTGAAAGTGAAAAATTGTACCCTAATCCTCCTTCCAAGTGTTCTCCCTTCACCCTTGGCCTCTGCCCTCTTGATCTCATAAGACTACGTAGCAAAGATTAGCCAAGGAAAACTAATCTCCCCTCCTAAAGCTGCATGCCCCTTCCGACTCCAAGAACCCTCTTCCCAATGGAGTCTCCTTCTCCTTCGTTGATTTCCTTTTTTCTTTTCAAAACCGTTTTTTTTTTCGTTTCAAACAGTCGTTTTCTGTTTTTCCCAAAACCGATTGTCTTTTTTGTTAAATTTCTATTTTTTATTTGCTTTCTTTTTCTATTTTTTCTTTATTTTACAGTTTTTCCATTTCTGTTATTTATTATCCTTTCTGCTTATTTCAATTTTCATATATATATATATGCTTTTTTAATTATTTATTTTTTGATTTCTATTTTTAATTTTTTGTTTATTTCCTATTTTTTTGTATTTATTTAATTTTCTGTTTTAACAATTTTTTTTAATTTTCTTTTCATTTATATTTTTTTATTTTGAGTTTCGGTTTTTTATTATTATTATTTTTTTATTTTCTTATTTTTTTTATTATTTTTATTATTTATTATTTTCTTTCTAAATTTATTATTCTCTTTTCCAAATTCCCTTTTTTTTCTTTTTCATTTCTTTATTTTAAAGTTTGTTTTTACCGTTTTTCTCTTTACTTATTCCTAATATTTCTTTTTTGTATCTTTCAATTTTTAATCCTTGTTTATTAAATTTTATTTAATCGTTTTCTTTTAATTTTGGGTTTTAATGTTTGTTTGATTTTCTTTTCTTATTTCGTCATTATTTTTTATTGTTGTCTGTTTCTCTATTTGTCTGTTTATTCTGTTTTATGTTTTTCTATTTATTTTCTTTCTGTTCATTATTTAAATTAGTATTAGTTTCTTGATTAATTTTATGATCGGGGGCCTCGGACATAGTTGAGTGTTTACAACAACATACGCCGAAGTACTTAAAATTAAACTGCACGGCCTAACAACATAGGTCGTAGTGTTGAAAATTAAACATGCAAGGCCTGACAGCAAAGGCCGAAGAGCAGAAAGTTAAAATGCAAGGCCTGACAACATAGGCCGAAGTGCCGAAAATTTAACATGCAAGGACTGACATCATAGGCCAAATTGCGGGAAATTAAAAGGCATGGCCTGACAACATAGGCCGAAGTACAGAAAGTTAAAATGCAAGGCCTGACAACATAGGCCGAAGTGCGGAAATTTAAACATGCAAGGCATGACCGCATAGGCCGTAGTGCTGAAAATTAAACATGCAAGGCCTGGCATCATAGGCAGGAGTACGGGAAATTAACATGCAAGGCCTGACAACATAGGTCGAAGTGCAGAAAGTTAAAATGCAAGGCCTGACAATATAGGCCGAAGTGCAGAAATTTAAACATACAAGGCCTAACATCGTAGGCCGAAGTGCAGAAATTTAAACATGCAAGGCCTGACATCGTAGGCCGAAGTGCAGAAAGTTAAAAAGCAAGGCCTGACAACATAGGCCGAAGTGCAGAAATTTAAACATGCAAGGCTTGACAACATAGGCCGGAGTGTTGAAAATTAAACATGCTAGGCCTGATATCATAGGCCGGAGTGCGGGAAATTAAAATTCAAGGCATCACAACATAGGCCGAAGTGCAAAAAGTTAAAATGCAAGCCCAAGCAACATAGGCCAAAGTGCAGAAATTTAAACTTGCAAGGCCTGCCATCATAGGCCCAAGTGCTGAAAATTAAACATGCATGGCTTGACATCATTGGCCAGAGTGCGGGAAATTAAAATGCAAGGCCTCACAACACAGGCCGAAGTGCAGAAAGTTAAAATGCAAGGCCTCACAACATAGGCCGAAGTGCAGAAATTTAAACATGCAGGGCCTGACATCGTAGGCCGAAGTGCAAAAATTTGAAATGCTAGGCCTGACAACATAGGCTGGAATGCAGAAATTTAAAGATGCAAGGCCCGACAGCATAGGCTGAAGTGGTTAAAATTAAACATGCAAGGCCTGACATCATAGGCCGGAGTGCGGGAAATTAAAATGCAAGGACTGACAATATAGGCCGAAGTGTAGAAACTTAAAATGCAAGGCCTGAAAACATAGGTCGAAGTGCAGAAATTTAAACATGCAAGGCCTGTCATCATAGGCCGAAGTGTTGAAAATTTAACATGCAAGTCCTGATATCATTGGTTGGAGTGCGGGAAATTAAAATGCAAGGCCTGACAACATAGACCGAAGTGCAGAAAGTTGTAATGCAAGGGCTGACAAGATAGGTCGAAGTGCAGAAATTTAAACATGCAAGGCTTGACTTCATAGGTCGTAGTGCTGAAAATTAAACATGCAAGGCCTGACATCATAGGCCGGAGTGCGGGAAATTAAAATGCAAGGTCTGACAACATAAGCCGAAGTGCAGAAAGTTAAAATGCAAGGCCAGACAACATAGGCCGAAGTGCAGAAATTTAAACATGCAAAGCCTGACATCATAGGCCGAAGTGCTAAAAATTAAACATGCAAGGCCTGACAACATAGGTCGAAGTGCAGAAAGTTAAAATGCAAGGCCTGATAACATAGGTCGAAGTGCAGAATGTTAAACTGTAAGGCCTGACAACATAGGCCGAAGTGCAGAAATTTAAAATGGAAGGCCTAACATCATAGGTCGGAATGCAGAAAGTTAAACATGCAAGGCCTAAAAACATAGGCCGAAGTGCTGAAATTTAAACATGCAAGGCCTGGCATCATAGGCCGAAGTGTTAAAAATTTAACATGCAAGTCCTGATATCATTGGCTGGAGTGCGGGAAATTAAAATGCAAGGCCTGACAACATAGACCAAAGTGCAAAAAGTTGTAATGCAAGGGCTGACAACGTAGGTCGAAGTGCAGAAATTAAAACATGCAAGGCTTGACTTCATAGGTCGTAGTGCTGAAAATTAAACATGCAAGGCCTGACATCATAGGCCGGAGTGCGGGAAATTAAAATGCAAGGTCTAACAGCATAGGCCGAAGTGCAGAAAGTTAAAATGCAAGGCCTGACAACATTGGCCGAGTGCAGAAATTTAAACATGCAAGGCCTGACATCATACGCCGAAGTGCTAAAAATTAAACATGAAAGGCCTGACAACATAGGTCGAACTGCAGAAAGTTAAAATGCAAGGCCTGACAACATAGGTCGAAGTGCAGAATGTTAAACTGCAAGGCCTGACAACATAGGTCGAAGTGCAGAATGTTAAACTGCAAGGCCTGACAACATAGGCTGAAGTGCAGAAATTTAAAATGCAAGGCCTAACATCATAGGCCGGAATGCAGAAAGTTAAACATGCAAGGCCTAAAAACATAGGCCGAAGTGCTGAAATTTAAACATGGAAGGCCGGACATCATAGGCCGGAGTGCGGGAAATTAACCATGCAAGGGGTAGCCTAGTAGTAGGCTTGGTAGAGAAAACTGAGGGTGTATTTTTTATTTGCAGTCTTCGACCTCCGAGGTTTCTTCTAGCACTGACCGTGATCTTCAGAGTGAGCTAGATTCTAAGATCTGCTTGCTTCCTTCTTTTCTTTACAAAAGTATCTTTTTGCGGGGCCCTTCTTTTGAGAGAAAAGATCTTTTGATTAGCAAGAACTTATAGTTAGGAAGGTTTCGAACTAGCCCTGCCTTTTGAACAGCATTAGTAACAGTAATTGTCCTTCAAACTTTATATAATTACACTTTGCACATATCTTTTTAACAAAAGAAAAATACAATTGCACATGGCATAAAACAAAATGGTCATCATAGTGTAGGCTATTTTTGGATGAATACCTAGTGGTTTAATCTTGGTTGGTTGGATGCCTTTGAAACGATTAGTGCTAGTATTGTATTTTGGCGTCGTCTTTTGTCTTGTCAACCTGGGCTTCGAAAAAGCAAGATTTTCCCCAGTTTATTCGAATAGCCCTTGACCGCTCTTGAACCTTTCGTTTTAACCACAAACAACTTGATTTCGTTCTTCGTTCTTTCGGAACCCCATATACTCGCCTATTTTGCCCTATTATAATGCCCGGATTATCATCTGGCCACTAATTTTCCCCAGTATGGATGGGCAGAGATCAATTGTCTTTCCTTTTTACTCCATCCTTCAACTATGCTCTTTTTAAGGGTGACAACTCCTTCCTCGTTCACCTTATCGAGGCTGCCTTAACAAGTTTTTGACTTAGCGTCCGCCTTGCCCTAACTTTTGCCTAGGTCGCCCTTGCGGGTTTTCGACCTAGCGGGCTTTTCTTTGTCTGAATTGCCCTAACTTTTGCCTAGGCCGCCCTTGTAGGTTTTCGACCTAGCGGGCCTTTTTGTCTGAATTGCCTTAACTTTTTCCTAAGCCGCCCCTGCGGGTTTCAACCTAGCGGGCCTTTTGTCTAAATTGCCTAACTTTTTCCTAGGCCGCCCTTGTAGGTTTCGACCTAGCAGGCCTTTTCTCAAGCATAGTATCTTTTCACGGCATTTGAATTGATAGGGTTAGGCAAGTCTTTCCCATCCATGTCTGCCAAGATCAAAGCGCCTTCGGAGAAAGCTTTCTTAACTACATAAGGTCCATGGTAATTCAGAGCCCATTTCCTGTGCAGCGCTTTCTGCATCGGAAATAACCTTTTAATCACCAAATCACCCTCTTGAAACTCCCGAGGATGCACCTTTTTATCAAATGCTTTCTTCATTCTCCTTTGGTATAGTTGGCTGTGACATATTTCCACCAGTCTTTTCTCGTCGATCAGGTTCAATTGGTCCATCTAGGCTTGGACCTATTCGGCCTCTTCTAATTTGGCATCCATCAAGACTCTAAATGAAGGGATCTTTACTTCGAATGGGAGTACAACTTCCATCCCATATACGAGGGAGAAGATAGTTGCCCTAGTAGAAGTACAAAAAGAGGTCCAATATGCATGTAATGCGTAAGGGAGCATTTCGTGCCATTCTCTGTATGAGAGTACCATCTTTTGGATGATTTTCTTGATATTCTTATTGGCCGCTTTGATCGCTCCGTTCATCTTCGATCGATACGGGGAGGAATTTTGATGTTGGATCTTGAATTGGCCGCACAACTCTGTCATCATTTTATTATTCAGATTGGAGCCATTGTCTGTGATAAGTCTATTGGGCAATCCGTATCGGCAAATCAATTCTCTTTTCAAGAACTTGACCAACACATTGCAAGTCACACTAGTATATGAGGCGGCTTCGACCCACTTAGTAAAGTAATCAATGGCCACCAATATGAAGCGATGTCTATTGGATGTTTTGGGCTCGATCGGACCAATAACATCCAACCTCCACATAGAGAATGGCCACGGTCACGACAATACATTCAATGATGTTGACGACACGTTGATATTGTCCACGTATACTTGACACTTATGACAGGTCCTGACGTGTTTGTAATAATCGGTTTCCATGGTCAACCAATAATATGTGGCTCTAAGAATCTTCCTCGCTATTCTGTGTTCATTGGCGTGAGCATCGAAGGACCCTTCATGAGCTTCCTTCAGGATTTTGTTGGCTTTTGCTGCATCTACGCACCTGAGCAAAACCATACCGTGATTCCTTTTATACAAGACTTCTCCATTGAGGAACAAGTTCATAGCCAATCTTCGCAAAGTCCTTTTGTCATTCTCCGGCGCGTTGGCGGGATATTCTTTATTTATAGGAATTTCCGGATATCATGATACCACGGCTTCCCATCAGGTTCTACTTCTACCGGTTGACAGAATGCTGGTCTAGGGCGATGTTGTATGCGGATGAGAGGCATGTCCTTTTCTCATCCAATTTTGAACATAGATGACAAGGTGGCCAGGGCATCAGCCAATTGATTGTATTCTCGGGGTATATGAGAAAAGGTAACCTCTTCAAAGTGCTCTAACAATTCCCGGAGATGGGTCTGATAAGGTACTAATTTTTCATCTCTGGTCTCCCACTCTCCTTTGACCTGATAGATGACCAAAGCTAAATCACCAAAGACTTCCAAATGCTCGACATTAGCTTCAATTGTAGCTTGAATCCCTAAAATACAATCTTCATACACTGCCACGTTGTTAGTGCAATCGAAAGCCAATCTTGCCGTAATGGGTATATACTATTTTTTTGGGGAAATCAATATAACTCCTATACCATGGCCCATCATATTGGACACACCATCAAATAACATCATCCATTTTTCTCCCCGTGCCTTCCCTTCTTCGCTGAATATCGCCATCAATACCTCATTAGGAAATTTCGGTTGCATGGCATGGTAATCCTCTAGGGGCTGTTGGGCCAAGTTTCGGCAAGTGTGCTGCCTTTAATAAACTTCTGCATCACATGCAGGATATCATATTCCGAAAGTAGTACTTTCCATTTTGCGATTCTTCCTGAAAATGTAGGCTTCTCAAAGATATACTTAATCGGATCCATCCTGGATATCAACCAGGTGGTGTGACTCAGCATGTACTGCCTTAAGCTGTGCACCACCCATGCCAAAGCACAGCATGTTCGCTCCAAAAGAGAGTATCTGCTCACGCAATGTTTGGACTTTTTGCTCAAATAGCATATTGCCTACTCCTTCTTCCTCGATTCATCATGTTGACCGAGTACGCAACCCATCGGCTGGTCTGCCATTGTTAGATACAGGATTAAAGGCCTTCCTGGGACCGGTGGTACCAGGACCGGCGGGTTCTATAAGTATAATTTGATCTTTTCAAAAGATTCTTGGCAATCCTCATCCCAACTCATGGTTTGATTCTTGCGCAAAAGCTTGAAGATCGACTCGCAAGTAGTTGTCAACTGGGAAATAAATCGGGAGATGTAATTGAGTCTTCCCAAGAAACCTTGGATCTCCTTTTCAATTTTTGGAGCTGGCATATCTATGATGGCTCGAGCTTTATCAGGATCGACCTCAATCCCCCTTTCACTGACGATGGAATCCAACAGTTTCCTTGATCTTACCTTGAAAGTACATTTAGCCGGGTTCAACCATAGCTTAAACTTCCGAAGTCTTTCGAAAAGCTTTTGCAGATCTGTGAGGTGATCATCCTCTGTCCTGGATTTAGCGATCATGTCGTCCACATATAGTTCTATCTCTTTATGAATCATATCATGGGATAGTGTTACCATAGCCCTTTGATAGGTTTCCCCAGCATTTTTCAGTCCAAAGGGCATAACTTTATAACAAAATGTTCCCCAGGCTGTAATGAAAGTGGTATTTTCTCTATCTTCTTTGGCCATTTTGGTCTGATTATAACCTGAGAAACCATCCAAGAATGAAAAATAAGAGAACTGAGCGGTGTTGTCGACCAGCACATCGGTGTGGGGCAATAAAAATCATCTTTCGGGCTGGCTCGATTGAGATCCCTATAGTCTACGCATATCCGGACCTTACCATCCTTTTTGGGGACCAGCACTATGTTTGCAACCCACTCCGGGTAATTCGCAATAGCCAAGAAATCGGCGTCGAACTATTTCTTTACCTCTTCCCTAATTTTTGGGGATATTTCCAGCTTCATTCTTCTTAACTTCTGTTTGACCGATGGACACCCAGTTTTCATAGGCAACTTGTGTTCTACTATAGAGGTATCTAAGCCTGGCATGTCTTGATAAGACCAGGCGAAGATATCACTATAGTCTTGTAGGAGTGAGATCAATCGCTCGCGATTGTCTCCTGTGATAAGCGTGCCTATCTTCACTTCTTTCTTGTTTTCCTCGGTCCCCAAGTTTATCAAATCAATGGGCTCCTAATGAAGTTTGATTATCTTAAGTTCTCGTTCCACCAATCTCAACATCTCTTCGGTGGGTTCGCATTCAAATTCTGCCTCTTTGTCGGCATGATTGATAATACAATTGAAATCGCCTGATGCAATACTAGCACTATCGTCGTAAGGCAATTTTTTATCAAATCTGCAAATTGGGGGTATGAGAAAAGAGTAAGATATATATATTTGCAAAGGGAATATATTAGGGAAAGAAGAGGGAAGATTTCCGAATAGTGCAATTGTATTCATTATTTACCAAAAAAAATATGTACAAAATGTTTATGTTTGAAAAAGAATTTTATTATGACAATTACAAAATTACATTCGAACTAAACCAAAAGTCAGAGGTAGTTCAATAATTTCCCAGTTGTTCAGTTCTTTTCTGGGAGGACAGGTGTCACTAGATCTTCAATGCCTGTCATCCTCTCTTCGTCTATGGTCGCGACTACACCAGGGTCTTCAAATCTGGCACATCGGAAACTTTGGGAGATATGGCACAGAGGGACCTTGCCGAACCGGGACCTCGCTACCTTATCTTCTTCAGTGGGCTTATATCCCAACCCATATCGTTGTCTATTCTTGTTCCTCAGTAATGGAGGAGACCATTCACCGCTATTTTCCCCAGTTTGTCGCTGGGCCTAAACCTGTTCTTCAACATTACTCGGGCCATCATCATTACAGCTTTTGGGAGCCATTTTTGGTCAACCACTTCTCCTTCCTTAATGGTGGTGACATTGGAAACTTCCAAGGCTTGGAAATGTGTTTTCAAGGCCTCTTCAGCAGCCTCAATAAATGGAGGATTAGTGGGTTTACTAACCAAATAGTCTTCTTCCGCGAGACGATGATTAGCCTATCGCCTATGATGAATTTCAGTTTCTGATGCAAAGTTGACAGTACTACTTTGGCGGAGTGAATCCAGGGTCTCCCTAATAGAAAAGTGTAGGCTGGCTGGATGTCCATTATTTGGAAAGCCACGTTAAAGACGACTGGACCAATTTCGACTGGCAGATCCACTTCACCGATAACTTCCCGCCTTGATCCATCAAATGCTCTTACCACCATGGAGCTTGGCTTTATATAGACCCCTTCATGTGGCAGCTTGGACAACATCAGTTGAGGCATCACATTCAAAGATGAACCATTATCTACCAAGACTTTGCCTAGAATATGATCCATACATTTTACCGATATATGCAACACCTTATTATGTCCGACCCCTTCATCCGGAATATCACGATCGGCGAAGGTGAGGAATTTGTTGGCAGTAATGTTGCTGGCTATTCCTTCGAACTTGTCCACCGATATATTATGGACCACATGAGCCTCATTCAAGATCTTAATACTTTCTGGGGTTCTCGAATCATTAGCGCTAAAATGAAATTTGGCTGTATGCTAAGCCGCTTCAATCACCGTATACTCGTTTTTCTTGATCATTTTCAGAAACTCGCAAGCATCTTCCTCAGAGATGGGTTGCTTAAATTCCTTTACCTCTTACCATTTGCTGATTTCTGGTTCTGGGCCTGCCAATATTGCCTCACCACAAGGCGGTTTTCTCCTTCCTTCCACAGGAGTTTAAATGCGGCCACTCCTAGTCATACCTCCGACCCTCGCTATGTTTACTACGTCTGGAGTTGAGTTAGACGAAGCTTCCGACTTTTGTTCCTCTTATTTTTTGCCACCAGATACCTCCACACCATATTTCCAAGGTACCTCTTTGTTGCTTTGGTATGGGAATGGCCCAGGGACCTTTATTGTGACGGGTCTAATCCCTTTTGGTGTTGGCAGAGCTGGTGTTTCGGTGTACCGAATAACCAAAGGCTTAGGATGCCCAGGAAGAGATTCATTGACCATGTGCACTTCTCCCCCTCCTTCAATGCAATTCACTAAGGGCCCCGGTCCCCCATGATTCGGTAGTGGGTTGCTCCCCACGCTTGGTGCATCCTTCTCGAGGTTCAGCCATTTAGCATTAATCAATTTCTGGACCTTGTGTTTCAAGGCCAGACAGTTCTCTATAGAGTTCCCCACTGTTCCTGCATGGTACTCACATTTTGCCTCCGGATTGTACCATTTAGGGTACAGGGGCTTTAACGGCTTCATGGGACATAGTGCAATCAAAGAGTTTTGAATTAAATGGGGCAGCAGCTCCAAGTAACTCATCGAGATAAGGTTGAAGTGCATTATTTTTCTTTGGTTGTTGTTGGTCTTTTGTTGAGGTGGGTTAGGGTTGGTGTTTTGATTCCATGGTTTTGATGGTTGTTGGGGGAATATTTGTGGAGGTGGAGCCATAAAATGAGTGTTTGGCTGAAAAGGAATTGGCGGGTTATAGGTCGGTAGGTAGGTAGGTTATGTTGTTTCTATCATGTGTGGGTGTGCTGGGAATTATGGGTGGTATGGTGTTTGGTAGCTAGGTTGTGCGGTGGCTGGTTGGTATGTAGGTGGTACGATGGTCGGACGGTTTGGGTCAACTGAGACATAATGGGTTTCAGCCTCCTTCTTCTTCCATGAATTGTTTGCCGGCTTCTTCACATTTACGGTGCCGACAGTGTGTACAATCCTTCCCCAGCGTAGGTCGTTCTCTATGCGTTCTCCGATCAGTACCATGTTGGAGAAGTTGGCGGATACACTACCCACCATCTTGTTGTAAAAGGGAGCTGGGAGAGTCTCCATGAACGTGCTAATCATCTCCTGATCTAGCAAGGGTGGTTGGACTTGAGCGGCCAATTCCCTCCACCATTGAGCATATTCCTTGAAGGACTCGTTCTCCCTCTTGACCTCTTCAGCTAGGTATACCAGCTAGCTGCTGGCCTAGTCAAACTGTCTTGAAAATAGTGAATGAGTAGCTTGTCGTTGTGGGAGTGAGAGGCCATCTTCTGACAATACATTGTTAGGTGGCTTCTCGGACAGCCGACTTCTCTGTACTTTTCAAATTCCGGGGTCTTGCACTTAGGAGGTATGACAACATCTGGCACCAGGCAAAGATCAGAGGCCTCCACTATTCCATATCCGCTCCCTTCAATAGCCCTGACCGTTTCTTCCAAGTGTTGCCATCTTCCGCTGAAATAGACTTCCTGGTCCGATGGCCTTGGCCATGGTTCATTCATGGGTTGGCTGGTGTTATGAGGTAAGGTGTATGGTCCCTCAGGTCTAGTAGCATTACCGTAGGGATATGATTGATGGGGGTTTACTGGGTGGATTATGACAGGAATGAAGTATGTAGGATCTTCAGTGACAGTTGTGTTCATATGGGTGTAGTTAGGGTTGACATTTGGGTATGTGGTTGGAGGGTTAATGTAAGGAGGGAAGGAGGGATTTATATGTGGTGGGATGGTAGGGGAAGTGTTGGTGTGGTAAGGGTATGTTGGCGGGTTCATGTATGTTGGGTGAGTTTGAGGTGGATAACAAGAAGTGTTGGTAGGAGGAAGGTAAGTTGGCGAGTTAATGTGGTGAGGATGAGTGGTCGGGTTTGTGTGTGGAGGACCAATAGGGGGATTTGGATGATATTGATGGGTGGTAGGGTTTATATGAAGTGGAAGTGCAATAGCGTTCTCACCAGTTAAAATCCCTTGAGAACTTGGCCCATAAGGGGGCTCGTAGCCAGGTGGCAGCCCATGTGGTCACTCTTGTTTAGTAACTGTTTGAAGAGGCATCAATGCAGCAGCGGCCCCCGGTGCTTCAGTCTCTGAAGGTCTGCCTTTCTCTAGCAACTTCATGAGCTTGGCGACCTGGTCCTTCAACTCGGCCACCTCATTCTTAAGCTCCTCATTTTGCGTCTCTAGCTCACTTATGATTTTTGTTCTTGATCAAGTGCTATACGAATGCCGGGGAAGTCGTGAGTCCGCTATTTTGTTATCTGTGAAAATCAAATTAATTAATTATTAATGATTAGAAAAAAAACAAATTTTGGGTGTGTGATAAATATGGAGGGACCAAAATCTCGTCGAGTATCATTTGTTGATCGAGTGCACTTTTCGTGCTTCGAGCATGAAATGGAAATTAATACGGAATCATGTGCAGAGAGAAACCCGTTTTATTCAAGGGGACAAGGTTCATTTTACATTTTATTCTTCTTGCTCGGCTAATACAACATACTTGTTCATTCTTAAGACTAAGTCTTTACAAAATTGAATAAAAGTTTTGACTTCAGGAGGGGTATGACGTGGATGCAGCAATGGCTCTTCCTTCTTAAGTAGTCGTGCCACTTCCTCAATTGCTGTATTTGCTAAGCTGGCCAATCTCTCAAAACATCTGATCCAGTGATCGACCATGTCTTTGTACCACTTATTTTCGTCTTGTATGTCGCTTATGCCCCTTTGCTGCATTTGTATGACCTCAATGACATTCTACTTTTCTTCATTCACCTCATTTTGTCATGCTATCAATAGGCCTTCAATTTGCTTCTTCATATCTTTTACCCGTTGTAGCAGGTCGTTTCTTTCTTTTATCACATAGTCTGCCTCCACTTGGACCCTATTCTTCACGGCTAGGATCTGATTTTTCTCCTCCCTATCGTATGGATATTGGCCCTCATTTGCTCTAGAGCGCTTCTCAGTTAACGATTTTCTTGGAGTGTAGCATCTCTCTCTTGTACTCTCATTCTGAGCTCTTTGTTTTCTGCTTGCAGATTTAGATGAACTCGGGAAGCGCGCTCACGTTCACCTTTCTGTTGATCTCGGATGCATTCTATATCAGCCTCGTATAAAGACTCAATTATGTCTGAGGCCCCATTTTTAAAATTAATTAGTGAATAAACCATAATTTAAATAATAAATAAAAAATCTATAAAAAGAGAAAATAGCAAAATTGGAAAAACTAGAAAAAAGAATAAAAGTAATGAAATAGATAAATAAAAAAATAAATTAATAGCATAAAAATAAAAGCAAAATTGAATAAAAACAGAATAAAAAATAAAAAAATAATAATAAGAAAAAAAAATTTAATTAAAATGCAAAAAAAAAATGAACAAAAAAACAGAAATAAAAATTGAAATAACAAACAAAAATAAAAAGAAAAGAAATAATAAAGCAAAATAATGAAAAACAAAAAATTGCAAAATATATAAAAATCAAAAAACAAAAAAATAGAATTAATAAAGTTAAAAGAATAAAATAAAAATAAAGAAAAAATGTGAAAATGGAAAAACAGAATTTTAAAGGAAAGGGTAGGAATTTTGAAAAAGGAGATCAATATAAAAGGAGAAAAGGCTTGTTTCTTGGGGTTTCTTCTTTTTTGAAAATTAGAGGCGGTGGAAGGAAGAAAAAAGCTTAATCACGGTTGAGGGAGAAAAGCGGTTCTGTATCTTCTCTGGAGTTTGAAGCTCCCTGAATCCAAATTGTTTCATTAAGCTCCAACCGTAGTCAAGGATAGTTCGCACAAAGGTCAGTTTCTCACATGCTCCTTCTTTCTATTAGCGAAATCAACTTCTATTCCACACATGAATTTTACACACATGCGTCACCTGTGGCTTACATGGATCGTGAGGTAGAAAGGAGGATATCTTTGTTCTATTACTTAAAATTTTCGAAAGAAATAGGAAGCGAATGTGCAACGATTACTCGTACGATTCCATTTCTTTATCTCTGTTCTATTACTTGAAATTTTCGAAAGAAATTGGAAGTGAATGTGCAACGATTACTCGTACAATTCTGTTTCTTCGTTAATAAGCCACACACAAATAATAACTTATTTACTGTGTAATGTTGCATATAAGTAACCTGAGATAACCAAGAGGACATGCGAATCTTATGGTGGAAAATGAAATGTATGAATAGGGTGAAGAACCTGGACAATTATTCATGGCCCCAATGTTACGAATTGTTTACTTGATTTCTTTCAATCAATAGGTAGATGTGTAGGGATACTGTGAGTTTCATTACAAATCCCAATCTGGTTTAGCCACTAAGAATAAGAACCACGCAATAGTTGTAGTGTGTTCAAGGTGGAGTATAAGCACCTTTAACCTGGTATAAAATGAGAAGAAGTGATCTCCGTACTTAGTCTGGCTTGTCAAAAGGCTGTTACAGCGACTTCAGGTCCGGGGCTCATGTATCGTAGCTTATTCGGGGTCCTGATCAGAAAAAGGGGACACAGATTTGTAGAACTCATTTACCTGCGTGACTCCAATATCTTCCTTTCTTCTCAAGGCCTTGGACATTGTTGAGATGAGAAGCTGAGAATAAGCAGAGGTCATATTATCAACAGGGTCATCATGACAAGGTGCATAATTAAGCCTCTGAGAAGTAGCTTACGGATCGCATTGATGCTTTCAATAACTGTGGTTGTAATGTCGTGCCGCTGTCCCAGACCTTGGAACACATTGAACATAATGATGGCCTGGAACAGGGGAATCATATCCCTACCTTGTAAAAGATAGTCTATGAGGAAAATGTCGCTACTCGAGTTATTTGACTCTGTCAACATTACCTTAGGTGCTGAGGATGAATTGGAATGTGCAGTTGCTTTTGTTCGGCCAGTTAGTGTGGCATTTGGGGTGGTGAACAACTACCAATCTTACTATAAAAGAGTACACACTGTCGCAACCGTAATTCCGATGAGACGACGAACTCACTAAAAATTTTGAAAATAATATTATTGATTGAAGTGGAGTCGCCACCAAATTTTTATTTAAGGGAAAAAGATTTGGAAAAACCCTGACTTGAGGAAGAGATTTAGGTTCGGGAGTTGGTTACGAGTAGGGAAGGTGTTAGGCACCACACTCACCCGTTCTGAAGAACGGTACCCTTAAACTAAGTGTGTGATTATTGAAAAATGTTTGATCCCTTAGTTAATTTGAAAATAAATAACTTGATGGAGGTTAGCTTGACAAGACATGATCCTGCTCCTACGTATTCCCCGGTGCAATGGGAAACTCAAGGCTTACGTAGTTCTGGTTCATGAAGGCTTCACCTTGAGAGGTGTTTAAAAGAAAGATGACATTTTGAAGAGGTTTTTGTTTTTTGAAAGGATCTTTAGTCCACTCATGCACAAGACCCGAGGCGGCTACGGCAGCACTGGGGCCTATACATACTACTAAACGTTGGACAGCAGGTGAACCGCCAGTCCCCCTTTAGAGCCCGTCGTGTGGGACCAAAGATCCTAAAATATTTAAAAAAAGAGTTTTGGTTTTTGAAAGGACCTTTAGTCCACTCATGCACAAGACCCAAGGCGGCTACGGCAGCACGGGGGCCTATACAGACTATTAAGCATTGGACAGCAGGTGAACCGCAAGTCCCCCATTTAGAGCCCATCGCGTGGGACCAAAGATCCCAAAATATTTGAAAAACGAGTTTTTGTTTTTGAAAAGACCTTTAGTCCACTCATGCACAAGACCCAAGGCGGCTACGGTAGCACGGGGGCCTATACAGACTAATAAATGTTGGACAGCAGGTGAACCGCCAGTCCCCCATTTAGATCCCGTCGCATGAGACCAAAGATCCCAAAATATTTGAAAAAAAGAGTTTTTGTTTTAAAGAAGAAAAAAGGAAAATTTATCTTAACTATCAAAAGCAGAGTGCTTGTGGGGAGAAAGCAAATTTTATTTGAGGTTTGGGGATTTATTAGCAATTACGGAATTTTTGAGGATTCATTAGCAATCACGGAATTCTTAGGGATTTATTAGCAATTATGAAATTTTTTGGGGATTTATTAGCGATTATGGAATTTTTGGGGATTTATTAGCAATTATAGAAAATTAGAGGTTAAAATTGTGATGATGGGAAGGTAAGGGGGCAAATTCGTCATTTTGAAAAAGGTAAGGGGCATTTTGGTCATTTTGGAAGGGTAAGGGACAGTTTGGTCCTTTTGGGAAAGGTAAGGGGCATTTTGGTCATTTGGAAGGGTAAGGGACAATTCTGGAATTGGGGAAAGGTAAGGGGCATTTTGGTCATTTAGAATGGTAAGGGACAATTCTGGAATTTTGGGAAAGGTAAGGGGCATTTTGGTCATTCTGAAGGGTAAGGGGCAGTTCTAAAATTTTGGGAAAGGTAAGGGGAATTTTGGTCATTTGGAAGGGTAGGGTACAATTCTGGAATTTTGGGAAAGGTAAGGGGAAATCCTGGAATTGGGAGGTGAAGGGGAAATTTAAGAATTTTGGGAAAGGTAAGGGGCAATTTAGGAAATAAAGGAGAGGTGAGGGGCAGAATGGTAATTTGAGAGGCATAAGAATAAAATAGGGAAGGCCCTCCAAAGTGCTGGACAGGATTCGAACCGCAGACGAAGGAGTTACTAGCCTCTCTCTCAACCGTTTGGGCCTCTCCACCTTTATAGTTTGCATGGGCCAACTCATATGAATAGGGTTATTTAATTTGCTTGAGTGGCTTTTATGAGTGGGTCCCACGTCCGCCTTTCTCATTGGCTTTCCTTCCTTTTTTATGGCACTTTCCTTCCTGGCTTTTGCATGGGTTTCGTGACGTCAACCTGCATGGGCTCCTACTCCTTCATTCGCGTCCCACGCTCGACATTCCCAGCTTGAGATGGGTGCTTACGTCTGCATAGGGCTGCAGGGTCCTTGGATGAAGAAGACCTGAATGTCGACTTGCGCTCGAGGTTCTGCATGATCTAGGGGCATCCCATGCAACAGACGCTGCCAAGGTCGCGTTCAAACACATCATGACTTAGCATTCAACGAATTGGCTTGGCGCGAACGCAAGAGACTTCCAACTTTGGTTTTTTCGTTTGGGGTTCTTGGTGGTTTGACAAGCTCCATTGGAAGGCATGGTAGGCCACTTGAACCAGAGAGTGCCTCATCAACACCGCAAGACACGAAGCCTCGGCTCTCCCGCCTAGGTTGTGAATGTCTAGAAGGTGGCAAAGGGATTGAAAGCGTAGGTAGGCGATGGGGTCTAAGGCTGGCCTTTCTTGTATGACTTTGGAAGACTCTCGCTCCTCCAAGGGACTTTATACTCAGGTTGTTGGTGTCTAAGCGTACTTGGCATAGGCTCGAAAGGGACGTCCACTCCGAAGCGTAATTGTATGGAAACCTTAGATTTTGGCCCTCCTAGAATACTGATAATGCAAGCTTGGAACCGCTGACGCTCACATTGCTGGACTTCTCGATCTTTATCTTGCATGCATGCCTTCCCTATTGTATGTGGGGTCTTTTACGTTGGGAGAAGAGACACGCTACCTGCTAAAGGTCTCCTTTTACTCTGCTTTCCCCTGGCTTGTACCTCATTGAGATCGGGAGACACTTCCTGAGGTTCGTGCACACTCAGGCCATCACTGAAATAGGGGCTCTTATATGGCCTTCCCTTGGTGCCAAAACAGCGTATACCTGGGATTCAGGGGATGATCGACGATCACTGTTCAACGACGTCATGTCCAGGGGGTCGAGATACAAGGTCTCAGCACGACTAGTGGAGACGCAGGGTCTCTCATAGGTTATTTCCAAGGCCGTTCGACACAAGCTAATCATCGCTACCTCAAAGCTCGCTTGCTCTGACGCATGACAAGATCTATGCGTTTATAACATCTGACCTCCCCTCCCTGATAAGACCTGCCTAATCCACCACTGGGGATGTATGACGTGGACCTCCCCTCCTATTCTTTGATATCTAAAGGAATGGATGCACTCTCCCCTGTTAACAAGCAGACCAACGTTTGAAACAAAGTTGATTCGCCATCTTGCGACTTGGACTTGGAAATGTTAGGGATGAGCCAGTGCTCCCTGATTCATTAGCATTCTCAAGGCTCGGGGTAATTACGCATGAAATTCGATTCTATGTCTCGGTCCTGATCATCTATTGTTAAGTGCTCTCTCTATCTTGTGCTATGGATTCCTAGGGGTACCGGACGAACACCAACATGAATTGCACCTAATTACTATCAGTATGAAGACTTCCGACTTCTAACACTATGGATATAATACACATTCCCTACTAACTCACAATCTTTTAGGAAGAGTGATAATGGCTAATCGTGCTCTAGTGTGATAGTGACAAGAGTTATGCCAAAAACAGAATCAAGCTTCATCCTAGAGATCAGATCCTCATATCAATCAGCGATTGCATGTTGTATAGGCAAGAGAACATTTTAGATTACCGTGATTCTGTGAAAGTGTATGAATTGTACGAACCTGTGCGTGATGATTCCGATCACTGTGAGGTTTCTCCTCCGCTTACAACCAATTTGGTATTCGGAGATCTTCTTCAGGTTCTCGATGCTTCTTCAAATCGGTGAAGAATCTCCTTGCTTTTTTGCCAATTTTCAGTGCTCGAAACTCTTCTTCCACTCCTTTTGAGTCTGAGCCTCTAAACCCCTCTGTGCAGGAAAAAAGCAAAAGCCCTTGCCAAATCGCTCTTTTCCTATTTTATAGGGGTTTTTCAGCTTTCTTTTGGTTTTCTTATTCATTTGTCCATCCCTCCTTTTTCATTTATTATTTTTCAAATTTTTGTTGGTATTCTTTCATTTTTTTTCTTTCTGTTTTTTATTTCCAATTTTTTGTTTTCTATTTTGTTTTGTGATTTTTCAGTTTTTCATTCTTTAATTTTTTAATTCTTTTTAAGATTTAAATTTTTTTTATTTTCCAGATTTTAATTTTCATTATTATTCTTATTTTCCTTTTCAGGTTTTTAGTTTTTAAATTTCTTTTTCACATTTTAATTTTCATTATTATTTTTCCCAGATTTTAATTTTTATTTCCTTTTTCCAGATTTTTAATTTTTGATTTTTAATTTTCTTTTCTCAAATTTATGAATTTTTTTATTTTTTCCAAATTTTTGAATTTCTAAATTTCTTTTCAGATTTTTGATTCTTTATTTTTAATTCTTCCTTTTTTTCAGATTTTTTATTTTGATTTTTAGTCTCCCTTTTTCAGATTTTTTTGTTTGTGATTTTTAATTCTTAAAATTTTTTTAGATTTTTATTATATTTAGTTTTCCAGATTTTTTTTTCTTTATTATTTGTTTAATTTTTCCAGATTTTTATTATATTTTTTTTAATTTTCCAGATTTTAATTCTTAAAATTTTTTTAGATTTTTATTTTATTTAGAATTTAATTTCATTTTCCTTTTTTCAGAATTTAATTTTCTTTTATTTTTTCAGATTTCTAATTTCAGAATTTAATTTTCTTTTATTTTTCAGATTTCTAATTTTTGATCTTTTTAATTTTTTAAATTTTTTAGATTTTTTTTAACTAATTAACTTGAATTTCGTTATTTAAATTAGGGTTAATTGATAATTTAGCAACTGGGAGCCTCAGACATAATTGGATGTTTACAATTTTCCCCTCTTTACTTATTTCCTGCCTGATAATGTGAGGGATGACTCTCTGGATTATCAGGATAGAGAATGAGTAAAGACGTGAACACATTATGTCCGAGACGTCTCGGGAAGCCCTGGATTTACTTATGTGGCCTAACTAGGCTGTGGACGCTGCTGATGTGCAAATGAAACGGGGCGAGATGGCTTTGTGAAGACGGGTGTTGGCAAAGGATGGGGCGTCTTGGCAGGCCTTGTTTGAGCAAGACGAAATGAGGAGAAACTAGCGGCCTAACACAGGGGTCCAGAAGGCGCGAAAAATTAAAGATGCAATCGCCTAAAAACATAGGCCAGAGGTGTGGGAATTTAAACATGTGATGGCCTGACAACATCGGCCGGAGTGCAGAATTTAAACATGCGATGGCCTGACAACATAGGCCGAAGTGAGGAATTTAAAATGCAATGGCCTGACAACATAGGCCGAGGGTGCAGAAATTTAAACATGCAATGGCTTGACAACATAGGCTAAGTGCGGAATTTAAAGATGCAATGGCCTGACAACATAGGCCGAAGTGCAGAATTTAAAGATGCAATGGCCTGACAACATAGGCCGGGGGTGCAGAAATTTAAACATGCAATGGCCTGACAACATAGGCCGAGGGTGCAGAAATTTAAACATGAAATGGCCTGACAACATAGGCTGGGGTGTAGAATTTAAACATGCAATGACTTGACAACATAGGCTGAAGTGCGGAATTTAAAGATGCAATGGCCTGACAACATAGGCCGGAGGTGCAGAATTTAAAATGCAATGGCCTGACAACATAGGCCAGAGTGCAGAAATTTAAACATGCGATGGCCTGACAACATAGGCTGGAGGTGCGGAAATTTAAAACATGCAATGGCCTGATAACATAGGCCGTAGTGTTGAATTAAAATGCAAGGCCTGACATCATAGGTCGGAGCTGCAGAAATTTAAACATGAAATGGCCTAACAACATAGGCCGAAGGTGCAGAAATTTAAACATGCAATGGGTTGACAACATAGGCCGAAGGTGCATAAATTAAACATGAAATGGCATGGCCTACTAGTAGGGGGGAGAACTTTGCTACATTGTGCAGACTCCGACTTCCCGGCTTTCCTCTAACACTGATCGTGTTCTTCAGAGTGAGCTAGACTCCGTAAATTGCTTGTTTCCTTCCTCGCTTTTACAGGCATATCTTTTGCGCGCGCCATTCTTTTAAAAGATAAGATTTCAATTAGTAAGAACTTGCAATTAAGAAAATTTCAACATACTCCGACTTTGAACAGTACCAGTAATGGTAATTGTCATTCAAAATTTTTTGTGATTGCATTTTGCATATACATTTAGACAAAACAAAATACAGTTGCATATGGTAGGGAAATCTCAAGATGGTCAAAATGATGCAGGTCATTTTATGGTTTACTGTCTGGTGGCATGGTTTTGGTCAGTGAGATGCCTTTAAGACGGTTAGTGCTAGTATTGTATTTCGACGACGTCTTCATGTCTTGCCAACCCAGTTTCTGAAGAAACAAAACTTTGCCCCAATTTATTCAATTTGCCCCAGACCGGTGTTGAACCTCTTGTTTTACTCGCAACCGAGCTTGATTCTGTTTATCGCTTTTCAGAACCCCATATATTTGCCAATTTTGCCCAGTATAAGGACCATATTGGTGTTTGACCATTGATTTGCCCCAACATGAGGACCAGATCATCATTTGACTGCTGATTTGCCCCAGTATGAATGGAGACTGGCTGTCGCTCTTTTTTAGCTTTCTTAACTGGAGGGATCGACTCCCAACGACTCCTCCTTTATTCATTTTATCGGTACCGCTTTGCCCTGATTTTTTCCTAGGTCATTTTCACAGATTCTCAACCTAGCGGGCTTTTTTCTGCTTGAATCGCCCTAACTTTTGCTTAGGCCGCCCTTGCGGGTTTTCGACCTATCGGGCTTTTTGCTTGCTTGAATCGCCCTAATTTTTGCCTAGGTCGCCCTTGCGGGTTTTCGACCTAGCGGGTTTTTATTTGCTTGATTTGCCCTAACTTTTGCCTAGGCCGCCCGTGCGAGTTTTTGACCTAGCGGGCTTTTTGCTTTAATTTCCCTAACTTTTGCCTAGGCCGCCCTTGCGGGTTTTCGACCTAGCGGGCCTTTTTTATGCATAATATCTCTTTACCGCATATGAGTTAATAGAGTTGGGCAAGTCCTTCCCATCCATATCAGCCAAGATTAAGGCACCTCCGGAGAAAGCCTTCTTAACTGCATAAGGCCGTGATAATTTGGAGACCATTTCTCGTGTAGCGCTTTTTGCATCGACAACAGCTTTTTGATCGCCAAATCTCCTTCTTGGAACTCCCGAGGATGAACCTTTTTATCAAATGCTTTCTTCATTCTTCTTTGGTATAGTTGGTCATGGCATATTGCTGCTAACCTTTTCTCTTCGATTAAGTTTAATTGGTCCATCCGGGCTTGGACCCATTCGGCTTCTTCCAATTTAGCATCCATCAAGACTCTCAACGAAGGGATCTCCGCTTTAATCGAGAGCACAACTTCCATCCCATACACCAGTGAGAACGGCGTTGCCCTAGTAGAGGTGCGGACAGAGGTATGATATGCATGTAATGCGTGTGGGAGCATTTCATGCCATTCTTTGTACGAGAGCACCATCTTCTGGACGATCTTTTTTATGTTCTTATTGGCCGACTTGACCGCTCCATTCATCTTCGGTCGATAGGGGGATGAGTTGTGATGTTAGATCTTGAATTAGCCGCATAGCTCTGACATCATCCTATTGTTCAAATTGGAGCCATTGTTTGTGATGAGCCTGCTAGGTAGTCCGTATTGGCATATTAGCTCCCTCTTCACGAATTTGACCATTACATTGCGAGTTACACTAGCATATGAAGCGGCCTCAACCCATTTGGTAAAGTAGTCAATGGCTACCAATATGAAACAGTGTCCATTGGACGCTTTGGGCTCGATCGGACCGATGACGTCCATCCCCCACACAGCGAACGGCAAGGGTGACAATAGCACATTCAACGATGTGTCCGGTATGTGGACGTTATCTGCATAACCTGGCACTTGTGGCAGGTCTTGACATGTTTGTAGCAATCGGCTTCCTTGGTCAGCCAATAATATCCGGCTCTAAGAATTTTTCTCGCCATAGCATGTCCGTTGGCATGAGCACCGAAGGACCCTTCATGAACTTCTTTTAGAATCTTGTTGGCTTCTTCTGCGTCTACACACCTAAGCAGAACCATGTCATGATTCCTCTTGTACAGGATCTCCCCATTGAGGAAGAAACCAGCGGCCAGTCTCCGTAGGGTCCTCTTATCATTTTCGGACGCGTCGGCAGGGTACTCTTTATTTTTCAAGAATTGTCAGATGTCATGAAACCAGGGGTTTCCGTATGGTTCTACCTCCACTGCTTGACAAAATGCTGGTCTGGAGCGATGCTGGATGTGGATGAGAGGCATATCTTCTTCCTGTCTAATTTCTATCATAGATGACAAAGTGGTTAGGGCATCAGCCAGCTGATTGTCTTCTCGGGGTATATGCGAGAAGGTAACCTCCTCAAAATGTTCCAGCAATTCCTGAGGCGGGCTTGATAGGGCACTAGCTTTGCATCTCTAGTCTCCCATTCCCTTTTGACCTGGTGGATGACCAAGGCTGAATCACCAAAGACCTTTAGGCGCTTTACGTTAGCTTCAATTGCAGCTTGGATCCCTAAAATACAAGCTTCATACTCCGCCACGTTGTTTGTGCAATCGAAAGCTAGTTGAGCGGTGATAGGTATATACTGTCTTTCCGGGGAAATCAGTATAACTCTTATACCATGGCCCATCATATTGGACATAGCTTCGAACAACATCGTCCATTTTTATCCCTCAGCCTTCTCTTCTTCATTAAAGATTGCCATTAAATCCTCGTCAGGAAATTCCGGCTGCATAGCCTGATAATCATCTATGGGCTGTTGGGCCAAATATTCTGCAAGTGCACTTCCTTTGATCGATTTCTAGGTCACTTACAGGATATCATATTCCGAAAGCATCATTTTCCATTTTGCAATCCGCCCCGACAATGCAGGCTTCTCGAATATGTACTTAATCGGATCCATCCTGGATATCAGCCATGTGGTGTGACTCAACATGTACTGCCTTAGGCGATGCGCCGCCCATGTCAAGGCGCGGCAGGTTCGCTCTAATAATGAGTATCTGGCCTCGCAACTTGTGAACTTTTTGCTCAAGTAGTATATTGCTTGCTCCTTCCTCCCGGATTCGTCGTGTTGACTGAGCACACAACCCATTGACTGGTCCGTCACCGTCAGATACAAAATTAACGGCCTCCTAGGGACTGCCGGTACTAGGACCGGCGGGTTCTATAGGTATGATTTGATCTTCTCGAAAAGACTTTGGTAATCCTTATCCCAACTCATGGGTTGATTCTTGCGCAAGAGCTTAAAGATCGGCTCGCAAGTAGCTGTCAACTGGAAAATAAACCGGGAAATGCAATTGGGTCTTCCTAAGAAGCCTCAGATCTCCTTTTCAGTCTTTGGAGCTGGCATGTCTATGATCACTCGTGCTTTGTCAAGATCAACCTCGATACCCCTTTCACTAACGATGAAGCCCAACAGTTTCCCTGATTTGACCCCGAAGGTACATTTGGCCGGGTGTTCACTCGCATAACTGAACTTTCAGCAAAATTTCTCAAAACATTTTTCCTGAGGTCTGTGAGATGGTCGTCTTCCGTCCAGGATTTGGCAATCATGTCATCCACGTAGACTTCTATCTCCTTATGAATCATATCATGGAATAATGTTACCATGGCCCTTTGATAAGTTTCCCCAGCAATTTTCAATCCGAAAGGCATGACTTTGTAACAAAAGGTTCCTCAGGCCGTAATGAAGGTGGTCTTTTCTCTATCTTCTTTGGCCATCTTGATCTGATTGTAGCCTGAGAACCCATCCATGAATGAGAAATAGGAGAACTGTGCAGTGTTATCGACCAGCACATCGATGTGTGGGAGCCAGAAGTCATCTTTCGGGCTGGCCCGATTGAGATCTCTGTAGTCTATGCACATCCGGACTTTTTCGTCCTTCTTGGGGACTGGTACTATATTGGAAACCCACTCGGGGTAATTCGCAACGGCCAAGAAGCCGGCGTCAAATTGTTTCCTAACTTCTTCCCAGATTTTCAGGGACATATCCGGTTTCATCCTCCTCAACTTCTGTTTGACCGACACACACCTGACTTTCATAGGCAGCTTGTGCTCTACTATAGAGGTATCCAAGCCCGGCATGTCCTGATAAGACCAGGCGAAGATATCACTATAGTCTTGTAAGAGCGAGACCAACCGCTCCCGATTGTCTCCAATGATGAGCGTGCCTATCTTGACCTCTCTTCTGGTTTTCCTCGTCCCCAAATTTATCCGATCCATGGGTTCCTGATGGGGCTCGATCATTTTGGATTCACGTTCCACCAATCTCAACATCTCATCGGTGGGTTCGCACTCGAATTCTACTTCCTCATCTGCCGGATCGACAACACAATTAAAATCGCCTGATACAATACTAGCATTGTCGTGGCAAGGCGGTTTTTTGTTAGATCTGCGAGTTGGGGTATGAAAGAAAGAATAAGATACGCGTATTTAGCAAGGGGGAGCATATTAGGGAGAAGAAAGGAAGATTTTGGGAAAATACAACTGTATTTATCATTTATCAAACAAGTATTTACAAAATGTTTATGCTTTGAAATAGAATTTTGCTATGACAATTATAGAATTACATTTGAACTGAACTAAAAGTCAGAGGTAGGTCAAAAATTTCCCAATTATTCAGTTCTTGTCCGGGAGGATAGGCCGTCACTAGATCTTCAATATCGATTGGCCTCTCTCCATCGATGGCTGCGATCAAATCCGGGCTCTCGAAGCTGGCACTCCGGAAGCTTTGAGAGATGTGGCACAGAGGGACCTTTCTTGCACGGGGCCTCAGCATTCTGTCTTCTTCCATGGGCTCATATCCTAGCCCATACCGCCTCCGGTTCTTGTTCAATGCCAAGGGCTTAGACAAACCACCATTGTTTTGCCCTAGTTTATCACCGGGCTTGAACCCTTTCTTTAACATCACACGAGCCATCATCATGAGGGCTTTGGGAGGCTGCTTTCGGTCAACCACATCTCCCTCCTTAATAGTGGTGACGTTAGCGACCTTCAAGGCCTGGAAGTGGGTCTCCAAGGCCTCTTCGGCTGCTTCGATATATGGAGGGTTGGTGGGCTTACTAACCAGGTAATCTTCCTCTACCGAGATGATGATCAACTTATCGTCTTTGATAAATTTTAGCCTCTGGTGCTGAGTTGAAAGGACTGCCTTAGCGGCATGGATCCAGGGCCTACCTAGCAGGCAACTGTAGGCCAGTTGAATGTCCATTATCTGGAAGGTTATATCGAAGATGACTGGACCAATTTGGACTGGCAATTCCACTTCACCGATCATTTCCCTCCTTGACCCATCGAAAGCCCTTACTACCATGGAACTGGGCTTGAGGTGTACCTTCTCGTGCGGCAGTTTTGACAATGTCAGCTGAGGCATTACGTTCAAAGAAGAACCATTATCCACTAGAACTCTGGCCAGGATGTGGTCCATGCATTTTACTGAGATATGTAACGCCTTGTTGTGTCCTGCCCCTTCATTCGGAATTTTGCGGTCGGTGAAGGTGAGGAAATTATTGGCAGTAATGTTGCTAGCAATCCCGTCAAATTTTTCCACCAATATGTTGTGGACCACGTGAGCCTCATTAAGTACCTTTAGTAGTACTTTCCAGTGGGGGCTCCAATTCATCATAAGGGCCAGCAATGATATTTTGGCAGGTATGCAGTTGAGCTGCTCGATCACTGCGTACTCACTTTTCCTGATTATTTTCAGGAATTCGTAGGCATCCTCTTTAGAGACTGGCTTCTTTACTTCCTTTTCCGCCTGTCGTTTACTAGTTTCAGGCTCTGGGCCTGCCAATATCGCCTCGCCACAAGGCGGTTTTCCTCTTTCCTCGGTGGGGGAATAGATACGACCGCTTCTGGTCATACCTCCGATCCCGACTATGTTCACCACGTCCGGGGTAGAGCTCGTCGTAGCCTCAGACCTTGGTCCCTCTTCTATTTTCCCGCCAGATACCTCCACGTCATACTTCCAAGGCACCGCTTGGTTGCTTTGGTAGGAGAAGGGCCTAGGAACCTTTATTACTACAGGTTTCATCCCTTTTGGTATTGCCTGGGTTGGCGCTTTGATGTACCGAAGGACCAGAGACCTGGGGCGTCCCAAAGGGGATTCATTGACCATGTAAACTTCCTCCTCCATCTCGATGCAGTTCACTGAAGGTCCCGGTCCTCCATGGTTTGGCAGCGGGTTGCTCCACACACTTGGCGCATCTTTTTCAAAGTTTAGCCACTTGGCATTGATTAACTTCTGGACCCTATGTTTCAAGGCTAGACAATTCTCAGTAGAATGCCCCACCGTTCCAGCATGATAATCGCATTTAGCCTCTGGATTGTACCACTTCGGGTATGGGGGTTCTAGTGGCTTCATGGGAACTAGTGCAATTAGAGAGTTTTGAATCAAACAGGGCAACAGCTCCGAGTAATTCATTGGGATTGGGTCAAATTGCACCATTTTGCTTTGGTTGTTTCTTTTTTTGTGGAGGTGGGTTGGAGTTGGCGTTTGGTGTCCACAGTCTGGGAGGTTGTTGAGGGAATGTAGGTTGTGGAGGAAAGGTCGATTGTTGAGGAAATGTTTATGGTGGTGGAGTCATGTAGGTTGGCTGATAGGAGGGTTAGGTCGCGGCCACCATATGTGGAGGTGTTTGAAATTGTGGTTGGTATGGCATTTGGTAGCTGGGGAAATGATGGCAGGTTGGTAGGTAGGTTGGGCTATGGCCGCCCTGTTGGGGTCAACTAAAACATGGTGAGTTTCAGCATCTTTCTTTTTCCACGGGCCATTCACTGGTTTCTTCCCGTTCGTACCACCGACGGCGTTGTGAATAATATTTCCTTGGTGTAGGCTGCTCTCGATGCATTCTCCGACCAGCACCATGTCGGAGAAATTGGCGGACACACTGCCCACCATTTTGTCATAAAAGGGAGCAGGGAGGGTCTCCATGAAAGTGCTGATCATTTCTTGGTCCAACAAAGGCGGTTGCACTTGAGCGGCTAGTTCCCTCCACCACTTGGCGTACTCTTTAAAGGACTCATTTTCTCTCTTCATCATATTCTGCAGCTGAGTCCGGTCCGGAGCCATCTCCATGTTGTACTTATATTGCTTGAGGAAGGCGTCAACCAGATCCTTCCAACTGCGAATATGTGACCTCTCCTGGCCGGGTATACATTGCCGTCGTCTCCAACTAAATCGTCCCGAAAACAAGGATGAGCAATTCATCATTGTGAGAGTGGGGAGGCCATCTTTACGCAAGCATGGTCGTGACTCTTTGGACAGCCGGTCCCCTTGTATTTCTCAAACTCGGGGTTTTTTAACTTAGGAAGAATGATGACATTTGGCACGAGGCAGAGGTCGGAAGCCTCTACCGTTCCATACCCGCCCCCTTCGATGGCCCTGACCCTCTCTTCCAGGTGTTGCCATCTCCCTCCGAGGTGGGCCTCTTGATCGGCTGGCCTTGGCCTCGGCTCATTTAGTGGTTGGCCGGTGTGGTGGGGTAGTGAGGGTGGTCCTTCGGCTCTTGCAGCATGACCGTAGGGATGTGGTTGGTGAGGGTTTGCAGGATGGGTGGCGACCGAAACTAAGTATGTAGGGTCCTCGGTGACGGTCGTGTTCATGTGGGTGTAGTCAGGGTTGGTGTGAGGCGGGTATGTGTTTGGCTGATTGATATGAGGAGGGAATGATGGGTTCGTGTGTGGAGGGAATGCAGAGGAAGTGTTTGCGTTGTAAGGGTAGGGTGGCGGGTTCATATGTGTTGGGTATGAGTGTGGTGGATAGCCGGTGGTGTTGGCAAGAGGAAGGTATGTTGGTGGATTAAGGTGGTGAGGGTAAGTGGTAGGGTTTGTGTGTGGAGGCCCGGTAGGGGGATTTAGCTGGTATTCGGTGAGTGGTAGGGATGTGGAGCGAAAGTGCATTGGGATTTTCAGCAGCAGTCACTCCTTGAGAACCTAGCCCGTAGAAAGGTTCGTAACCTGGTGGCATCCCATAAGGCCACTCTTGTTCAAAGAACCGCCCGGCGGCGTCGATGCAAATGTTGAAGCCCCGGTGCCAGACCAAGGCCCTCAGGTGCCCTTCTCGAGCAGTTTCATCAGCTTGGCGACTTGATCCTTCAGCTCGGCCACCTCGTTTCTTAGTTTCCCGTTTTGCATCTCTAGCTCACTCATGATTTTTGTCTTTGATCGAGTGCTATAAGAATGCCAGGGAAGTCGTGAGTCCGCAATATTATTATCTGCGCAAAGTTAAGTTAATTAATTAATTAATTAGAAAAAATAAATTTGGGGTCCAATAAATATGGGGGACCAGACTCTCGCTTGAACATCGTTTGCCAATTGATTGCATCTTTTGCGCTTCGAGCATGAGATGGAAATTAATATGGAATCATATGCAAAGATGAAGCCATTTTATTCAATCGGAGACAGGGTTTATGTTACATTTTGTTCCTCCCGCTGGGCTAATACAACATATTTTTTTATTCGTAAGACTAAATCTTTACAAAACTGAATGAAAATGTCGACTTCAAGTGGCGTGTGGAGTGGATGTAGCGACGTTTGAAACTTTCTTGGAGCGTTATGGTACCTTCTTATCAAGCTGGGTGTTTGCAGCTGGCCAACCTCTGTCGAAGCACTTGGTCCAGTGATCGACCGTGTCTTTGTACCACTTGTTCTCATCTTGTATGTCGCTGATGCCCCTTTGCTGCATTTGTATGACTTCGATGACCTTCCACTTTTCTTCGTTCACTTCATTCTGCCATGCTATAAGTAGGCCATCGATCTGTTTTTTCATTTCTTCCACCCGTTGCAGCAGGTCATTCCTTTCTTCGATGACGTAATCCACCTCCAATTGGATTCTGTCCTTTGTGGATAGAAGCTGATTTTTCTCCTCTCTGACCGTGTGAAGTCTGGCCCTCATTTGTTGTACAACGCCTCTTAGCTATTGGTTTTCTTGGAGCGGGGCATCCCTCGCCTTGACCTCATCCCAACCTCCCATACCGCCGGGAGGTTTGAAGGAACCCGGCGCATGTCAGCATTCGCCCTTTTGTTGCTCTCGGACGTTCTCTATGATAGTCTCGTTCACTTGTTTTTCTCTTTTTAATGCAGCGCACTCTTGCTGGGTTTTCAGGAGTTCTTCTTCCAGTTGGCTGTTCATCTTAGTCATGGCCTCTTATTGTTCTTTCAACTTCTTCACAGCCTCGTCTTCAAATACTACGGGTGGAGGTTGGCTACCAGAAGGGATGGCTGGAGGTCTGAATGGCAGTTTGATCTGCTGTACCCTATTCCTGACCCACTGCTTATACTCTTCTTTGGCAGCATAGCTCCAAACTCCCAGCTCCTTTCCCTTGCATATGACATCCTCCCAAGCTTCTCGAACTTTCCGTAGACTATCAGCGAAATCTCCTTCATATTTCAAGAAGAAAGGGGTCACTTGCTCGTCTGATGGCGGTGTCCTGAGAAGATAAGCCAGCTGCTTTTTCCCTAGTATTGGATTGTAGATGATACAACCCTTGGCTCCCATGAGTGGTATGTTTGGGAACCCCTTGCAATGGTAGATGAGGCTTGTTCTCTGTTGCCATGAAGGTTGCCATCTGATCCGCTCCTCGGTTAGGCCGGCGAAGTGAGCTGACCATTCATCATTGCTCGTGGGCTTTATCTAGTAACACAGCAAATCTGACACTGGGCATAGTACCTTTGTGTTCCTCTTGAAGATGTGGGCAGTTATCCACACATACAACATAGGCAAACAGCAAATCAACCTCATTCTTTTCTTCTCATGGCAGAAGTTCAACATACTGTAGATGTCCGCTAATAAAGCAGTAACGAGGTTTTCAGCTTCGTTCCTCCTCGCCAAGAATATGTCCACGGCATTTAGATCCACGAAGTCCTCCATATATGGGAAAAGTACCAGCCCATAGATGGTGAGGGCTAGCACATCCATGTACACGACCCACTGTTACTTGGCTGCCAGGTTTTGCATGTATTCCTCCAAGAACTCCCTGTGTGAACCCTTTGACTAGGCTCGTTTGATCTGAGACCACCTGTCGCTAGACCGAGACCTAGGTCAAGGCGCTGCAACCTCTAAAGGTGGAATGATGTTCCAAGTGCTGATATGGCCTACTCCCTTCCAACGGAAAATCTAGAATCTGATCAAACTCCTCCAAGGTAGGAGCTAGCTCGAAATTTGGGAACGTGAAGCATCGGAGGGGAGGGTTGTAGTACTGCACCATGGCTGTGAGGGCCCCTTCTTGTACCTGGACCTTCAGTAGATTCAGTATGTTTCCGTACTTTTTGCAGAATGACATCTGTTGTATACTTGTCAACTTGTTCCCAAGCCTTTCCAAACTCGCAAGGTCTACCACCTTGACCCCGATGCGTCTCCTCTTCTTCAATTGCCCGGATTCCATATTAATTTCCATCTCACCTCTTCTATCACAATTCCTGAGAATCAGCCCTCCCTCCCAAAAAAAAGACAGAGCAAACATGTTAGACTCGGGGGTGGATAAAGTCAATGCATGATGCAGTTAAAGCGATAAATATGGTCAGGTTCTTTTTACCACCCTCTTTTCTTTCCTTCTTTTCACTTATTTCCCTCTTTTTCTCTCTTTGGAGTTTTTTCTTTTTTCTTCTTTTTTCTTTCTTTCCTCATTTTCCTTACTTCCCCTTGTTTTGTTTATTTCTTTTCTATCTTTTTCTCTTTCCATTCTCCTCTCTTCTCCTCTCATTTCCTTTCCCCTCTTTTCACTTATTTCTCTCTTTTTCTCTTTTTGGAGTTTTTCTCTTTTTCTTCTCTTTTCTTTTCTCTTTTTTTTTTTATTTCTATCGATTTCCCCTATTGCAGGTAAATAAAAAGCTTACAGAACGGGTGTCGAGTAACTGGAGTGTGCCCTCCTTATGTCCTAGAAGGGTAACCTGTTCTATGGGTCTAGGGCTTGTAATGCATGAACCTCTCCAAGGTGGTTTGTAATCCCAACACAAAGGTCACAGGAGCCAGGTTCCCATTATAATGCTTGCCACAACAGTAGAAGTAGCCACTAGTTGCGGGGCATTATGAATAGGATGCACTCTAGCTGGGATTTTTGTGATAGCCACACAGGACGTAGGCCCCAGCGTGACACCACTAGATCCCTCTAGTCCTAGGCAACACTCAGACCCAGGTATAGGGTCACACTCATGATAAAATGTAATGCAATGTATGGAGGGCACATTATTTGGGATACCTGCAATTGGGGAAATCGCGCAAATATGTACAATAATTTATTGTTCGTCTAACCTAGAGTTATACAGATAATAAACAAACCAATAAATTGAAGCAGATAAACAAATCATACAATAAATAAAACATTCACATAAACAAAGGAGAGATCTAAATTAAACACACTCAATTTATTGGGCTTGACTCTCTAAATTTCCCAATGGAGTCGCCATCTGTCGCAACCATAATTCCGAAGAGACGACGAACTCGCTAAAAATTTTGAAAATAATATTATTGATTAAAGTGGAGCCGCCACCAAATTTTTATTTAAGGGAAAAAGATTTGGAAAAAACCCACTGAGGGAAGAGATTTAGGTTCGAGTCGGTTACGAGTTAGGAAGGTGTTAGGCACTCCCACTCACTGTTTCCTAAGAACTAAAGACTTTAAACCGAAAGTGTGTGATTATTGAAAAATATTTGATCCCTTAGTTAATTTGAAAATAAATAACTTGATGGAGGTTAGCCTGACAAGACTTGATCCTACTCCTACATATTCCCCGGTTCAAAGGGAAACTCAAGGCTTACGTAGTTCTGGTTCATGAAGGCTTGACCTTCCGAGGTGTTTAAAAGAAAGATGACATTTTGAAGAGGTTTTCGTTTTTTGAAAGGATCTTTAGTCCACTCATGCACAAGACCAAAGGCGGCTACGGCAAAGATGGGGACCTATATGATTACTAAACGTTTGGACAAAGGGAACCGCCACCCCCCCATTTAGAGTCTGTCATGGGACCACAAGATCCCAAAAATATTTAAAAAGAGTTTGGTTTTAAAGGACCTTAGTCCACTCAGCAATAAGACCCGAGGCAGCTGCGCAAAGACGGGGGCTATACAGCACTACCAAACGCGGATTGCCAGGAACCTTCGCCCCCATTTAGAGCACATCGCGTGAGACCAAAGATCCCAAAATATTTGAAAAAAGAGTTTTTGTTTTTGAAAGGACCTTTAGTCCACTCATGCACAAGACCCGAGGCGGCTACGGCAGCACGGGGGCCTATACAAACTACTAAACGTTAGACAGCAGGGGAACCGCCAGTCCCCTATTTAGACCCGTCGTGTGAGACCAAAGATACCAAAATATTTGAAACAAAGAGTTTTTGTTTTTGAAAGGACCTTTACTCCACTCATGCACAAGACCCGAGGTGGCTACGGCAGTACGGGGCCCTATACAGACTACTAAACGTTGGACAGCAGGTGAACTGCCAGTCCCCCATTTAGTGCCCGTCGCGTGAGACCAAAGATCCCAAAATATTTGAAACAAAGAGTTTTTGTTTTAAAGAAGAAAAAGGAAAATTTATCTTAATTATCAGAAGCAGAGAGGCCTTGTGGGGAGGAAGCAAATTTTATTTGAGGTTTGGGGATTTATTAGCAATTATGGAATTTTTGGGGATTCATTAGCAATCATGGAATTCTTGGGGATTTATTAACAATTATGAATTTTTTTGGGGATTTATTAGCGATTATGGAAGTCTTGGGTATTTATTAGCAGTTATGGAAAATTAGAGGTTAAAATTGTGATTATGGGAAAGTGATGGGGCAATTCTGGCATTTGGAAGGTAAGGGAGCAGATTTGTCATTTTTAAAAAGGTAAGGGGCAGTTTGGTCTTTTTGGAAGGGTAAGAGACAGTTTGGTCTTTTTGGGAAAGGTAAGGTGCATTTTGGTCATTTGGAAGGGGTAAGGGACAATTTGGAATTGGGGAAAGGTAAGAGGCATTTTGGTCATTTGGAAGTATGGGTGCTTCCAGTGTCAAGGATTCGAACCGGCAGGACTAAGGAGTTACTAGCCACTCTCTCAACATTTTGGGCCTTTCCACCTTCATAGTTTGTATGGGCCAACTCATATGAATAGGGTTATTTCATTCGCTTGAGTGGCTTTTATGAGTGGGTCCCACGTCCGCCTTTCTCATTGGCTTTCCTTCCTTTTTTATGGAATTTTCCTTCCTGGCTTTTACATGGGTTTCTTGACGTCGACCTGCATGGGCTCCTGCTCCTTCATTTGCGTCCCACGCTCGACATCCCCTGTTTGAGATGGGTGCTTACGTCGTAATGGGGCTGCAGGGACCTTGGATGGAGAAGACCTGAATGTCGACTTGCGCTCGAGGTTCTGCATGATCTGGGGGCATCCCATGCAACAGACGCTACCAAGGTCGCGTTCGAACACATCAAGACTTAGCATTCAACGAATTGGCTTGGCGCGAACGCAAGAGACTTCCAACTTTGGTTTTTTCGTTTGGGGTTCTTGGCGGTTTGACAAGCTCCATTGGAAGGCATAGTGGGCCACTTGAACCAGAAAGTGCCTCTTCAACACCGCAAGACAGAAGCTTCCTTCCTCCGCCCAGGAACGTCTGTAATGTGCGTAAAGGGATTGAAACAGAGAAGTAGGCGATGGGTTCAACGCTAGCCTTTTCATAGATGACTTTGGAAGACTCGCTTCCTCCTGAAGCGACTTTATACCCAGGTGTTGTTGGTGTCTAAGAGTACTTGCATAGGCTCGAAAGGACGTCGACCCCTAAGCGTAATCAGAGGAAACCTTAGATTTTGGCCCTAGAATACCGATAATGCAGCTTGAAACCGCCGAGCCGCTCACATTGTCGGGACTTCTCGATCTTTATCTTGCATGCATTCCCTATTGTATGTGGGGTCTTTTACGTTGGGAGAAGAGACACGCTACTCGCTAAAGGTCTCCCTTTTACTCTATTTTCCCCTCAAGTTTGTACTCATCGAGATCGTGAGACACTTCCCTTCAGGGTTCAGGCGCACCAGTGCCATCACCGAAATCAGGTCGATGCGGGCCTTCCCCGGTGCCAAAATAGCCAGATACTCCGGGATTCAGTGGATGATCGACGTCACTATTCAACCACGTCATGTCCTGTGGGGGCGAGATACAAGGTCTCAAGACGACTAGCTGAGACGCAGGTCTTTCATATGTTATTTCCAAGGTCGCTGACACAAGCATCTTCGCTTACCTCAAAGCTCGCTTTGACGTACGACAAGATCTATGCGTTTATAACATCCGACCCTCGACAAGACCTCGCCTAATCCACCACTCCTGGGATGGCGTGGACCTCCTCTCCTATTCTTTGATATCTAAAGGAAGGATGCACTCTCCTCGTTAACAAGGCATCGACGCTCAAAACAGTAGCTGATTCGCCATCTTGCCGACTCTGACCCGGAAACTTAGGATGAGCCGTTGCTCCCCGATTCATTGGCATTCTCGCTCTAGGTAATTACGCATGGAATTTTCTACGCCACGTCTCGTACCTAACAATCGTTGGCTCTTCAGATTTCGCGGCTATGGATTCCTCCGCACAGGACGAACACCAACATGAATTGCACCTAATTACTATCAGTACCAAGACTTTCGACTTCTAACACTATGGATATAATACACATTCCCTACTAACTCACAATCTTTTAGGAAGAGTGATAATGGCTAATCATGCTCTAGTGATGATAAAGGACAAGCAGTTAGTGCCAAAAACAGAATCAAGCTTCATCCTAGGAGATTAGATCCACATATCAATCGGCTGATCGATGTCGTTGATAAAGTGCAGAGAACATTTGGGACATCGTGATTCTGAAAGTGTATGAATTGTACGAACCTGTGCGTGATGATTCTGATCACTGTGAGGTTTCTCCTCCACTTACAATCGATTTGGTGCTTGGAGATCTTCTTCAGGTTCTCCATGCTTCTTCGAATCGGTGAAGAATCTCCTTGCCTTTTTTCCAATTTTCAGTGCTTGAAACTCTTCTTCCACTCCTTTTGAGTCTTATCCTCTAAACCCTCTCTACCAGGAAAAAAGCAAAAGCCCTTGCCAAATCGCTCGTTTCCCTTTTTATAAGGGGTTTTTCCAGCTTTCTTTTCCTTTCTTTTTCATTTTTCCGTCCCTCCTTTTCCATTTATTATTTTTCAAATTTTTGTTGGTATTCTCTCATTTTTTTCTTTTTGTTTTTTTTTCCAATTTTTTGTTTTCTATTTTATTTTCTGATTTTTTAGTTTTTCATTCTTTAATTTTTTAATTCTTTTAAGATTTAATTTTTTTTAATTTTCCAAATTTTAATTTTTATTATTATTCTTATTTTCCTTGTCAGGTTTTTAATTTTTATTTCTTTTTCCCAGATTTTAAATTTTTTACTTTTAATTTTCTTTTTCAGATTTCTGAATTTTTTGATTTTTTCCAAATTTTTGAATTTCTAAATTTCTTTTCAGATTTTTTATTCTTTATTTTTAATTCTTCCTTTTTTCAGATTTTTTTTTTTTTTTTAGTCTCCCTTTTCAGATTTTTTTGTTTTTGATTTTTAATTTTCCCTTTGTTATTTTTATAGATTTTAAATTTTTTTCAATTTCAAATTTTTAATTCTCTTTCTTCTTCTTTTTTTCATATTTTTATTTTTAATTTCTTTAATTTTTTCCAGATTTTTATTTTTATAATTTTTCAGATTTTCTAATTCTTTAATTTTTTTTAGATTTTTATTATATTTAGTTTTCTAGATTTTTATTTTTCTTTATTATTTCTTTAATTTTGCCAGATTTTTATTATATTTTCTTAGATTTTCTAATTCTTTAATTTTTTTTTATATTTTTATTATATTTAATTTTCCAGATTTTTCTTTTTCTTTATTATTTCTTTAATTTTTCGAGATTTTTATTATATTTTTTTATTTTCCAGATTTTAATTCTTAAAATTTTTTTAGATTTTTACTATATTTAGAATTTAATTTCATTTTTGTTTTTCAGAATTTAATTTTCTTTTATTTTTTCAGATTTCTAATTTCTGAATTTAATTTGCTTTTATTTTTCAGATTTCTAATTTTTAATATTTTTAATTTTTGAATTTTTTAGAATTTTTTTTTAACTAATTAACTTGAATTTCGTTATTTAAATTAGGGTTAATTGATAATTTAGCAACTGGTGGCCTCAGACATAATTGGATGTTTACACACACTAATAATAATTATGGAAGCAAGCCCATGGATATGAACCTAGTTTTTGCGGCTGTAGATACGAAGTTGAAGATGGTGCTCCATACTACAATGTTAAAAATTCAAGGGAAAAGCCTGGCTCAGGAATTTTAGAATCTGGTGAACCAGATTGTAATGGCTTCGAGAGGGCAGGTGCATGGGCGAATTCTAATTGGTCTACTAATAACTTTGTGTTAAGTAGTGAGAGTCTAGATAACGTTGTACATGCATGGGACATAAGTAATGGTAGTTGCATTGCCATTCAAAGGGGTCGTATTAGTCTGGCTAAGAGAGTGCATGGGATCCTGCTGGCGTTTCTGTGTCAGGCCAACCCAAGGATGAAGTTGTCATTAGTTGGAGAACCCTCAAGGGGAGTTCTAGGTGGTGAGCTATAATTCTGCAGAGCCAGCTCTAAGCCTTTGCATGAGTCACATTTCCAGCTTTCAGTTCTGAAATCCTTTGTAAAACAAATGAAGCCCCGCTGCGTCGCCTATAATTAAGTAAAGGAGTCATAAGTCGCAAAAGTGAATAGCTCAAGTGGATAACCCAAATGCAGGCTAACTCCCAGACACCAAGTTCAATCCCTGCTCACTGTTATTTATTTTAGTCCCCAATTGGACGATCCAATTGGGCTTGCTGCAGGCTTCCACGCATAAGCCATGTGGGCCCAAAATTGGGTGACGTGTTGCACCATCCTTCATGGCTAATCATCATTGATCCATAGAGCTTATCATAATGCCAGGCTTGATTGGCTTTGTAGCCATGATAAGTGATCCTTAAAATCAAATTTGGGGCATCCAATTATCAATTAGATAAGTGGCTCAGCGGCGAGCCTGCTACTTGTCCTCCTTGGTCATAAGTTCGATCCCCAACACTGCCCTGGCTTTGCCTTTGATTTTGGCAATCAAATTGAACGCTGCACTACCCCTGCTTCTCCAAATAAATACTGCCTTGATTTGCACTTCCCATTATTGCGATCCAATCCCTACACTTCTCCTAATTCCAATCAGACCCCCTACATTTCTCAAAATTCCAATTAAGCCCTTGAACTTCCCAATATTCCACTTAAGCCCCTAAACTTTCCAAAGTTCCAATTAAACCCCTAAACTTCCCAAAATTCCAATTAAGCCCCTGAACTTCCCAAAATTCCAATTAAGTCCCTATGTTCCTCATAATTCCAACTTGGCCCCTTCCTTCCTCATTAATATGGCCCCTGTATTTCTCGAATTTCAATTATGTCCCTATATCCCCTTTTAGTCCAAAACAAGCCCAATTTTGTCGCCTTCAAATTAAAATGTTTTTCAATTCTTAATCTCACACGATGAGCTCTAAGCACGAACTGGTAGCTTTTTCTGTTGTTCGATGTTTAGAGATTCGTATGAGCCCAAGTGCTCTTGGACTCTATGCATAGGTGGATTAGGAATTCCCTTTTTTAACAAAATAAAAACTCGTTTTGCAATTCTTGATCTCATGCGACGAGCTCTAAGCACGAACTGGTAGCTTTTTCTACTGTTCAATGTTTAGAGATTCGTATAGGCCCAAGTGTAGCCGTAGTTTTCTTGGACCCTGTGCATATGTGGACTATGAATTCTTTTTTAAATAATCTCAATAATAACTTCATTTTAGAATCCCAAAGTCTCACGTGACGAACCCTAAGCATGAAATGGTAGCTTTTTATGCTGTTCGATGTTTAGGAATTTGTGTGGGTCCCAGTGCAGTCGTAGTTGTCTTGGATCCTATGCATGTGTGGACTAAGGACTCTCCTTAAGATATTTTCAAAACACTTTAACCACTTTCAAATATTCCTTTTCAAGCAGCTCCAAAGGTCATGCCTTCGAGCGCCATTTATCTTCAAACACTCCTTTTCAAACACCTCTAATGGTCAAGTCTTCACAAAACCAGAACTACGTAAGCCTTGAGTTTCCCATGGCACCGGGGAATACGTAGGAGCAGGATCAAGTCCTGCCAGGATAACCTCCATCAATCTATTTATTTTCACATTAATTAAGGGATCAAACAATTTTCAAAAATCATACACTCAGTTTAAGGGTACTGTTCTTCGGAACGGGTGAGTGGGGTGCCTAACACCTTCCTCACTCGTAACCGACTCCCGAACCTAAATCTCTTCCTCGAGTCAGGGTTTTTCCAAGTATTTTCCCTTAAATAAAAGTTTGGTGGCGACTCCACATTAATCCAAATAAAAATCTATTTTCAAGTTTTAGCGAGTTCGTCGTCTCGTCGGAATTACGGTTGCTACACCTCGTTCACTTGGTTCACTCTTCTTAGTGGAGTGCACTCTTGTTGTGCCTTCAAGATTTCTTCTTCCAACTGGTTGTTCTTCTTGGTCATAGCCTCTAATTTTTCTTTCAAGCTTTTCACAGCCTCGTCTTCGAATACCATAGGCGGTGGTTTACTTCCAAATGGGATGACCGAAGGTCTGAACGGTAGTTTGATCTACTCCAACTTATCTCTGACCCATTGTTTATACTCTTCCCTGGCGGTACAGCTTCGGACTCCTAAATCTTTTCCCTTGCGAGTGACGTTCTCCCATGCTTCTCGAACCTTTCGGAGGCCTTCAACAAAGTCTCTTTCATATTTCAGGAAGAAAGGGGTCACTAGCTCATCTGATGCGGGTGCCTTGATAGGATAAGCTTGCTGCCTTTGCCCCAGTATCGGATTGTAATTGATACACCCCTTGGCTCCCATGAGTGGTACATTCGGAAACCTCTTGCAGTGATAGATGACGTCCGTTCTTTGTTGCCACAAGGGTTTCCATTTAACATGTTCTTCAATCAGACTGGCAAAAAGAGTTGACCATTCTTCATTGCTCATGGGCTTTATTTAGTAGCATAGTAAATCAGATATGGGACATTGTATCTTTACATTCCTTGAAGATGTGAGCGGTTACCCATACGTATAACACTGGCAAGCAGCAGATTAGTCTTTTCCTTTTCTTCTCATGACAAAATTTCAACGTACAGTAGACATCTAGCAACAGGGTTGTTACGAGATTTTCTGCTTTGTTTTTCCTGGCCAAGAATATGTCAATCGCTTTTAGATCGACAAAGTCCTCCATGTAAGGAAAGAGTACTAGCCCGTAGATGGTGAGGGCTAGCACATTCATGTATACGGTCCACTGGTTGCTGTTTGCCAGGTGTTCCATATACTTTTCCAAGAACTCCCTAGTGAACCCCCTGATTTGGCTCTTTGTTTGGTAACCTGTCAATGGGTCTCCAAACTGTAGACCTAGAGCCTGCGCGGCAACTCGAAATGTAGAATGATGTTCCAAGTGGTGATATGGCCTACACCCCTCCAGTGGGAGATCTAGAATCTGTTCGAACTCCTCTAAGGTAGGAGCCAACTGGAAATCTGAGAAAGTGAAAGATCAAAGGGGAGGACCGTAATATTGTACCATGGTCGTGAGGGCCCCTTCCTGTACCTGAAACTTCAGCAGTTTCAGTATGTTGCCATATTTCTTGATGAATGACATCTGTTGGATACTCGATAGCTTGTTCCCAAACATCTCCAAGCTTGCAAGGTCTGCCATCTTGACCCCAATATGTCTCTTTTTATTCAACTTCCAAAATTTCTTATTAATTTTCATTTCACCTCTTTTTCTAGAAATCACCAAGAATCTGGTCCCTTAAATAAAAGAAAAAAAAAGGAAAATAGAGAAAAGATGTTAGACTCTGGATAAACAGTACTAATGCGTGATGCATAAAGAATTAAAAGCAATAAATACGGTTACGTCTTTTTTTATGACCGAATTTTCTTTCCCTCTTTTTTCTCTTATTTTGTCTCTTTTCTCTACATATTTCTTTTCTTTCTCTCTATCTCTCTTTTTTTTTGGCTTTTCTCTCCTCATTTTGTCTTTCCTCTGTTCTCTCTTGTTCTCTTTTCATTTTCTCTCTCTTTTCTTATTACTTTTTTTTCTCCCTCCTTTTACTCACTTCTTTTCTTTCTTTTTCATCCTTTTGATTTTCTTCTCTCTCGCCATTCGATCCTTCCTCTCTTCTTTCTTTTTTCTCTTTTCACTTTTTCTCCTTCTTTTTTGTTTTAAGACTTTTATCCATTCCTAGTTACAGGTAAATAAAATGCTTACAAAATAGATGTTGTGAAATCAAAGTGTGCCCTCCTTGTGCCCTAGGGACGTAACCTGTCCTATGGGTTTATGGTCTTTAATGCATGAACCTCTCAAAGGTGGTTTGTAATCCTAAGGTGTAGAGGTCACTAGGGCCAAGTTCCAGTCCATGATGCTTGCCACAACAGTAGAAGTAGCCACTAGTTGCGGGGCATCATGGATAGGACGCACTCTAGCTGGGATTTTCGTGATAGCCATATAGGACGTAGGCCTTAGCGTGACACCACTAGATCCCTCTAATCCTAGGAAACACTCAGACCCGAGTATAGGGCCCCACTCATGAGATGAAATGCATATGCAATGTATGGAGGGCAAACCATTAATTAGGATACCTGCAATTGGGGTACCTGAAATTGGGGAAATCGCAGCAAGTATACATAGCAATTTATTATTCGTCTACCCTAAGGTTATTCAGTGAATAAGAATAAATAGACAAAAAATAAATAGATAAACATTTAAATAAATCGTGCAAATAAACAGGAAAGGGATCAATTCAATACACCCTCAATCAGATGGGCTTGACTCTCTAAACTCCCCAGTGGAGTGTAATCGCAATTATGACGAGACAACGAACTCGCTTAAATTTTGAAAAGAGATTTTTTTTGGTAAAGTGGAGCTGCCACAAATTTTTATTTAAGGGAAAAAGATTTGGAAAAACCCTAACTCGAGGAAGAGATTTAGGTTCAGGAGTTAGTTACGAGTGGGGAAGGTGTTAGGCACCCCACTCGTCCGTTCCGAAGAACGGTACCCTTAAACAGAGTGCGTGGTTTATTTGAAAATTGTTTGATCCCTTTAAGTTGAGTGCAAATAAATAGATTGATGTAAGTTAGCCTGAGAGGACTTGATCCTGCTCCTACGTATTCCCTGGTGCAATGGGAAACTCAAGGCTTACGTAGTTCTAGTTTGTGAAGGCTTGACCTTCAGAGGTAAAAAGATTTAGAAGAATATACTTGAAGGGGAAGAAAAACAAGTTTAAGAGGAACTTTTAGCCCACATATACACAAGGTCCGAGGCAACTAAGGCTGCACTGAGGCCTATATGAATCTCTAAATATCGAATAGTAGTGAAAACCGCCAATTTCCCATTCAGAGCTCATCGCGTAAGACTAGTGATTCACAAAAATATTTTGAAAGGTTTTATTGTTTTAATAGGAACTTTTAGTCCACCTACGCACAAGGTCCGATGCAACTAAGGCTACACTGGGGCCTATATGAATCTCTAAATATCGAACAGTATTGAAAACCGCCAGTTTCCCATTTAGAGTTCATCGCGTGAGACTAGCGATTCCCAAAAATTTTTTTGAAAGGTTTTATTACCGCTAGTTATGAATCTGGAGGATAAAGGGAACACAGGGCTGAATTGGAATTTTGAGAAACACAGGAGCTGGATTGAAATAAAGGGAAATGTTCTTCTTCAATTGAAACAAAAGTGTTGTGCCTGGGATTCGAAGCAAAGACAATGGGGTCGCAGGCCATGCGCTCTACCACTTCAGCTATGTTGCTTTTGTAACCCATGTTCAATTCGGTCCATATATGTGTACAGGCTCGAAATATGAACCTGAGGTGGTGAGTCATGTGTTCAGCCTAGGTTCTGTTAATTGTATGTATGTGCCAGGATGAGGTTGCCTTTCCCATTCCCAACCCAATCTACAGGTGGGTCTCGCATCTTTTTTTAGTTGGCTTTTTTTTTGTATGCTCTTGTTGGTGTCCTACATGCACTGGGTCATTAGTATATACGTAGCTTGGAGCCTACACATGCATGCACTTGGTCCCTTTTACGTTAAACCTCCAAGGCTATTTCTTCCTTTTATCACTATTGGGCACGAAGAGACTTATATCCCCTGGAACACTGCATTTGTGGGAGACCTCTAGCTTCGGTTTTTGCATTTGGAATTCCTTGTGATTTGGTAGAATCCACCGAGGCGCAGGGTGGACTTTTCAACTGAGAATGCTTTCTCAATCGCAAGATTCGACGTCTTGGACTTTGTGGAGTTGTTGTCTCTATTGTAAGTACCCAATAGGTAGGAGACAAGTCAAGAGAATGTGTTGGTTATGAGGTTCGATGTTAGACACCTCTTATGTGAGTTAGGAGGCGTCGACCGCGTCAACCAAGTTTAAAACCTCGTTACCGGTGCCTATACTTACTTTGAGTAGCCTATCTTCAGGAGATTCATCCACCTTTATGCAGGGCCGCATGTGGATTTAACCTTCATATTCAGGGATCTATGGTTATTGGCCCACACATTATTTTGCTTCCAACCTTGCAGATGTGGCGTATTTGTCTTAGCAGCGCACTACCCTACTGAGAGTGAGTATAGTTGTAATTGGACCAAGGACAGATGCCTATCTTGTCATCTAGAAATGTTTCCTATAGACCAATCATTCGTCTTGGTATTTGATAATGAACCGGATAACCGCCTTTCATGTATCTATTTTGATGTAGATTCCAGTTATGAAAGTACTGACCAGCTTCACCATTATGTATACGGGGGCACCTACATGAATTGAGGTTAGAGACAAACGACTAAACCGATTAATTATACTGGTGCAGCTCTGCATGAGATGAAATTTAGCTACTCGACGTTCTCTACAAGGGCTGCATGATGCTTCTTTAAAGAAGGGGCAATGTCGATCAAATCCAACTGAACACGTCATATATTTATTGACCAGTATCGGGCTGTCTAAGGGGTACCACTTTGGTTTTAGAGGACCGCTTGGGGTGTGGTTAACAGAAGTCCAATGCAAGGCCACATCTCTGCTTATAGACCACATCTCGGCTTATTTCATCTACCTTTTATTCCTCTGCTTCTCGATAGATCTCCCCACCAAAACTGGACGTCATATACTTTGGACTGCCTTATGAAATGCCAATAGCGACCCCTACCTGACATTTCATGCATGTTGGAATCTTGTTCCGACGACAATCTGCTTTCATGGAGGTCGCTGATTTCAACGTCGTGGTTGTTGAGGTCCGACTTCACTGATATGTGACCCACTTCAAGTGGTTAGTCAATCACGTTGTTGTCCTTTAATGCCAATAGAATCCAGCATTTGAGTTTCGAACCGACCGACTCAACAACCTTCAGTCATCAAAAAGGGAACCCAAACTTGAAGTGCACCTTCTGCCATTTGCTAGGTGGTTACCTAGTCTTCAACACCACTGGATCGAACGTCGTCTTCCCTCATCACAGTACCTATAATTATGTTACTCGAGCGTTCCAAATGATGCTCATTATTATCAGTGTTATGCTACTCCCAAGGATGGCAACTTACTATCTTGCTCACGAAAGCACAGCCCTTCATGGTAGACCGAGGAATGAAGTTGTTCTACACCATCACACTGTGAAGGCTCCTTGTTGCTGAGATAAGCAATCAAGATCCCCTGTTCATGGAGTCTCGAAATTGCCATACGACCACTCATGAGTGGTTCTCCTTTTTTACGATGTATTATTTCTTCCGATTAGCAAAAAGGATCAAATGGACCTTATGTGTCTTTGGTGTGATTCATATTGTATCCTCTTCCTGTTATGGTGACTTAAGTCTATTTTTATGAGCCAAAACCAACATGCCGATCATCTTCCTTCCGGAAGCTCCTTGTGAGAGAATTGAGACCCAATTGCGTGTCTTCTTCTGCCTACTAATCAGTAGTAGAACTTCGTGGCTGATCTTGGAGACATGACTCACTTTATATCTCATGCACGTGATCATATTCTGGAGAGTGGGACGTAAATACGAAGATAACCTTTCTTCGGATCCTCGTCTATGCCAACCATGCTAGGTATCCTTTCAAGCTCAGCTCTTGTATGTGGATGCTATCTGCGCACAAGAATAATGTACATGCACAATTGGAACCATGGGAGTGATATTCAACCGAACTTCTCCCACATGATACGTAAGGCGACCGATGCTTTCAATGTCACGTGCTATGAAACCTTTCAGAAGATCTTCAGAGGGAGGAAAAACGTACACATGATGGATCTTACAGGTACGAAAACTTCAAGAAATTGGCTCACTGCACCTCAAATCAAATTACTCGTTTATTTTCAACCTCGACGTCATCTCTATGGCTCAACGATCCAAGTTCCTTCACTGGTTCTCTAACAGAGCAGCTAAATTACCTAATCTACCGATAACACGACTTTGATTGGAAGGTTTTGAGGCGTTTTAGGGAGAACCTTATCAAATCTAGTTTTCTTCAATGCTTGCCAAGGCATCACAAGCCAAGATTCATGCATGCGACACTAATCTCACCTAGACCATTCTCTTCCTCGTGGTATACAGAGGATCTAATATGGATTTCAAGAAAATGTACGAATCGATCGATAACAAGATATGCGGAAGGGAATCTAACCTGGATTTCAAGAAAATGTACGAATCGATCGATAACAAGATATAGAAAAAATCCTTTCTAACCGTTTTTTAACTAATCTACCTACCTTTCTTTTCTCCTTTTTATTTCATTTATATATTTGATCATTTTCTATTCGCATTTGCGTTCATTTATTTATTATTACTTTTCTATTGTTTTTGATTTCTAACATTATTTATTTATTTATTTTTATTATTTTTCTCCTTTTTTTATTTTTTATTACCTTTATTATTTTTCTTTATTGTTATTTTTTATTTAGAATTCTTCTATTATTATCTTTTACTTCAGTTCTATTTACTTCTCATTTTTATGTTCTTTTTATAAATTTTGTGAAGTTTATTATTATTTTTTCTATATTTATTTTTATTTTATTATTTATTTTTATTTATTATTATTTTTTTCAGTTTCTATTTATTTATTTTCTTTTTTACTTTTCTTTTTCCTTACTCCTCTTCCTTCCTCATTCGTTTATTCTTATTTTTATTCCCCCTTTGTTGTTTATTTATTTTACATATAAAATTTTTTACCAATTAATTTAAAATGGGACCTTGGACATAATTGAGTGTTTACAAGCCCAAAGCGTCCAACAGACACCATTTTATATTGGTAGCCATCGACTACTTTACCAAATGGGTCGAGGCCGCTTCATACGCCAGTGTAACTCGCAATGTGGTGGTCAGATTCATGAAGAAAGAATTGATTTGCCGGTATGGGTTTCCCAACAGGCTTATCATAGACAACGGCACCAATCTGAATAATAAAATGATGAAAGAGCTGTGCGACCAATTCAAGACCCAGCATCATAATTCCTCTCTGTATCGACCAAAGATGAATGGGGCAGTCGAAGCAGCTAATAAGAATCTCAAGAAGATCATTCAAAAGATGGTACTCTCGTACAGAGAGTGGCTCTCCCTTATGTGTTGCACACAAACCGGACCTCTGTTCGCACTTCTACTAGGGCAACCCCTTTTTCTCTCGTGTGGAATAGAGGCTGTACTCTTGATTGAGGTAGAAATCCCATCATTGAGAGTATTGATGGACACCAAATTGGAGCAGCTGAACTTGATTGACGAGAAAAGATTGATTGTAATGTGCCACGACCAACTGTACCAAAGAAGAATGAAGAAAGCATTTGAGAAGAAAGTGCATCCTCGAGAATTTCAAGAAGGTGATCTGGTAATTAAAAAACTATTGTTGATGCAGAAAGCGCTACATGGAAAATGGGCTCCAAATTATCAAGGACCATATGTAGTTAAGAAGGCCTTCTTTTGAGGCACCTTAATCTTGGCCAACATGGACGAAAAAGACTTACCTAATCTTGTCAACTCTGATGCTGTGAAGAAGTATTATGCCTGGAAAAATAAAAAGGCCCACTAGGTCGAAAACCCACAAGGGCGGCCTAGGCAAAAGTTAGGGCAATTAAGATAAAAAGGCCCGCTAGGTCGAAAACCCACAAGGGTAGCCTAGGCCAAAGTTAGGGCAATTTAATAAAAAGGAAGCCCGCTAGGTCAAAAACTCGTAAGGGCAGCCTAGGCAAAAGTCAGGGCAAGTCGGGCGAGAGGTCTACCGAATCAGAGACACGTCAAGGTAGCTTAGATGAAAGATGGGGAAAATCCAGTCGTAAAGACAGTCGACCACGATCCACACTTGGGCAAATCGGGTTGTAAAAACAGTCAACCTCTTATCCATACTGGGGAAAATCGGTTACCTGATCATAATCCAAGATGCGATACTGGGGCAAAAACAAGCAAGTATTCAAAGTTCTGAAGGAATGGAGAATGGAATCGGGTTTGCCAAAGGGTTCAAGACCAGTCAAAGGAATTTAGGAAAACTGGGGCAAAATTTGGTTTTTTCAGAAGCTGGGCGAACGAGACGGAAGACATCGACGAAGTACAATACTAGCACTAACCGTCTCAAAGGCGTTTGACTAACCAGAATCATGGCCATCCACCAATAAATGTCCTATACCCTTTTTTACCATTGTAATTCTATACCGTGTACAACTGTATTCTTCTTTTCCCAAATATATGTGAAAAATGTGATTATCTAAATTTTGAATGGCAATCACTCTTTTACCAAAACTGTTTCAAATTCATGAGTAGGTCAGAAACATTGCAACTAAAAGCCCCGTACTAATGAAGATGGTCCCATCTCCACATGGACTAGTAATTAGAAGGGACAACTCCGTAAACGAAAAGGGAAAGAAATAGGATCTCAACCCGACTCACTCTAAAGGTCGCGGTCAGTGCTATAAGAGAGTCAAGGAGTCGATGATTGCTAAAAACTAAAAATAAAAAATAAAATGCAGCCCACAGGTTTCCATCAGGTTTTCTTGTTGATTTCCTGCACCCCAGGTCTATACTGTCAGGCCTTGCATATTTACTTTTCTACACCTAGGCTTATTACTGTCAGGCCTTGCATGTTTAATTTTCCGCATTCTAGGCCTATGCTGTCAGGCCCTGCATATTTACTTTTCTGATGCTCATGCCTATACTTTCAGGCCTTGCATTTTAATTTCCTGCACCCCGGGCCTATACTGTCAAGCCTTGCATATTTACTTTTCTGCACCCCCGCCCTATACTGTCAGGCCTTGCATGTTTAATTTTCTGCATTCCTGACCTATGTTGTCAGGCCCTGCATATTTACTTTTCTGCCCCTTAGGCCTATACTATCAAGCCTTGCATATTTACTTTTCTGCACCTTAGGCCTATGCTGTCAAGCCTTGCATATTTACTTTTCCGCACCTCAGGCCTATACTGTCAGGCCTTGCATTTTAAATTCTCGCACTTCGGCCTATACTGTCAGACCTAGCATATTTACTTTTCCGCACCTCAAGCATATTGTGCCAGGCCTTGCATGTTTAATTTTTTGCACCCCAGGCCTATACTGTCAGGCCTTGCATTTTAAATTCTCACACTCCGGCCTATACTATCAGTCCACGCATGTTATATTTTTCGCACCCTCAGCCTATACATTCAGGTCATGCATGTTTTAAATTCTCACACTTCGGCCTTTGCTGTCAGGCCTTGCGTTTTAATATTCTGGATCCTCGGCCTATACTGTCAGGCCCTGCATGTTTAATTCTCTGCACTCTCGGCGTATAGTGTCAAGCCATACATTTTAAATTCTCGCACTTCGGCCTATACTACCAGACCCTGCGTGTTTAATTTTCTGCACCCTCGGCCTATACTGTCAGGCCATGCATGTTTTAAATTCTCGCACTTCGGCTTATACTTTCAGGCCTTGCGTTTTAATATTCTGCACCTTCGTCCTATACTGTCAGGCCCTGCATGTTTAATTATCTGCACTCTCGGCCTATACTATTAGGTAATAAGTCCAAAATAGAAAATCGAAACATAAAAAGGAAAATGAAAATGAAAATAAAAATAAAAATAAAATAAAGAAAATAAAATAAAAATAAAACAATTGGGTGTAAAATAAAAGTAAAAAGTAGCAAATAGTGAATAAATAAATAAATAATGAAAACAATAAAGAAAAGAGAAATAGAATTGAAGGGAGGAGAGAAGTAAATAAAAGAAATAATAATAAAAAGGGGGGAAGAAAAATACAAAAGAGAAAATTTTAATGTAAAAGTTAGATAAAAATAATGATAAATAGAATTATGCCATAAAGGGTAAAATGGGAAAATCAAAAGCAAAAGAAAGCCAAAATGGAAATTAGACGGGGTGATGGATGTGGCCAAAGAAAAAGGGAAAGAAACAAAAAGCAAAAAGCAAAAAAGACAATAGAGAAAAGACGAGGAAAAAAAGGACAAAGGATAACAAAAACAGAATAGCGAAAGGGACGGGGGACAAAGAAAAAAGCATAACAAAAAGCAGAAAAGATAAGAGGAAGCAACAGAAAGGATGAGAGAGGGGAATAGAATCTTTGAATTAAGATTGCTAGAGGTCCCGATTTCTCAAGGACACTCGGGGTTTTCTGAGAAGGAGGTTCTTGCTCAGGTCTCAGGGAAGAGTCACGAGGTAAAATCTGATTGCCGACCTAGGGCGAGTGGTACACCATCTTCATACAAGTTAGTCACTTTATTCCTTGGATTAAAGATGTTTTAGTTTATGATCGAATGAAAATATTGCTGGATTTGCACGGTAATTCTAAATACTGCTAAGCGTGTGTGGTGAGGGGAACTTATAATGAGTGACTTTGCTCATGTTTATTGAATCCATGAAAGTGATTAGGCTTCGTACGATGGTTCTATATAAATGCTACTCAATTTTTCATGGTTCTCACTTGAACCTTGCTTGTCCTTTTATGATAATTTTCATTGGAATACGGTTTGACCCTAGGGGAGCTTTAGTTGGATTCTGTCATTTGTGATTTTCATGGTGATTTGTGTTTGGGCTGTCACTTGATGAGAACGTGGTTCATCAACGCAGCTAGCCAATAAACAGGGGATGGTCTAGAATGAATCTCACTGCAAGATTTGATTCCCATCCATGATACAGTGAACCCGATTCCTAAGGTTTATAAATTATGTCCTTCGGTGTTGGAGTGGAGTTACAACTTCGTAAATTTTTCATTCCCCCCAAATTTCATCTTAATGTTCACTAGCATGGGTTCACGTTTGGGTGACTGTGGGCCTATAGTAAATATTGGGCCAAGGGTCTTTGAGAGATATGTTTCCTTTATCTTCCCTATCCTATTTTGAAGTGATCAAAGTCGACGCAGACGCCCTCTAGTTTCCTTAGCCTTCCTTTCATTGTTGCCTTAAAGGTCGACAAAGGTTCTCCTCTGATTGCCCCGGAACCCAACGAATGGTTTGTGTAGGTGAACTGTGGCAGAGGTCATGCAATCGGGCAAAACTACCTCGCTGAAGCATGGTCATGGTTTGATGGCCTCGCAGAAGTCCCTGCCCTTCTCGATCGAGAAAGAGCAGCCACCTTCATGTCTCAGCAGGTCACACATATAAATAAATACTTGTTATGACAGATCGGCCACCCCTTTTTCCTTCGTCTAGTCATCCCCCAATTGCCGCCAACGTCATGCATGGTCACGGCTAGCCTTGCACAAATGCATGAAACAGAAAACCAACATGATTGCTCAAGCTCAAAGGAAGGGAAAAGCTTGCAAGATAAATACCTAGTCTCAAGGAAGGTCAATGATTTCGAACACCACAGAGTAGGCTTGCTAGGCGACACGAGAATACACTGTGTGTAGGGATGTTCTTTCCCCTTACACATATATTCCAGCTCTGGGCTATGCTAAAGCTTGAATCACAAGCGCGTAAGGTCGCTCCAGAGGAAGGCTTTTGAACCTCGTAACTTGCTAGTTAATGGGTGGGATTCACATGCATGCAAAATGAAGGGAAGCCCAATGACCAGCGTGCCACTGCTCATCCCGTTTCAATGTGGCACGTCTAATCGATCTCACAACCAAAGACTAGCCGGTGGATAGTCTCCCTCTAATGACAGACATAGAGGTCGGGTTCCTGGATATTACATGAGTGCCAAGAAGCTGGCCACGCCTGCGAAGACCCTTGCATGTTTAGGAACCTTGTGACATAACGCTAGACGCCCTAGCAAGAGACGCAACACAGGAAGGAGAGAGCACTGGGCCATCTCATATTTGGCAGCAGCCTTCAAGAGGCATTGTAATTCTACCTCCACTCCGATACTTTGACGTAGTCAGATAGCCAAAAATGAACATGCAGTCAGCAAAGGCCAGGTGTTCCAGGCAAATCCAAATCGCGCTCAATCCAAAAGGAGGGGGTCTCGCTACTAAGGTTGGTATTCAAGACAAGACGTGCCCCAACCAAAGGCTAAGATAAGGGTTGGCCCTGGTGTTTTCCCCAACCAAAAGAATATGTTTAAGTAGTACCCCTTTCCATTTAGCTCGCCTCAAAAGCCAAAGTTCTGGAAGTGCTAGAGCAAAAACGGTACTGGGGTCTTGACTTCCAATGACACCAGCGGCATCAACTCATAAGCTTTGTCGCCAATGCATGGCCATCTCTGAAGTTGATCGCCCTACGTTTATAAATAAGTCACCATTAGGAGCTTGGAAGCCAGGCGTGTCATGGCTGTAACTGTGCGATCAAGGGAAGCTGTAGCTGCAGTCGAGGCCACCATGCTCTTTTTTAGGAGGACTGTTTACTTCCTCTGCCATTACCGAGCCAAGTGGGTCGGTTTGTATGGATGACCGTTTGTGCTAAAATAAAAGAGGTGGAGAACAAGTTGAAGTGAGTATATCCTTGACGTAGGAAGTGGGTAGATTCAAGAGAAAGCTCAAGGGGCGCGACCAACACTGATCTCTTGTGCCAACGACATGCAACAGACTTATCCAATATGGCGGGATATGAATTAAAGATTCGACCTGAGGGTGGCCCATCTCTTATAATTGTTGGATCCCAATTTCAACCCACACATGACGTGTCATTATCTCCTAGGAATCACTAGGCAGCCAATGATTCATGGTGCGATTGGCGGGAGTCGGACCCATGGCTCTTAATGGAACCTTTTTGGGATAAACGAGTTGGTAAGGGCTAGGCGCGGATCACACAAGAGCCATGTAAGGGCCACGCAAATATCAGCCTCCAAGACCCACAAGAAGTCATCTAATTGCCTCTTGTACATAGTGCATATTGGGACCCAAAGCGAGGTCGTAATCCCTGTTACATTGGGCTTTTTGTTTCAATACTCTAGTAGGACGATTGATTTTTAATTAGAGCTAGTGAGTGGCCGGGTTCGAAATTTACAAAAAAAAATGTTGAGGTAATAATAAAATATAATAAATAATGAGGGATAGTACATGAGTAGTCAATTTGGGCCTGGCGATAAAGAAGCCATTGTACACCTAGTGGGCCCGGGTTTATCCAACAACGAATACTTGCAAGTAATCCCTTAACCCCGCTCAATTGACATGAGCTTCCCTCCGTTTTTCTTTAAGCCCAATATTTCACCTAGGTTCAAAAATAAAGTTATTCTTCTTGATTGAATTAGAATTGAATTCCTTTAACTTTGATCATACCTCCTTTGAGTCATTTATTTCTTTAATAAAACCCTTTTTCGATCGCACGCCATGAGCTCCCAAACACCTACTAGTAGTTTTTCCTACTGTTCGATGTCTAGAAACTCGTATGGATCCCTGTACAGCCTTAGTTGTCTGGGATCCCGTGCACATGTGGGCCCTGAAGGAGCTTTTCAAATAATAAGATCGTTTTCTACAAAATCCTTGGTTTCATGCGACGAGTCCTAAACACCAACTGGTAGTTTTTCCTATTGTTCGGTGTCTAGAAACTCGTATGGATCCCTGTATAACCTTAGTTGTCAAGGATCCTGTGCACATGTGGGCCTTGAAGGAGCTTTCCAAATAATAAGATCGTTTTCTAAAAAATCCTTGGTTTTGCGCGGCGAGTCCTAAATACCAACTGGTAGCTCTTCCTACTGTTCGATGTCTGGAAACTCATATGGATGCCTGTATGACCTTAGTTGTCTCGGACCCTATGTGCCTGTGAGATTAAAAATATGCAAATGTCAACGCTGCTTTTTAAAATTATCTTCCTAAATTCTCTAAAATACCCGAAGATCAAGTCGTCAAAAATAACCAGAACTACGTAGCCTTGAGTTTCCCATTGCACCTGGGAATACGTAGGATCAGGATCAAGTCCTATCAGGCCTTTTCTTGTACAAACTTATTTACTTTTGGGGATCAAACTATTTTCAAAAAGTTCAAAATCACACACTCAATTTAAGGGTACCGTTCCTCGGAACGGGGAGTGAGGTGCCTAACACCTTCCCCGCTCGTAATCGACTCCCGAACTTCGAATCTCATCCTCAAGTTAGGGTTTTTCTGGATGTTTTTCCTTTAAATAAAAATTTGGTGGTGACTCTACAAATTCGAATTTGATTCTTTTTAAATTTTAACGAGTTCGTCATTGCGTCGGAATCATGGTTGCGACAGATGCAAAATGGTTGGATTTTGGAAAGTTTTCTCCTACTATGGGCAATAATCCATTTGCCAAATTGCAAGAGCTCATCAACTAGCTGAAAGCAAGTGGGGCAGGATGGTGCCTCATAAGAGCCAGGTCTAAATATTGAGGAAAAATCATTTAAGATTTTCATACTTTTCAAAATCAATCTTTTGTAATAAATCTCAAACGAAAATACAAAGATCACATTTGTCATGTTTCGTGGGCAAGTACTTTTACAATATTGACTTTACCTCTTGAAGCTTCCATTCTTTTCAGTATTCTCGCCACCCATCCTATATCCAAATAATAAATACCTGTTGGTGACAATGTCGGTGCTGTAATAAATAATTTTGAACATCTTATTAATTAAACTCAAAAAGAAAAATCAAGTGAGGAAGCAAAATAAGCAAGATATCCAACTAGGGATTCCAAATTAAGAGATGTCTTGTCAAACAGAAGAAATAACAAATATCCTGCTCGATCAAAAGTCCAAATTCAAGCAAAATTTAGGGATGCGAAATAGATTCGCTAAATTGAGAATCAAGAATAATCCTAATAGTAGAAGAAAAAAATAAAAATAAAAAATAGTTGGATTAAAATCTAAAAAAGAATCCAGGAAAGATTAGGATCAAGATTCAAAAGAACAAAGTCATGATCAAAAGTAGTCTTGTTGGATTGAACTCCGAAAAACAATTTAGGCAAAAATTAGGATAAAAACAAAAGACTGCTAGGTCTAAAACCCACAAGGGTGGCCTAGGAAAAAATTAGGGCACACAGGGAAAAGCCCGCTAGGTCGGAAACCCATAAGGGCGGCCTAGGCAAAAGTTAGGGCCACAAATAAAAAAGCCCCTAGGTCGAAAACCTGCAAAAGCGGCCTAGGAAAAAGTTAGGACAAATAAAAGACCTGCTGGGTTGAAAACTAAGAGGAACAATCCAGGTTAATTAAAAGAGTGACAAGTCTAAAATCCAAGTACAATTCAACATTTCTGCACCTCATATTTCTCAAAATTGGGGCAAAATTTTGCTCTTTCTCAAATTTGATTAATTTGATAATCAAAACTATGAAAAGTAGTATTGGCATTTTTCACCAAAAGGCGCCAATTGGGCGATCAAACCTACATTCTTCATCTTTCCCTCAAATATACTACCCTAAACCTCGTATACAAAGCCCACCTATCTCCTCTCATTAACCATCCAAAATTACTTTGCATATCCAATGGTGCACATGCCAAAAGAAATGTGAAAAATGTAAAAATAAAAAGATTAATTTTGAAAAGTCATGATAAATTGGATGAATCCTCAATCATCGCAGCATGGCATGATTATTTTTGGGGAGTCATCCTCCCACCGGCCACAATGCCACCAAAGTAAAAAGGAGTGTATCTTATTCAAGAGTCTAATCTCCGCCGGGTCATGTATGGATACTGAAAGGAAAACTTCAATGCTGACCAAGGAAGTAAAGTCATTCTAGCTCATTCGGAATCTTGATTCCGCTTACCATAAAGTTGTCGAGAAAATAAAATGTCAAAAAAAAATCAAAAAAGAGAAGAAAGAAGAAAAAAGGGAGAAATCAAAGATCAAATTGAAAATGGAACAAAAACTTTTTCTATATCATCTCATGCCATGCATTCATTCCAGTTCATCCCATGGTATTCATTCCATAATATTTGATCAAACAATCATTGTAAGCATTGTCAAATTTTTATTGAATGAAGATTTAAATAAGTTAAGGCATCTTGTCATCTCTCATTCATTAAAGCATTGCATAAATCATTTTTGCCTAGAAAAAATCAAAATTAGGGTAGTCCCCGATTTTTGAAAAATCAAAATTAAAACTGGGGCAAACGCCTGCTCAGAAAAAGTCAAATTGGGGCAATCCTCGATTTCTGAAAAGGAAAATTGCAAAATGGGGCAAACACTTGCCAAGAAAAAAGTCAAATTGGGGCAGTCCCTGATTTCTGAAAAGGCAAAATTCAAATTAGGCCAAACGTTTGCTCAGAAAAATTCAAATTGGGGCAATCTATGATTTTTGAAAAATCAAAATTTAAACTAGGGCAAATGTTTGCCTAAGAAAAATTCAAAAGAGAAATCTTCAAAATTAGGGTAAAGATTTTTTCCCAAATAACTTTAAATGGTGGTAGTTGTCAACTACCTAAAAATCTTCTATACTAGGGAAAAATTTTTTTCCAAATTTCTTCAGGAGGAAGTAATTATAAACTGCTTAAAAATCTTTAAATTTGTGACAAAACCAGCAAATTGTTTAAATTAATTTTTCAAATAAATTATCCTAAAATTAAAAAAAAGGAGAAAGAAAAAATTAGAAGTCAAAATGAAAGTAATAAATAAAAGTAAGGAAAATTAGAAAACAGAAACGGAAGTAGAAAAAAAAATAGAGAAGAACAGAAAAATAAACTAGAAAAAGAAAATTGTTAGTTAGAAGTTAGTTGAGAAGTAGTTAGATTAAAATAAATAAAAATGAAATTAAAAAAATAAAAAAATAATAAAAAATGAAAAAAAAAAGTTAGAAATTTTGGTAGAAAGTTAATTAGGATTAGTTAATGTTAGTTGAAAAGTAATTAGAAAAAATAAAAATAAAAATAATAAAATAATATATAAAATAAAACAAAAAATGAAGTAAAAACAAAAATAAAAGGAAAAGAAAATTAAAAGGGAGAAAGAGGAAAACAAGGCTGCCCAAGGGCGGGAAATTTCGAAAAAAAAACATAATATAAAAAGGAGATTTTCTGGAATTTTGGAAGAGGATTTTTCTTTTTTCATTTCGGGAGGGGGGCAATCAAAGCTCTCTTTCTCTCTCAATGGTTTCCAAAATCTCTCCTCCAAGGAGCTTTCTCTGGCTCTTGCACTCTTCCCTATCCATGAGTCCAAGGAATGCAATTTCCACACTAGTTGCCATAAAAGCTACAACCAAGGAGTTTTGTCTGGGCATCTTCCTTAGGAGTCCAGGAAATTTCTCTAAAAACGAGGGACTCAAGGCTTCGGAATCAGGCTAGAGCAAGTTCTCTGTCTCTCTTAGCTTCATTTCGCTTTCTGATGCGTCCAAAGAGATAGCTTATTACCGAAGGAAGAGGAAGGAACCTTCATGCCTCCAAGAACCTACTTCATTTAAATCACTTTGAAAAGAGGACTCTTATTTCTTGAAGTCAGCATCAATCAGGTAAATGCCCGCTCCCCTGGCTTCTCCTTTAGGCAATTAGTCCTCTCATAGAATTGGTTTTGGTTCAAGCAAAGACTGCATTATGAAGAAATTCAAAATGAATGTGTTAAGATCACAAAGAAAAAATGAAATCAATAGATAACAGTGATTGTAACTCTCGTTTTGAATCTTGAACTAAAGTTTCCACATAAAATTTGCATGCAACCGGTTAGGTGATTGTGATTAAATCTTGAATAAAGAGGTAAATTCTCTATTCGTGATTTGCAAAGATATTCACTGCATCCATGCTTGCTCTCTGCTTTTGCATCGTAATTTAATAATTTCAATGGATGATGAGACATTTAGATGAATTTAGATTCAGTTGTATTGTCCTTCAAAGATGTAAATTTCCTCCTGTGTTACTATGCAAACTCTTGTTAAAATTAGTTTATCTACAAGTCCTTGCATAGATCATGATAAAAGACATGAGATATTGATAGAAGTAGTTCAGTACCACGAGCCTTGGGCTAGGCTCTGATTTAAGAGTCGTGTTCCATACGGCCATCATCTATGAGATCAGGCCATTGCCAGTAGAAAGAAGTCATTGCGCGCAAAGGTTGATACAACATCATCTCAAAAGGTTGTTTGGAGCTCATAAAAGGTATGCCATAACCTGTTCTCGACAGTGTCCTAGGCGCCTTGAAGGATCCAGAATGAATGGTCAGAGGAGTAGTTTCCTTTGCTCGTTGGAGATATAGTGCTAAGTTTGCTAGCATTAACAACTGAGCCAATGAAGATGAGGACAAGAATCTAATGGCATCGCCACACTAGTATCATAATTAAAATCAAAGAAACGTAATGACCAACGCACCTATCACAACCATATTACCATACGCATTTCTAATTCGGTTTTGATTGTCGAACCCAGCAGTAACAGCGATGCAAAGAATCATAAGGATCCAATTAATGTTTAGAATATATATATGAACTAAGAGGTCATGATATGGCAATGAGTACCCCATGCACGTAGGCCACGTAGGCCATCAACGTGGAGATTCCATGCAAGAAGGTGAATTCAAATGAACATGGGCTCACCAATAAGTCTTATTTAACATGAAGGAAGTTACCCAGCCCCATGCATTATTAATATCAATTTACGAAACATAAGGCATAAAGTGGAATAGCTCAAATGGCTGAGTACATTACCCGTATTCATCAAGTCCCAGTTCGTGTGCATGCTGTCCTCGTTTCCACTCAGCATGATCTTTTGTTATAAATAATCAGCCTGAATCTGAGACTTATTGCTTTGGCTATCAGGGACGGAATAAAAGACCTCAAAAAAGCTAGCGTTGATGGCATTCAAAGTGATGAATTCGCTGTGAGAGAGAGGCTGTTTGCCTTGTCTTAAGAGCAAATGAAATAATTAAAAAATCCAAAGTCTAACAGTGCATGCACGTGAAAGGAAATTGCGGGAACCTATGCTTATTTTGCTTTACAAACTCTGTGATAAGCTTTAACACGGGTACATCGAAACAAATGTCACTTTGCAAGAAGCTACATAAATTACTATTAAGCGCTAATTGGATTCATGACAATGACTATCTAGTATAAGGAAAAAGGCATCAACATTCGAGTTTTGCACATTGGGCTTATCGGCCAAGGTAGGAGTTATAATTAAATCAATTACACTCATGGCTGTTCCACTTGATTTGAATACGTTGCAGCACCCGTGCTAATTGGATTCATGACAATGATTATTTTTATTTTTTTATTTTATTTTTTTTTTGCCTAATTCTTTTTTGTCAGCATCCTTTTTCTTTCTTTAGAATCCAACTCAACTTTCTTTTAGCTCAGTTCATTTCTGGCCAGCATTTTTTTTAGGGCCTAATTCATTTTTTTTAAATACTATTTCAGTCCAAAAAATTTTATACAAAAATGGATAAGCTCTTTTTTATTTTCTTTTCTTTTTTTTTTTCAACAAGGCTATTTAGCCCAAAAAAAATTTTAAATTTTTCAAGCCCAATCCTTTTTGAAATGAAATCATGTGGATTCCAAATATGACTTACAACGATTTGGATTTTGCAAGCATGTGATTTCAGAAAATCTCCACTTACACTAACTTTGTCCAAAAAATCATTTTTACCTAAAATCATCCTTTTATTTTACAACAGATCAAGTCTCTAAAACTAGAACTACGTAACCTTGAGTTTCCCATTGCACCAGGGAATACGTAGGAGCAGGATCAACTCCTGTCAGACTATTTTCCACCAACTTATATATTTTTATTCTAATTAAAGGGATCAAACAGTTTTCAAATAAATCAAACACTCAGTTTAAGGGTACATTTTTTTGGAATGGGCGAGTAGGGTGCCTAACACCTTCCTTATTTGTAACCGATTCCCGAACCTAGAATTTCTTCCTCAAGTTAGGGTTTTTCCAAATACTTTCCCTTAAAATAAAATTTGGTGGCGGCTCCACTATCGAATTAAATTCTTTTTAAATTTTTAGCGAGTTCGTCGTCTCATTGTAATTACGGTTACAACAGGCCATCTTAACAGGTCATCCTCCACCTTGCCTATCTTAACAGGCCATTTTTGTTGTACCTGTCTTAACAAGTCGTCTTTACTTTGCTTTCCTGTCTTCACAGGTTATTTCCACTTTGTCTGTCTTAACAGGTCTTTTTCATTTCACTTCGCCTGTCTTAACAGGCCATTTCTACTTTGCTTATCTTAACGGGTCTTTTTCATTTCATTTCGCCTGTCTTAACAGGTCATTTCTACTTTGCATGTCGTAACAGGCCATTTCACTTTGTTTGTATTAACAGGCCATTTCCATATCACCTATATAACGGGTCTGCACATTACCTGTCTTAACAGACCTGCATTTTTCCTGTCAACAACAGGACACCATCTGCATGTTTAAATTTTGTCCACCTATATCAACAAGTTTACATTTTTCCTGTCAACAACAGGACCTCATCTGCATATCACCTGTCTTAACAGGTCTGCATATTGTCTGTCTTAATGGGCTTGCATTATTCCTATCAACAACAAGATATCATTTGCATATTGCTTGTCTTAACAGGCTTGCATTTTTTCCTATCAACAACAAGACATCATCTGCATATTACCTTTCTTAACAGGTTTTCATTTTTCCTGTCAATAACAGGACATCCCCAACACGTTTAACTTTCTGCACTTTGGCCTATACTGTTAGACCCAACACGTTTAATTTTCTGCTTTGTGGACTATATTGTCAGGCCTAGCGCGTTTAAATTTCTGCATCTTGGCCTATCACATCAGGCCCTAGCACATCTAAATTTCTGCACTTTGACCTATACTGTCAGGCCCAACACGTTTTAATTTGTGTATCTTCGCCTATCACATAAGGCCCCAACACGCTTAATTTTCTGCATCTTGGCCTATAACATAAGGCCTCGACATGTTTGAATTTCTACATTCTGGCCTATCAAACCAGGCCCCAGCAAGTTTAAATTTCTACATCTTGGCCTATCACACCAGGCCCCAACATGTTTAAATTTCGGCATCTTGGCCTATCACACCAGGCCCCAGCACGTTTAAATTTTTTCATCTTGGCCTATCACATAAGGCCTTAGCACGTTTAATTTTCTACAATTTTGCCTATACTATCAAGCCCAGCACGTTTAATTTACTACACTCCGGCCTATCACGCCAGGCCCCATCACGTTTAAATTTCTGCATCCCGGCCTATCACACCAGGCCCAAGCACATTTAAATTTCTGCATCTTGGCCTATCACACTAGGCCCCCAGCACGCTTAAATTTTTGCATCTTGGTCTATCACATCAGGCCCCAGCATGTTTAAATTTTTGCATTTTGGCCTATCACACCAGACCCTGCATGTTTAAATTTCGTCTTCCTGTCTTTACAGATCTTTTCCATTTCTCTTTGCTATTCCTATCTTAACAGGTCTTTTTCATTTCGCCTTACCTGTCTTAATAGGCCATTTTGGATTTGTCTGTTTTAATAGGTCCTTTTCATTTCACTTGGCCTGTCTTAACAGGCCATTTCTTCTTTGCTTGTTTTAACAGGTCCTTTTCATTTCACTTGGCCTATCTTAACAGGCCATTTCTACTTTGCCTGTTTTAACAGGTCTTTTCCAGTTCACTTTGCCTATCTTAACGGGCCATTCTTTTCCATTCCTGTCTTAATAGGCTTTGCATTTCTATTTTTGTATCTTGGCCTATCACACCAGGCCCCTAGCAAGTTTAAATTCGGTAAGCTAAATCAGGCTCTGCATTTTGGCCTACCATATCAGACCTTGCATATTTAAACTCCATCAGGCCTGCAAAGTTCATTTAACATTTCCACATTTGAACTGTTATCCTTCAATTTATCACTGCTAGCACTCTTAAGTTTATTTCAAACCCGGAACTTTCCCGTTACCCTGGAAGCATCGTTCAACTCCCATACACTTTTGACATCTTCAAATCTTATCAACAGGGTTCGCACTCATGTTAGCTTTTATTCTTATCTCGGACATAATTAGTTCACATCTTTACCCATTTCCTACCATGATAATCTAGAAAATTATTTCTCATTATCTGGTAAGAAAATAAGTAAAGAGGGGCAAACTGTGAACACTCAACTATGTTCAAGGCCAATTTCTAAGCAAGGAAAAAGGTAAAGAAAAGAGAAAAAGGAAAAGAGTAGAAATAAAAATAATAATAACAAAAAATAAAAAAAGAATAAAAAGAAAAAGAGTAAAAATAAGAAAAGAGAAAAAGAAATCTCACACCAAATAAAATAAGAATTCCAAAAAGGGAAAAAAATACTTTGAGAGTCCCACATTGGAAGAGTGAGACTCTTCCACTCTCTAATTCTCCTATATGGAAAAGAAGTCCCACATTAGACAAAGAGTACTTCTTTAAGCCCTCCTTCTCCTATATAAGAAGATATCCTCTCTCTAAATTTTGGGGATATAGGAAAGAAGTCCCACATTGGACAATGAACACTTCTTCAATCCCTCCTCCTCCTATATTAGGAGATGACCTTCGCAATTTAAAAAAAGAAGAAGAAAAAGGAAAAAAAGGGAGAAAAGTTAATTTGCAATCTTTCCCAAGTAAGTGCAGCTAACTTTGCTTTAATTATTATTTTCTTTATTACTTTATTTTCTTTATTTTTTTAGGCACTATCATCTTTATATTTGTTTTTTCTTCTAATTAAAAATTTTCCAAAAATATTTATAATTTTATAAAATTCGTGCAACCGATTCTAATACGAGCAGGCAACCCTCTCTGTTGTTGCATGTTTTAATTCGTGCAGATTCAATGCGGCTTATGATGATTTGGATTTTTCAAGCACGTAATTATAGAAAATAATTGTTTACTAACTCCGTTAAAAAACGTCTACTTCAAAAATATCTGTTTTTTATTTTCTAAAATTTGTGCAACAGATTCTAATATGAGCAGGTAGCCTTCTCTGCTATTCTGAGTATTAATTCATGCAAATTCAAACGTGGCTTACAACGGTTTGGATTTTTCAAGCATGTAAGTTTAGAAAATCATTGTTTACTAACTCCGTTAAAAAGTGTTTGTTCCAAACATCTATTTTTAAATTTTCTGAAATTCGTCTAAACAAATTCTAATACGGGCAGACATCCTTCTCTGCTGCTCCGTATTTTAATTTGAGCGGGTTCCAACATGGTTTACGACGGTTTGGACTTTGCGCAGACGGCTTTCCGAAAAATTTCTATTTTCCATTCCAAATGTCCATTTTTTTCAGGAAATCCGTCTAAACAGATTCTAATACGAGCAGGAAGCCTTCTCTACTCTTCTGTATTTTAATTCGTGCAAACTCAAGCGCGACTTACAACGGTTTGAGCTTTGCAAGGATGTGATTCTATTTCCTTTTTAACTAAATCCATTCAAAAAAAAAAATTAATTTCGCCTATAAACACCTTTTCTATTTTTTCAAAGGATCAAGTCCCCCACCAGAACTACATAGCCTTGAATTTCCCATTGCACCAGGGAATACGTAGGAGCCGGATTAAGTCCTGTCAGGCTAGTTTTCAAACCTATTTATTTCTACTCTATTTTAAGAGATCAAACAGTTTTCAAAATTATCACACACTCAGTTTAAGGGTACCGTTCTTCGGAACGGGCGAGTAGGGTGCCTAATACCTTCGCTATTCGTAACCGACTCCCCGAATAAAATTTTTTCCAAATTTTTTCCCTTTAAATAAAAATTTGGTGGCGGCTCCACAATCGAATAAAAATTCTTTTTAAATTTTTAGCGAGTTCGTCATCTCGTTGTAATTACGGTTACAACAAATATCTATAAATTTGTGTGTAGAAATTTATTTGTAACTATGAGTGATTACACTATTTGTAAAGTTCTACATAATTCATATTTTTCTTTTTTACTTGTTTTAAATTGGATCTTATGATTAGTTACGAGGAATCTACTTTGTATCGATTTCGAATGCCTTTTGTTTGTAGCTTGTTAACACTTTATATTGGGTCAAACCAAGCTCATATTTGAGTCTGGTTATGGGTTTGCATGTTTGTATATTTTTTGTAAATATGTGTGTATGTGGTTTAAGTGTGTGTATCTGTTAGTTATGCTATAAAGTTTTCTTTTTTGCATTTGTTTGTTATTTATGTATGTATGATGTGTGTCTATAATCTTTTTTTGTTACTTGTTTGTGTTTTGTGTATGTTATTTGAATTATGCATATGTGCAGAGTATGATTATAAATGGTTGTGTGTGTGTTTGTTATATGCATGTTTATATGGTTGTTGCTTTTGTGTTTATTATGTGTGCTCATGGTTGTTGTGTGCTAGTGTGTAAGTAGTATTGTGTTTGTATTATCTTGTTAGTTTGTGCGTGTGTTTGTTGGTTGTTTACTTTTTTTATATGTGGGGGGAAAAGGATTGTTTTTTTTTTTAATCAAGAGTGTACTTGTGGTGTGTGTGCATTTATCATTTATGTGTGTAAAATTATTTTTTGCATATATGATTATTAATTTAAGTGTGTATGGTTTTTATTTGTGCCTATGTTTATTATTTATGTGTATGTTGTATAAGTGCATTTTTTTTATGTTGCTTATATTGTCAACATGATGCCTATGTTTGATTTTCATTATTTTATATGTACATGCATGGTTTGTGTATGTGTTGTTGTATGTGGGTGTTTATGAATTCTTTATATATATGCATAGGTTATGTGTAAGTTGTTTGTATGTATACTGTTTGAATGTAAGGATATTTGTGGTATGAGTTGGGAGTGATTATGTATATTTGTTTTCTATTTGTGTGTTCAATCCTTATGAATGTGTATGTATTTTGTCTCTATTTTTATTTTATATGTACAATTGTACCGTGTGTTATGTGTATATGGATGGATGTGCTTATTTGTTTTGAAGTGTTATTTTTCTGTTTTATATTTATTGTGTTTGTCTATGTGTGTGTTCTGCACATTTGTGTTCATTTGATGTTAGTTTACATGCAATTGTTGTTTTCTTTGTTGATTATGTATGTTTGTTGCATGTGTGTGTTGGAGGGAGGAGGTTGCTTAATTGTTTTTTATTTTGTGAATAAGTGTGTGGGTTATGTGTGTTTGTTGCTTATGTGTGTAAAGTTATTATTTGAGTTTGTATGTTTGTTAAATTTGAGTGTGTACAATTGTTTTGTGTGTGCATGTTATTGAACTATTCACGTATTAATTTGCAACTATGAGTGATCACACCATGTGTGGTGTAGGACACAACTCATGTTTGCCATTTTCACTTGTATTAAATTGGATCTTGTGATTAGCTATCGATTTTGGATAGGTTTGGGATTTCTTTTGTTTGTAGCGTGTTTACCCTTTAGATTGGGCTAAACGAAGCTCACATTAGGGGGAGGTGCAGATTTATTCCTAATTACCTTCACCTTTTTGGTCTAAAAATAGATCCCTTTATTCTCCTCTCAAACACTTTGACTTATGTGTAAAAATTTTTAAAATTTAGAGGGAGTACTTTCTTTCAAATTATCTCTTCTCTCTTAGGCTAGTTCATGAAGAGAAGCAACTTTTTATCATGAGGGAAGTCCAATGTGATAGATTCTAGCTTATTTTCTAAGCCTTGAGCTTTTGTAGTGCGTAGAATCACTAGTTTAATTGTTAATTTTCTAAACTTTCATTTATGAATTTTCAACATTTTAAGTGCTTCTTTTTTTCTCCAAATTTGTGAGCAATTGCATCATTCTTAGCTAGTTTGTGTGTATTAGTATTGGTGTATTGTGTTTGTGTGTGCTAGGTGTGTATAGATGTGTTTGTGTGTTTGTTTGTGAGTGTTATTTTTGTGTGTTTGTTTATGTGTTTTGCTTGTCTATGTCTGTTTGTTTGCATGAGTATGTGATTGTATGCATATATATGAATTAAAATTGTTTTTTGCCCATGCACATGTATTTGTATGTGCCTATGTGTATGTTATTTGAGTGTGTGAGTTTGTTGATGGTGTACTTTGTTGTGTGGTTTATTTTTGTTTGTTATGATCGCAATGCATGTGTTATGCATTTGTGTGTTTGTTAGTTGTTTGTGTGTGTTATATTTGGTATTCTTCTTATTTTTATGTGTTTTGTTATATGTTATTATTTGTGTATTTGTATTTTATCTTTATATATCTATTGTTAGTGTGAGTGCATGGTAATGTTTGTGTGTTTGTATCTATAATGTGTGGCTTGGTTAATTTTTATCTATGAATAGGTGTGTTGTTTAGGCAGGTGTATGTTACATTTGTTTCATTATTTGTGTTTGTGTAATGTTTGTGTATTCTTTTTATGTTATTTTTGTTTGTGTGTATATGTTTATGCATCTTTTGTTTTTTTAAGTATATCTTTGTTGTATATGTGCATTTATATGTTACATCTATATGATATGTGTGTATGTTTTTTTTTATTTTGTATACATTTTTTGTGTGTATTTGATTGTTGTATGTAGATTTCATACGAGTTGGTATGTCTCAATTTTTGTGTTTATATACATGTGTTCATACTGTATTTTTTTATTTAAGTTTTTGTATATTTATATTGTGTTATGAGTCTATGTTGCATGTATGGATGTGTTTGTTTGTTTTTGAGGTTGTTCACATATTTTTTTGTTCTATTTACATTGCTTGAGATTGTGTGCAGAGTGTTTATTTGTTAATTAAGTAAAGGCACACATGACTTGCTCACTTATTTATGATATTACAAATTAGATTTTCATTTATTTATAATGTTGTTAATTGGTTTAAAAACTCTTTCATTTGTACTTTATTTACTAATAGGTCTAGCAAATTAATCTCTTTATCATTTTTATGTAATAATGTACGAATTTGGAATGTGTCACAAAAGTTATCATATGAATTTTAAAATGATATTTTCATTTTTTTTACCAAATTTATCACCAATCCTTCATTTATTTAAAATAATACAAATTAGTTCATGTATAATTATTTTTATTTACACAAATTAGTTTATAAATATTTAAATTCAATTTATAAATATATTATATAATTTTTATAATAATATATTATTTTTATAACATTGATATTAATTATTTTATCTTATTTTTTATACTTTCTGTTTATTTTAAAAAATTAAGTAATTTTAATGTATAATAAATTTGATATTTTCTCAAATAATTCTTATCATTAAATTCTATTCAACATTGAGTCACCATAATTTAGATTAATTTAATTTTTATATAACATATTTTTTCATTAATTTCAATTAATTTTTAATATTAAAATTTTAATCTTATAAGTTTTATAATTTTTCATTTTTCATTCCTTTAATATTTTATTCAAAAGATATAAAATTTAGATCATAATTATTTAAATTATATATTTATAAACTAAATTTAAATTGATAATTCATTAATAAAATTAGATAAAAAAATAAAATAAAAAATATTTATTATTTTATTTGACATTTTTTAATAAGATCTATATAATATTTATCTTTAAAATTATTTATTTTTTATTGAATTATCTAATTAAATTATTTATTTGATAAAGTAATAAAGAGATAAAAAGTATAAAGGTGTATAAAATTTATGAGATTAATTTTTTAATATTAAAAGATAAAAATTAGTTAAATTGAATTTATATATACATTATATGAAAAAGGAATTATCTAAGATTATTATAACCCAACATTGAATACAATTTAATGGTAACGATTATTTTAAATATATAAAATTTCTTAAACAAAAAATTTACTGAATTTTATATAATAAAAAAACTAACAATAAAAATAATAATTAATATTTGTATGAAAAAAATAATAAATAATAATATTATTATAAACTGAATTTAAAGAATACATAAACTAATTTGTAAAGTTAAAAATTATTATATAGGAACTAATTTGTAATATTTTCAATAAATAAAGGATCGGAGATAAATTTGTTAAAAACAAATGAAGATATCATTATGAAATTTTCATGATAATTAATATGACACTAAATATGCGAAATTAGCACTTGTTACATGAAAAATGATGAAGAGACTAATTTGCAAAATTAACTACTAATTAAAGTATTAATGAATGAGTTTTTAAACCAAATGACAATGTTATAAATAATTTGCAATGTCATAAAGGAGTGAGCAACTAATTTGTTCCTTTTACTCTGTTAACAATCAAATATACTAGACACATAATATCAAACAATGTAAACAAAAAAATGTATATACGCGAAAAACCTCAACACAAACAAACATATCCATACATATCCATACATACAATATAGACTCATAACATGATACAAATATACACAAAATTAAAAAAAAAAAAAACAAATGAGGTACAAAGACATTGATAAATACTTAAATTGAGACATACCAACATATAAGAAACCTGCATACAACAATCAAATACATATACAAGAAACATATACAAAATTAAAAAAAAAAAAAGACACGCATCATATACATATAACATATAAATGCACACATAAAATAAAGATATACATAAAAAAACAAAAAATACATAAACACATACATACACAAACAAAAATAACATAAAAAGAATACATAAACATTATTCACAAACATAAATAACATACACCTACCTAAACAACACATAAAAATTAACCAACCCACACATTCTAGATATGAACACACAAAAATCAACATGCAGCCACACGCCACACTAACAATAGACATACAAAGACAAAATATAAATACACAAATAAGAACACATAACAAAACACATAAAAATAAGAAGAATATAAAATATAACAGACACAAACAACTAACACCCAAATGCACAACACATTGATTCCAATCATAAAAAACAAAAACAAACCACATAACAAAGTACACAATCAACAAACTCATACTCAAGCAGCATACACAAAGGCATATACAAATACATGTGCGTGGGCAATAAAAAGTTTCCGATCATATATTCGTGCATACATGCACATACTCATGCAAACAAACAGACATAGATAAGAAAAACACATAGAGAAACACACATAAACAACATACACAAACATAATAAAATAACACTCACAAACACAAACATATCTATACACACCTAGCACACACAAACACAATACACCAATATAAAATACACACAAGCTAGTTAAGAATGGTGCAATTGCTCAGAAATTTAGAGAGAAAAAGAAGCACTTAAAGTGCTAAAAATTCATAAATGAAAGTTTAGAAAATTAACAACTAAACTAATGATTCTATGCACCATTATATAAGCTATAAGACTTAGAAAATAAGCTTGCATCGACCAGATTGAACTTCCCTCATGATAAGAAGTTGCTTCTCTTCATGAACTGGCCTAAGAGAGAAGAGAGAATTTGAATAAAAGTACTCACTCTAAATTTTAAAAATTTATATAAATGAGTCAAAGTGTGTGAGAGGAGAATAAAAGGGTTCATTTATAAACAATAAGGGTGAAACCAAGTAGAAATAAATATGCACCTTCCTGCTAATGTGAGCTTAGTTTGGCCCAATCTAAAGTGTAAACACACTTCAAACGAAAGACATTCCAAACCTATCCAAAGTAGATAGCTAATCACAAGATCCTATTTAATACAAGTGAAAAAGGCAAACGTGAGTTGTGTACTACACCACACATGGTGTGATCACTCATAGTTGCAAATTAATATATGAAAACTCCAATAACATGCACCCACAAAACAACCATACACACTCAAATATAAACAAACATATAAACTCAAATAATAACTTTACACATACATAACCCACACACTTATTCATAAAATAAAAAACAATCAACCAACCTCCTCCCTCCACCACACACAACAAACACACATAACCAAAAAAGAAAATAACAATTGCATGAAAACAAACGTCAAACAAGAATAAATGTGCAGAACACACATAGAGATAAACACGATAAATATAAAATAGAAAAGTAACATTTCAAAACAAACAAACACATCCATACCTATATTATACATAGCAAACACGATACAATTGTACACCCAAAATAAAAATAGGGACAAAATACATACACATTCTCAAGCACAAAACACACAACTAAAAAGAAATTTACATAGTCACTCCCAACCCATACCACACATATGCCTACATTCAAATCATATACTTACAAAAAACTTATACATAACCTATGCACATATATAAAACATTCATAAACACCCACATACAACAACACGTACACAAACAGAGCATGTACATATAAAATAATTAAAATGAAACATAGATGACATGTTGACAAATAAGCAACATAAAAAAAAAATAGACTTATACAACATACACATAAATAATAAACATATGCATAAAGAAAAATCATACACACTTAGATATAACAATCATATATACAAAAAAATAATTTTACACACATAAGTGATAAATGCACACATCACAAGTACATTCATGATAAAAAAAAAAACAAACAATCCCTTTCCGCCCACATCTAACAAAAGTAAAACAACCAACAAACACACACACTCAAACTACATACACACAAACTAAAAAAATAATACAAACACAATACTACTTACAAAGTAGCACACAACAACCATGAGCATACACAATATACACAAAAACAACAATCATATACATTTGTATATAACAAGCCCATGCATAACTATTTAGAGTTACACTCTACAGATATGCATATTCAAATAAGATAGATAAAACACAAAAGTAGTAGCACACAATAAAATTATAGACACACACATCAAACATACATAAATAACAAAGAAATACAAAAAAAAACTTTATAGCATAACCAACAGATACACGCACACTTAAACCACACACATTCAAATAACCTATCCAAATTTGTCATCAATCCTTCTTTTATTTAAAATAAAACAAATTAGTTTATGATAATTTAAATTCAGTTTATAGATATATTATATAATTTTTTATGCTAACTGAAATTAGTTTATGATATTTTTTGATAACAACACCATTCTTTTTTAATTTCATCTAACTAAGAATGAGAATATGTAATGCATCTATAGTCAGGAAATGGCTACAATATGCACATAAATAAAATCATGTTTCCATAAAATCAATAATAAACTTTAAAATAAATTAGGAATCCTAATAAATATAAACTTAATTTAATGGACAATAACATTATATTACATACATCTCAAAGATTGAAATAAAAGCTTATGAAAAAAATTTTCTTTAGAAAACTTAATGACATTGAATATTAAAGAAAAAAGTGCTCCCATATTCTATGCTATTAGCGTAAAAAAAAAGTTACAAAAGAAGTAATCAAAGATAGGAAGTCAATTATTAAACATCAAGGAATGACAAAGACAAATACAAAATATATATGTACGTGTTTCACTAAAAAAATTCCAAGGAATAAAAAAATAAATCAAATATGTATGTGTTATGTATTAGTGAGAAAAAATACTACTAATATGAATGGTAATAGGACACTTTTTCTTGGTACTCATTCTCATTTTTAAAAAATCAGAATAATTTGAATACGAAGCTAGAAAAGGAGACAATAAAGTTGCAATTCAAACTCATTAGGTTTGGGTAAAAATTTTTATAAAAAAATTTATAACATAGATTTAAAAATATATCATAAATAAAATGAGAAATAGTATTATGAAATTTAAAAACTAAAAATTTCAAAATGACTTTAGAGTAAAAATAATATTTTTATTTTTATATCATTTGTTATCATTTAAAATTTAACAAAAAAAATTAGATAAAATTAGTAATATTAATATAATAATATTAAAATTGTTTTTCTTTTTTTTTTAATATAGATTATTGTCGTAACCGTAATTACAAAGAGATGACGAACTCGCTAAAAATTTTAGAAAGAATTTTAATTAATTGTGGAGCCGTCACAAAATTTTATTTTAAAGGAAACATTTGGAAAAACCCTAACTTGAGGATGAGTTCTAGGTTCGGGAGTCGGTTATGAGTAGGAAAGGTATTAGGCACCCTACTCGCCCGTTTCGAGGACCGGCACTCTTAAATTGAGTGTGTGATTTTGATATTTTTTTAAAATTGTTTGATCCCTTTAAATAGTATAGAAAATAAATAGGTTTGTGGAAAATAGCCTGACAGGACTTGATCATGCTCCTTCATATTCCTTGGTGCAATGGGAAATTCAAGGCTATGTAGTTCTAGTTCTGAAGACTTGATCTTCAAAGGTAAAAAGAAAGATGATTTTAAAAGCAATTTGAAATATTTTTGAATAGTTCTTAGTCCACATATGCATAGGATCCAAGACAACTAAAGCTGTACTGGGACCCATATGAATCTCGAAATATCGAAAAATAGAAAAAGCCACCAGTTCATATTTAGAGCTCATTGCGTGGGACTTTTAGAATTATTAAAACGATGTTTTTGGGAATCCTTTATTTTTGAAAGTTTCTGGGGTCCACATATGCACACGGTCCTAGACAATTAAGGCTGCACTGGGACCCGTATGAATCTCTAAATATTAAAGAGTAGACTATGTCATCATTTCGTACTTAGAGCTCATTGCGTGAGACTTTAGATCACTAAAGAAAATGGACTTAGTAACCAAAATAAAAGGGAAATGGGCTTGACCCAAATTAAGCAAGAATTGGACTTGACCCAAATTAAGCAAGAATTGGACTTGACTCAAATTAAAAGAATGGATTTGATTTTTGAATAAAAAGAATTAAACCTGTCCAAAATAAAATGAAGAAAAGAAATTGGGCTTAACCCATATAAATGGAGACTCGATTTCAAATTAGAACGAAAATTGGGCTTGACCAATGTAAAATTAAACTTGATTCTAAATTTTAACAAAAAGAACTAGGCTCAACCTAAATAAAAAAGATTTGATTTCAAATTAAAAATTAAAATAAAGAATTGGGCTTGACCCAAATTAATTATAAAATTAATTGCCTAAATATTTTAATTTAATTTGAGCTACCATGGATTTTGGGCTTGATTAGCATGGCCCAATTAATGATAATTGGCATTAGGTGTGACCCATTTACATTAAAAGTTGACATTTTGGTCCAATTGGAGGAGCTACTAGTACGATTGGCCCGTATGAAAAGTGACTTGTCCATTGCTGCCCAATAAATAGTGTAAATACTCAATTATGTTCGAGGCCCATTTTAAGTTAATTACTGGATAAACTGAAATTAAAAATCCCAAAAAATTCAAAATACATAAAGAAACAAATAGTGAAACAGAAGAAAAAGATGAAAACAAAGGTAAACAAAAGAAAAGAGGAAAATAAAAAGACTTAAATAAAATAAAAAATTAAAATATGGAAAAAGAAAGTAAAAAAATTAAAATCTGGAAAAGAAATGAAGAAAAATCTAAAAAAGAAAAACAATCAAAGAAAATCAAAAGATTTGAAAAAGCAAGAAAAAAAATTTAATATCTGAAATAAAAAAAGAAAATAAAAATTAAAATCTGAAAAATGAAAAATCTAAAAAAATAAAATCAAAATTAAAATCTGGAAAAAATTTAAAATCTGAAAAACAAAAATCAAAATCTGAAAAAAAATCAAAATAAAAAATCAAAATCTAAAAAAAAAATTTAAATTAAAAAATCAAAAACTAAAAAATCAGAAAAATTAAAAATAATTAAAATCTAAAAAGAAAGTAAAAATTAAAATCTGCAAATAAAGGTTAGAAATAATTAAAATCTGCAAAAAAAATATACAAAAGCAAATTCTGAAAAGTATAAAAAAGGAGCAGAGGGAGGTTGTGGGAGCTTTTGCTTGCTTTTGGACAAAAAACTGGGTCAAAGAGGGACTAAAAAAAAAGGATCAAGAAGGATAAAAAAACTCTGAGGAGAAAGGCTCTCGAAAACTCTCGTGGTGTTCTTGAAAGATCAAGAATCCGACGCCGTTCTAGGAATTCTGAAGAAGCTGCTTCGTTCAGAAGGAAGGATCGAACGTTGATTACCGCGATTCTTGCACAGGTCAGTACCATCCCTTGCTCTGTTCTGAACCCAGATTTGTGTAGAAATGTATACCTGGATTCTGCTTGAAATGAAGAAGGAGATTGAATATCGCAGTGTATATGTTTGATTACGCAACCGAGTGGAAATTACATAATGCAATTGACAATAATAAGCTTACAATAACTCTACCTGCAAAAGAATATAGACTAAAGGTAAACTCCATTAAACTAAGACCTGATTAACCAAGAACACCTACGCTTGTCATGAACAGTAAGAATCTCAAGAAATCCCCCAATGTTAAGACTAGAACCATTCGGTGTTAAAGTCGTTTCTGGAATCAAAACTTTAGCCAATTTAGTAAGAGCTGTGCGCCATGGTTAGCAAAGGCCCTTGGATAGCTCATTGAGATAGATAAGGGATCCTCCCCTCGGGATTTATGTGTCATGACCAAGGTTTCGCGTCCGGACTATAAGTAATTGTTGAGGGATAGGCGTGAGAATAACTCGATGCATCAGACGCCGAGGACATCAGCATAAAGATAATCAAGTGATAGAGAGTCCAAAATATACCATATATGATTTTGTGATGTGCTTCCCACAATATAGGCTGGATTGGGTGGGGTACTAGCCATTAGAAACCGAGCATAAGCCTAGACAGGGTAAAGCCTAGATGAGAAACAGAGCAAGGCAAACGTTTAGGGATCCTAAGTTTAGGGGAATGTAACACCTAATTACGCCACGCTCTCGTTGCTAAATTTATTAATTAACCTGATTTAAATAATTAACGGCTATTAAATTAAAAACAAAAAAAAGTAAAAAATAAATTAAAATCCAAAAATAAAAATAAAAATAAAATAATAAATAAATAAATAAAATAAAATAAAAAAATTTGAAAAAGAAATTAAATAAAAAATCTAAAAAGAAGTTGTAAATTAAAATATAAAAAGAAATAAAAATAAATAAAAGATCCTGAAATCTAGAAAAAATAAATGAAAAATAAAAATGTATAAAAGAAAAATAAAATAAAAAAAAAGAAGAAAAGAAAAAATAAAAAAAATAGAAAATAATAATAATAGAAATAAAAGTAGACAAATAAAAATAGATATACATATAATAATAAAAATAAAAAAAAGTTAAGTATTAAAAGGAATTAAAAATAAAATAAAATTAAAAATCTGAAAATTAAAAAAAAACTAAAAATATGAAAATTAAAGAACTAGAAATTTGAAAAATGAAAACAAAATCAAAAATAAAATTTAAAAATAACATTAAATATTAAAAGAAAGTAAAAGCAAAATAAAAAATCCGAAAAAAGAAATAAAAAGTGAAATGAAAAATTTAAAAAGAAAAAAATAAATATAAAAATCTGAAAAGAGAATTAATTAAAAATAAAAATTTAAAAAATCAAAAAATCGAAAAGTGTCTGAGATGAAAACAATTAAAAAATAATAATAAAATATAATAAATAAAATAAAAAGTCATAAAAAAGGGAATGAAAGGAAAACAAAAAGGTAAAAAGGAAAAACCATAAATAAGGAGAAGGGGCTGGAAATTTTGGGGAAAAATATTTTTACTCTTTCGAGAGGGTTTTTGAGGGGTTTTTATCTTCTCTATTCTCACTCTCTCGAATTCTTAGGATTCCCCTCAGCTTCTCAGGGTCTCTCGGAGGTCCTCCTCTCCGGTCCTATACATTTCAAGGCCCCCCTGGATCCTGGTCTCCCTGATCTTCCCGTCCGTGCTTTAGACATAGTCAGTTCCCACATCCGAAGATCTATTCGCCGTCGTCGCTCTCCTGCGGCCATCCAATCCCAACCTCCATAGGCACGAACGCTGCAATTGATTCGACCTTGGTCAAGCTCGCCTACGATAGTCTCGCCTAGTGAGGTCAGTATTCTATATCTTCAAGCTCCAAGCTTATCCACTGAGATTGCTATGAATTTGTATATTGAAACCTATGTTTGAACTGTGATACGGTTGTTTCATGATACACAAATGTGCGTTAGTAAATGGATTGTTATAATAGAACTAGCATAGCATCCATAAGCTTGTAATTAAATTTATGAAATAAGAAATGGGAGCGGGGTTAGCCACGAAGCTTTAGGACGAGCCTTAACATCCGATTATGGCGTGGGAGCTTCAAGAAGGGTAGGTGCTCGTGATTATGCCTAGATCCAACATCGGTTAGGATCGCACAATCCCTTCATTGAGGAACTAGGTGGATCGAGTAGATGAGCGAAGGTGTAGCGGCCAAAACTGAGGACGACAAGGTCGATCCCGGGTGCTTGGGCCAGTGTTGAGCAGATAGTAGATGATCGACCCCTAGAACCGGCCTTCACCTAGGAATTAGGGAGCCATCCTTCTCCGGTAAGGCCTGTGAAGCACTGGACGTGTGACCTTAAGAGAGACGGGCTTAGTTAGTAGCGGGAGGACCTCCTCGGGTCAGCTGTTCTCCTTCAAAGGGTCTCGTAAAGCTCGGAGGCATGAATTCAGGGGATCCTTAGTTAATGTTGGGAGAGTCCACCTGGTATGCCCTGTTAGCTAACCAGGGTCGTTGAAACGCTGACCGAGTTGTTCGAACCTCACACCCAGCTCGAAGCTAGCTCGGTCGAACCATAAACACTCTATGATAGGCACTCTCAATCGAGCCTTGAGGGGATCCAGTTGACGAGCAAATGGGAAGCCCGAGTCATGCCTACGAAGCGAGAGAAGCCCATGAAGGAGTAGGAGTGGTTTGCGATCCAGAGTACATGGTTGACCGTATCTCATAGAGCGGGGATGGCAGCTCGTCCAGCCCTGGAGGCCATAGGACATGCGTCACGCCCCTAGCCTCGTCCTCGCCGAATGTGGCCTTTCTGCCATGCAAGTTTCGGCTCGGGGAGGCCTTTCCCATTTCGATATAATGATAAGGGTAACGAGACCATGCATCAAACTTTCTCCACAGCGACCTGACCACAAAATGAAATAGGAAGTCTCGTTATGTTTCTTTCAGCTCAACTAATGAGCTATTGAAGGCCGCGCATTTGGGTGCTTGAGAAATGGCCAAAAAGGTCTAGTCATATGCTCTCATATGAGCCCTGCATGATAGATACTTTGTCTAGGGAATTTAAGACCCATGGTACGTAAAGGATGGGAAATATCTGAGGTCCTGGAAGGATGCACGTCGACCAACCAAAAGATACGTCATGGGCAGTGTGGAGAGAGCTAGAGCCGAGGATGCAGTCACTGTAATTAGAGGGGACCTTGACGATGGTGAAATCAAGCATTGATGCTTAAGGTGAGATCGAGCGAACGTCAAGATAGGTTGAACATAGTGATATCGGTCGGGACTTTGCAGGGTTGCATGGCATGCGGGTGCACCTGATCCAGCCTGCTTGATGTTGATCTAAGCCAATGAAATTTCAATAATGTCGTCTACTGAAGGGAGCCTTTAAGGAAGGGAGCATTATTATGGGATTGAGGGAATCTTCAGTACATTATACTCATGTATGTTGGCTTGGATGCGTCAAGGCTATCTCAACGTCATCCAAAGAATCAAGTTGCACAACCACGTGAATGAAATCTTCGTATAAGCTCGGGGGTATTAGAAGTAGCCATGAAACTCAGAATGGAGACCAGCATTTGTCTCACATTTTCACTACATCATGCATGAGGACATCGTAGCCAAATCTTGGGCAGCAAGGGTAGGGTATACGAAAAGAAATGCCCACTTAAAATCACTCAAAAGGAGTGAGACCCATGATGGAAGGGTGTCTTGACGTAAGAAGAATTTCATGCAAAAGGAAAAGATAATTAAACTAGTTATGGGGCCCACTAGTAAACTCTTCTTAAAGTGAAGATTGGCTTTATCCTATGAATATATACAGGTTTGATAGAACATTCATCACAAAAGTGTACAGCTTAAGCGGTCGAGCGTATGGCTTGCGACCTCAATTTCCTTGCTTCGAATCCCGCACAAAGCATTTACATTTTGGACTACCACTTTGGAAATCAATAGTCTCACGTGATAAGCTCTAAATGGGATGCAGCCTTAGTTTTGGATCTTGGGCTCTACCCTCGAAGGACCATTGCACTAGGGTGTCTAACACCTTCCCTACTCGCAACCGCAACCGACTCCCGAACCTAAATCTCTTCCTCGAGTTAGGGATATTTTCCCTTAAATAAAAATTTGGTGGTGATTCCATATTATCAAAATAAAATTGTATTTTAAAAATGTTTTAGCGAGTTCGTCGTCCCATCGTAATTACAGTTGTGACAGATGGAAACTCCACTTGGGACATTAGAGAGTCAAGCTAGTTTAATTGAGTGTGTATTGTATTGATCCCTTCCCTGTTTATTTGCATGATTTATTTTTCTAATTATTTATCTGTTTGTCTATTCACTGTGTAACCCTAGGATAGAAGAACAATAAACTGCTATATATATATGTTGCAATTTCCCCAATTGCTGGTACCCCAAATTGGTGTGCCCTCCATATATTTCACACATGCATTTATCATGAGTGGGGCCCTATACTTGGGTCTGAGTGCAGTCTAGGATTAGATGGATCTAGTAGTGTCACGCTGGGGCCTACGTCCTGTGTGGCTATCACGACAATCCCGACTAGAGTGTGTCCTATCCATGATGCCCCGCAACTACTAGCTACTTCTACTGTTGTGGCAGACATTATGGACTGGAACTTGGCTCTAGTGACCTCTACACCTTAGGATTACAAACCACCTTTGAGAGATTCATGCATTAAAGGTTGTACACCAGTAAGGATAGGTTACCTCCCTAGGACACAAGGAGGGCACACTCTGCTTTCATGACGTCCATTTCGTAAGCATTTATATATCAAAGTTATTTACCTTTAACTGGGGATGGACAAAGGTCCTAAAAACCAAAAAAGAGAAAAAAAAAAGAGAAAAGAGAGAGAAAAGAAAGAAGAGAGAAAAGACGAAAATGAGGAGAGAAAAGAAAGAAAAGATGAGTAGAAAAAGAAAGAGAGAGAAAAGAAAGAAGAGAGGAAAAACCGAAAATATGGAAAAGGAGAGAAAGGAAAGAAATATGTAGAGAAAGAAAAAGAGACAAAAAAAAGAGAGGGAAACGAAAAGGGGAAAGAAAATCCGTTCATCAAAGAACCTAACCGTATTTATTGCTTTTAATTCTTTATGCATCTTGCATTAGTCCTGTTTATACAGTGTCTAAAATATTTACTCTGTTTTCCTTTTTTATTCCTTTTATGTGAGGGATCAGATTCTCGGCGATTTTCATAAAAAGAGGTGAAATGGAAATTAATATTGAATCTAGGTAGTTTAAGAAAAAGAGACGTATTGGGGTCAAGATGGCAGACCTTGCGAGCCTGGAAATGTTTGGAAACAAGTTGTCAAGTATTCAAAAAATGTCGTTCATCAAAAAATATGGGAACATACTGACATTGCTAAAGGTTCAAATACAGATGGGGCCCTTACAGCCGTGGTACAGTATTATGATCCCCATCTCTGATGCTTCACTTTCTCAGATTTTCAGCTGGCTCCTACTTTAGAGGAGTTTGAACATATTCTAGATCTTCCACTGGAGGGATGCAGGTCATATCACCACTTGGAACACCATTCTACATTCCAAGTTACCGCACAGGCTCTAGGTCTGCAGTCTGGAAACCGATTGACAGATTACCAAGCGAAAAGCCAAATCAAGGGGTTCACTAGGGAGTTCTTGGAAGAGTATATGCAACACCTGGCCAACAGCAACCAATGTGCCGTATACATGGATGTGCTAGCCCTCACTATCTACGGGCTAGTACTCTTTCCTTACATCAAGGACTTCGTCGATCTAAATGCGGTCGACATATTCTTAGCCAGGAGGAACAAAGCAGAAAATCCCGCTACAGCCCTGTTGGCAGATGTCTACTGTACATTGAACTTTTGCCACGAGAAGAAAAGGAAAAGGCCGATCTGCTGCTTCCTAGTATTATATATATGGATAACCGCTCACATCTTCAAAAGGAATGTAAAGATACAATGTCCCATATCTGATTTACTATGCTACCAGATAAAGCCCATGAGCAATGAGGAATGGTCGGCTCATTTTGCCAGCCTGACAGAAGAACAAGTTAGATGGAAACCTTCGTGGCAACAAAGAACGAATGTCATCTATCACTATAAGAGATTTCTGAATGTACCACTCATGGGAGTAAGAGGCTACATCAATTACAATCCGATACTGGGGCAAAGGCAGCTGGCTTACCCTATCAAGGAACCCCCATCAGACGAGTTGGTGACCCCTTTATCCTAAAATATGAAGGAGAATTTGCCGAAGGCCTCTGAAAGGTCCGAGAAGCATAGGAGAATGTCACCCGCAAGGGAAAGGAGTTAGGAGTCTGAAGCTGTGCCGCCAAGGAAGAGTTTAAGCAGTTGGGTCAAAAATAGGTGCAATAGATCAAGTTGCCGTTCAAACTTCCGGTCATTCTGTCCGAAAGTCAATCATCACCAATGGTATTCGAAGACGAGGCTGTTAAAAACCTGAAAGAGAAGCTGGAAGCTATGACTAAGAAGAACAACCAATTAGAAGATGAACTATTGAAAACACAGCAAGAGTGCGCTATATTGAGAAGAGAAAATCAAGTAAATGAGGTTGTTATAGAAATTATCCGGGATCAACAGAAAAATGAACGTGAGCATGCCTCCCGAGTCCATCTAAATCTGCAAGAAACCAATAAAGAGCTCGAAATGAGAGTACAAGAGAGGGAAGCTGCACTCCAAGAAAATCGTCGATTGAGGAGCGTGTCGCAACCGCAATTCCAACGAGACGACGAACTCACTAAAATTTTGAAAATGGAATTTGATTTGTGATTAAGTGGAGTCGCCACTAAATTTTTATTTAAGGGAAAATATTTGGAAAAACCCTGACTTGAGGAAGAGATTTAGGTTCGGGAGTCGGTTACGAGTGGGGAAGGTATTAGGCTCCCTACTCACCTGTTCCGGAGAACAGTACCCTTAAACGGAGTGTGTGATTATTTGAAAATTTGCTCGATCCCTTTAATTAGTGTGAAAATAAATACTTGATGGGGGTTAGCCTGACAGGACTTGATCCTGCTCCTACGTATTCCCCGGTGCAATTGGAATTTCAAGGCTTACATAGTTCCGGTTTATGAAGGCTTGACCTTCGGAGGTGGTTAAAAGAAAGATGATATTTTGAAGAAGTTTTCGTTTTCTATTTTTTTGGAAGGACCTTTAGTCCACTCAAGCCTGACCCGAGGCGCTACGGTGAGTACGGGGTTTATCTGACTCTCTAAATGTTGGACGACGGGTGAACCGCCGGCCCATTCAAGTAGTCCGTTGCGTGAGACCACGGATCCCAAAGTGATTTTGAAAAATTGTTTTAGTTTTGAAAAGGACCTTTAGTCCACTCATGAACAAGGTCCGAGGCGGCTACGGCAGCACGGGGGCCTATACAGGCTACTAAATGTTGGACAGCAGGTGAACCGCCAGCCCCCCATTTAGGGCCCATCGCGTGAGACCTAGGATCCCAAAATATTTTGAAGAAAGTTTTTTTGTTTTGAAAGGACCTTTAGTCCACTCATGCACAAGACCCGAGGCGGCTACGGTAGCATACGGGCCTATACAGACTACTAAACGTTGGACAACAGGTGAACCGCCAGCCCCCCATTTAGAGTCCATTGCGTGAGACTGAAGATCCTAAAATATTTTGAAAAAGGAATTCATTTTAAAGAAGAAGAAAGAAAATTATTTTGACTATCAGAAGCATAGGGAGTTTTTGGGAAAGAAGCAATTTTATTAACAATTATGGAATTTTTTGGGAATTTCATTAATAATTATAGAATTTTTGGGAATTTTATTAACAATTATGGAATTTTTGGAAATTTTATTATTTTTATTAACAATTATGGACTCTTGATCTGATTATAGCCTGAGAACCCATCCATGAATGAGAAGTAGGAGAATTGCGCAGTGTTATCGACCAGCACATCAATGTGGGGGAGTGGAAAATCATCTTTCGGGCTGGCTCGATTGAGATCTCTGTAGTCTACGGACATCCGAACCTTTCCATCTTTCTTGGGGACCGGTACTATGTTGGCAACCCACTCGGGGTAATTTGCGGCAGCCAAGAAGCTGGCGTCAAACTGCTTTCTCACTTCCTCCCGAATTTTCAAGGACATATCCGGTTTCATCCTCTTTAGCTTCTGCTTGACCGGCACACACCCGACTTTCATAGGCAGCTTATGCTCTACTATAGAGGTATCTAGGCCTGGCATGTCTTGATAAGACCAGGCGAAGATATCACTATAGTCCTGTAAGAGTGAGATCAACCGCTCGCGATTGTCTCCTGTGATGAGCGTGCCTATCTTCACCTCTCTTTTTTCTTCGTCGGTCCCCATGTTTATCAAATCAGTGGGCTCCTGATGAGGTTCGATTACTTTAGATTCGCGCTCCACCAATCTCAACATTTCATCGGTGGGTTCGCATTCAAACTCTCACTCCTCATCGGCCGGATTAACAACACAATTGAAATCGCCTGATACAATACTAGCACTGTCGTCACATGGTGGTTTTTTGTCAGATCTGCGAGTTGGAGTGCGAAGGAAAAAATAAGATACGCATATTTGGCTAGGGGAAGCATATTAGGGAGAAGAAGGGAAGATTTTTGGATAATGCAACTGTATTTCATTTATCAAAACAGATATATACAAAATGTTTATGCTTTGAAGCAAAAATTTTAATATGACAATTACAAAATTACATTTGAACTGAACTAAAAGTCAGAGGTAGGTCAAAAATTTCCCAATTAGTCAGTTCTTGTCCGGGCGGGCAGGCCATCACCAGATCTTCAATGTTGATTGGCCTCTCTCCATCAATGGCTGCAATCAAATCCGAGCTCTCGCAGCCGGCACTCCGGAAGTTTTGAGAGATATGGCACAGAGGGACCTTTCGCGCATAGGGCCTCAACATTCTGTCTTCCTTAGTGGGCTCATATCCTAGTCCATATCGCCGCCGGTTCTTGTTCAATGACAGAGGCTGAGACAAGCCACCATTGTTTTGCCCCAGTTTATTGCCGGGCTTGAACCCATTTTGTAACATCACTTGAGCCATCATCATGAGGGCCTTTGGGGGCTGCTTTCGGTCAACCACCTCTCCCTCCTTGATGGTGGTGACATTGTCAACTTCTAAGGCTTGGAAGTGTGTTTCCAAAGCCTCTTCCGCCGCCTCGATGAAGGGAGGGTTGGTGGGTTTACTGACCAGGTAGTCTTCCTCTGCCGAGACGATAATCAGCTTATCGTCCGTAATGAATTTCAGCTTTTGATGCAGAGTGGATGGTACCGCCTTGGCAGAGTGAATCCAGGGCCTCCCCAGTAAGCAGTTATAGGTCGGTTGTATGTCCAGGATTTGAAAAGTGGTGTTGAAAATCACCGGTCCAATCTGGACTGGCAGGTCCACCTCGCCTATGACCTCTCTTCTAGATCCATCAAAGGCCCTTACCACCGTTAAGCTCGGCCTTATGAGGATCCCTCGTTGTTGCAGCTTTGATAGCGTTAGTTGAGGCATCACATTCAACGAAGAACCATTATCTATCAGAACCCTGGCTAGAATATGGTCCAGGCACCTGATGGATATGTGTAATGCCTTATTGTGTTCGGCTCCCTCATCCGGAATCTCCTTATCACCAAAAGTGAGGAAGTTATTGGCAGTGATGTGGCTGGCAATCCCTTCAAATTTATCCACCGAGATATTGTGGACTACGTGGGCCTCGTTAAGTACCTTCAATAGTACTTTCCGGTGTGGCTCAAAATTCATCATAAGGGCCAACAGTGATATTTTGACAGGTATGCGATTAAGCTGCTCGATCACCGCTTACTCGCTTCGCCTAATTATTTTCAGGAATTCACAGGCATCCTCTTCGGAGACCGGCTTCTTTATCTCTTTTTCTTCTTGTCGTCTACTAGTTTCAGGCTCGGGACCCGCCAATATCACCTCGCCACAAGGCGGTTTTCTTCTTTCCTCGGTAGGGGAATAGATACAACCGCTTCTGGTCATACCTCCAATCCCGGCTATATTCACCACGTCCGGGGTAGAGCCCGTCGTGGCCTTAGACCTTGGTTCCTCTTCTATTCTCCCGCCGGAGACCTCCACGTCGTATTTCCAAGGCACTGCTTGGTTGCCTGGGATGGCGCTTCGGTGTACCGAATGACCAGAGGCCGGGGGTGTCCCATAGGGGATTCATTGACCATGCAGACCTCCTCATCCACCTCAATGCAATTCACCGAAGGCCCCGCTCCTCCGTGATTTGGTAGTGGATTTTTCCCCATACTTGGTGCGTCTTTTTCGAAGTTTAGCCACTTAGCATTGATTAACTTCTGGACTCTATGTTTCAAGGCCAGACATTTCTCTGTGGAATGCCCCACCATTCCGGCATGGTAATCACATTTAGCTTCTGGATTGTACCACTTCAGGTACGGGGATTCTAGTGGCCTCATGGTGACTAGTGCAATGAGAGAGTTTTGAATTAGTCGGGGCAGTAGCTCTGAATAACTCATTGGAATTGGGTCGAATTGCACCATTTTCCTTGGGTTGTTTGTTTTCTATGGAGGTGGGTTGGAGGTTGTGTTTGGTGTCCACGGTCTGGGGGGTTGTTGAGGGAATGTAGGTTGTGGAGAAAAGGGTGATTGTTGAGGAAATGTTTGTGGGGGTGGATTCATGTGTGGAGGGCTTGGTTGGAATGGAGTAGGTGGGTTATAGATGGGTTGATATAAAGGTTAGGCTGCGGCTATCATATGCAGGGGTGTTTGGAATTGTGGTTGATATGGTATCTGGTAGCTGGGAGGAATGATGGTAGGTTGGTAGGTGGGTTGGGCCATGGCCACCCTATTGGGGTCAGCTGAAACATGGTGGGTTTCAGCATCCTTCTTCTTCCATGGGCTGTTTTCCGGCTTTTTCCCGTTCATGCCACCGACGGTGTTGTGAAAAATCTTTCCACGGCATAGGCCGCTCTCAATGCGTTCTCCGATCAGCACCATGTCGGAGATATTGGCGGGACACACGCCCACCATCTTGTCATAAAAAGGAGCCGTGAGGGTCTCCATAAAGGTACTGATCATTTCGCGGTCCAACAGGGGTGGTTGGACTTGAGTGACTAGCTCCCTCCACCGCTGGGCGTATTCTTTAAAGGACTCAGTTTCCTTCTTCGTCATGTTTTGCAGCTGAGTTCGGTCGGGAGCCATCTCCATGTTTTATTTATACTGCCTGAGGAAGGCATCAGCCAAATCCTTCCAGCAACGGATGTGTGACCTCTCTAGCTGGGTATACCAACTAGCTGCTGCTCCAACCAAACTGTCTTGAAAACAGTGTATGAGCAGCTTATCATTGAGAGTGTGAGGCCATTTTCCGGCAATACATAGTCAGATGAATTTTCGGCCAGCCGGTCCCCTTATACTTCTCGAACTCAGGGGTCTTGAATTTGGGGGGAATGATGACGTCAGGCACGAGGCAGAGGTCGGAGGCCTCTACAGTTCCATTTCCGCCCCTTCGATGGCGCGGACCCTCTCTTCCAAATGTTGCCACCTCCCTCCGAGGTGGGCTTCTTGGTCAGTTGTCCTTGGCCATGGCTCACTTAACAGCTGGTCGATGTGGTGAGGCGCGGTGTAGGGTCCCTCGGTTCTTGCAGCATGACGGTAGGGATGTGGTTGGTGAGGGTGTGCAGGATGGGTGGCGATTGGAATCGAGTAAGTAGGGTCCTCGGTGACAGTCGTGTTCATGTGGGTGTAGTCGGGATTGGTGTGAGGCGGGTATGTGTTTGGCTGATTGATGTGAGGAGGGAAGGATGGGTTCGTGTGTGGGGGGAAGGCAGAGGAAGTGTTCGGATTGTAGGGTAGGGTGGTGGGTTCATCTGTATGGAGTATGGATGTGGTGGATAGCCAGTGGGGTTAGCAAAGGGGAGGTATGTTGGTGGGTTAAGGTGGTGAGGATGAGTGGTAGGGTTGGTGTATGGAAGCCCAGTAGGGGGATTTGGATGGTATTGGTGAGTGGTAGGTATGTGGAGCGGCAATGCATTGGGGTTTTCAACAGCAGTCACCCCTTGAGAACCTAGCCCGTAGGGAGGTTCGTAACCCGGTGGCATCCCATAGGGCCACTCTTGTTCAGCAACCGCCTGAAGCGGCATTGAGGCCGCAGCAGCCCCCGGTGCTTCAGACGCCAAAGGCCCCTCTGTGCCCTTCTCGAGTAGTTTCATCAGCTTGGCGACTTAATCCTTCCGCTCGGCCACCTCGTTTCTTAGTTCCTCATTTTGCATCTCTAGCTCACTCATGATTTTTGCCTTTGATCGAGTGCTATAAGAGTACCTGGGAAGTCGTAAGTCTGCAATCTTTGTTATCTGCGCAAAGTTAAATTAATTAATTAATTGATTTAGAAAAATAAACTTGGGGTCCAATAAATATGGGGGACCAGAATCTCGTTTGTACGTCGTTTGCCAATTGGTTGCATCTTTAGTGCCTCGAGCATGAGATGGAAATTAATATGGAATCGTGTGGAGAGATGAAGCCATTTTATTCAATCGGAGAGACGGTTTATGTTACATTTTGTTCCTCTCGCTGGGCTAATACAACATATTTTCTCATTCGTAAAATTAAATCTTTATAGAACTGAATGAAAATGTCGACTTCTGGCGGCGTGTGGAGCGGATGTAGTGACGCTTCAGCCTCCTTGAGTAGTCGTGGTACTTCTTCTATGGCAGTGTTTGCCAGGCTGGCCAACCTGTCGAAACACCTGGTCCAATGATCAGCCGTGTCTTTGTACCACTTGTTCTCGTCTTGTATGTCGCTGATGCCTCTTTGCTGCATGCGTATGACCTCGATGACCTTCCATTTTTCTTCGTTCACTTCATTCTGCCATGCTATGAGCATGCCATCGATCTGTTTCTTCATTTCTTCCACCCGTTGCAGCAGGTCATTCCTTTCTTGGACCACGTAATCCATCTCCAACTGGGTTCTGTTTTTTGCAGCTTGGAGTTGGTTTTTTTCCTCTCTGACCGTGTGAAGTCTAGCTCTCATTTGCGGCACAACATTTCTCAACTGCTAGTTTTCTTGAAGTGCGGCATCCCTCTCTTGGACTCTCATTCCGAGCTCTTTATTAACAGCTTGAAGGTTTAGGTGAACTTGGGAGCGAGCTCCCGCTCGTCCTTTTGTTGCTCTCTGATACTCTCTAGGACAGTCTCATTCACCTGTTTTTCTCTTTTTAATTCGGCGCACTCTTGTTGAGACTTCAGAAGTTCTTCTTCCAGCTGGCTGTTCTTTTTGGTCATGGCCTCTAACTGTTCTTTAAGCTTCTTCACAGCCTCGTCTTCGAACACCGCGGGTGAAGGTTGGCTGAAGGGATGGCCTGGAGGTCCGAGCGCTTTGATCTCTTGCACTCGTTCCTGACCCAATGCTTGTACTCTTCTTTGGCGGCACAGCTCCAAACACCTAGCTCTTTTCCTTTCCGTGTGACATCTTCCCAAGCTTCTCGAACTTTCTGGGAGACTATCACGAAATCTCCTTCATATTTCAAGAAAAAAGGGGTCACTTGTTCGTCTGTCGGCGGTGCCTTGATAGGATAGGCCAGCTGCCTTTGCCCCAGTATTGGATTGTAGTTGATACAACCCCTAACACCCATGAGAGGTACGTTTGGAAATCCCTTACAATAGTAGATGATGCTCGTTCTTTGTTGCCACAATGGTTGCCATCTGATCTGCTCCTCGGTTAGGCCGGCAAAGTGAGCCGACCATTCGTCGTTGCTCATGGGATTTATCTGATAACAAAGCAAGTCTGACACTGGGCATTGTACCTTCGTGTTCCTCATGAAGATGTGGATAGTTATCCACACGTAGAGAAGTGGTAGGCAGCAAATCAACCTCGTTCTCTTATTTTCGTGGCAAAAGTTCATCGTGCCGTAGACGTCTGCCAATAGAGCAGTGACGGGGTTTTCCGCTTTGTTCCTCTTCGCCAAGAATATGTCCATGGCATTTAGGTCCACGGAAATCCTCCATACATGGAAAAGAACTAGCCCATAAATGGTGAGAGCTAGCACGTCCATGTACACGGACCACTGGTCGCTGCTGGCCAGATGTTGCACGTACTCCTCCAAGAACTCGCGGGTGAACCCTTTGACTAGGCTCTTGGTTTGGTAGTCAGCCAGCCAATCTCCGGACTGTAGACCTAGAGCCTGCGCGGCAACTCAGAAGATAAAATGGTGCTCTAAGTGCTGATATGGTCTACTCCCTTCCAACGGCAGATCCAGGATCTGTTCAAACTCCTCCAAGGTGGGAGCCAGCTGGAAATCTGAAAATGTGAAGCACCGGAGGGGAGGGTCATAGTACTGCACCATGGTGGTGAGGGCCCCTTTCTGTACCTGTACCTTTAGTAGTTTCAGTATGTTGTCGTACTTCTTGCAGAAGGACATCTGTTGTATGTTTGTCAGCTTGTTCCCAAACACTTCCAAACTCGCAAGGTCTGCCACCTTGACCCCAATGCGTCTCCTCTTCTTCTACTGCCCGGATTCCATATTAATTTCCATCTCACCTCTTTAATGACAGTTCTCGAGAATCTGGCCCCCCGAAAAAAAACAAAGCAAATATGTTAGACTCGAGGATGGATAAGGTTAATGCATGATGCAATCAAAGCAATAAATATGGTCGAGTCATTTTTACCACCCTCTTTTCTTTCCTTTTCTTTATTTTTTCTATTTTTCTCTCTTTTTCTCCGTCCATTCTTCTTTTTTCTTTTTTTTTCTTTTTTGATTTCTTCCTCTTATTTTGTTTATATATTTTCCTCTCTTTTTTCATTCTTCCCTCTTTTTCTTTCCCCTTTTGTCACTTATTTCCCTTTTCTCTTCCTTTTTGTTTGAGTTTTTACTTTCTTTTCTTCTCTCTTTTCTTTTTTGTTTGATTTTTATCTACTTCCCCTATTGCAGGTAAGTAAAAGCTTACAGAGTAGGCGTTGAGTAACCGGAGTGTGCCCTCCACATGTCCTAGAGGGGTAACCTGTCCTATAGGTCTAGGGCTTTTAATGCATGAACCTCTCCAAGGTGGTTTGTAATCTGAAAGGTGTAAAGGTCACTAGAGCCAAGTTCTAGTCCATAATGCTTGCCACAACAGTAGAAGTAGCCACTAGTTGCGGGACATTATGAATAGGACGCACTTTAACTAGGATTTTCGTGATAGCCACACAGGACGTAAGCCCCAGCGTGACACCACTAGATCCCTCTAATCCTGGGCAGCACTCAGACCCGGGTGTAGGGCCTCACTCATGATATAATATAATGCAATGCATGGAGGGCACTTTATTTGGGATACCTGCAATTGGGGAAATAACGCAAATATGTGCAATAATTTATTGTGCGTCTAACCTAGAGTTACACAGATAATGAACGAATCAATAAAGCAAAACAAACAAATAAGTCATGCAATAAATAAAACATGCATATAAACAAAGAGGGATCTAAATTAAACACACTCAATTTGTTGGGCTTGACTCTCTAAAAGTCCTCAGCGGAGTCGTCATCTATCGCAACCGTAATTCCGACGAGACGACGAACTCACTAAAATTTTGAAAATGGAATTTGATTTGTGATTAAGTGGAGTCGCCACCAAATTTTTATTTAAGGGAAAAGATTTGGAAAAACCCTGACTTAAGGAAGAGATTTAGGTTCAGGAGTCGCTTACGAGTGGGGAAGGTGTTAGGCACCCCACTCGCTTGTTTCGGAGAATAATACCCTTAAACGGAGTGTGTGATTATTTGAAAATTTGCTTGATCCCTTTAATTAGTGTGAAAATAAATACTTGATGGGGGTTAGCCTGACAGGACTTGATCCTGCTCATATGTATTTCCCGGTGCAATGGGAAATTCAAGGCTTACGTAGTTCTTGTTTATGAAGGGTTGACCTTCGGAGGTGTTTAAAAGAAAGATGATATTTTGAAGAAGTTTTCGTTTTCTATTTTTTTGGAAGGACCTTTAGTCCACCCAAGCACAAGACCCGAGGTGGCTATAGCAACACGGGGGTCTATACAGACTACTAAACGTTGGACAGCAGGTGAACCGCTAGCCCCCCATTCAGAGTCCGTTGCGTGAGACCACAGATCCCAAAGTGTTTTTGAAAAAGTGTTTTAGTTTTGAAAAGACCTTTAGTCCACTCATGCTCAAGGCCCGAGGTGGCTACGGTAGCACGGGGGCCTATACAGGCTACTAAATGGTGGACAGCAGATGAACCGCTAGCCCCCCATTTAGAGCCTATTGCGTGAGACTGATGATCCAAAATATTTTGAAAAAGGAATTCATTTTAAAGAAGAAAGAAAATTATTTTGACTATCAGAAGCATAGGGAGTTTTTGGGAAAGAAGCAATTTTATTGGAGATTTGGAGATTTATTAACAATTATGGAATTTTTGGAAATTTTATAATGAATTTTATTATTTTTTATGAATTTTGGAATTTTGGGGAAAAGGCAAGGGCAATATGGTCATTTGGAAAGGCAGGGACAATTCTGGAATTTTGTGAAAGAGGAAGGGTAATTTGGTAAATTCTCATTGGTGGGGACATAATAGGTATTTAGTGATTTGTTGAGGGCAATCCTGTAAATTTGAAGGTGGGGGACAGAACAGGAATTTGGTGATTTGTTGAGGGTCAATATTGGAATTCTAATGGTGGGGACAGAATAAGAATTTTTGGAAAAGGGCAGGGGCAATTTGGGGATTTGGGAGACCAGGGATGGAATAGGAATTTTTGGAAAAGGGCAAGGGCGATTTTGTATTATTGCATGGCTAGGGACGCATGGTCCTTTTGAGAAAGGAGAGGGCAAAAATGGTAGTTGAGGGAGTTGAGGGTAGATCCGTACTTTTGGCGAGGGAGGATGAGATCAGCGTTGGCGTCTGGTGACGTCAGCCCGCAGGCCCCACGATACTCTACCTTTTTGCCCTTTTTGGGACCCTCTTTCTGCATGGATTCTTGGTTTTTTATTGCATGGCTTTCTTCCCTTACAGTGAGTGCTACAGGCCTATTTTCGCCAAGGGGACGACGACTTATGCTTTGATCCATGTACCTCGGGCTCGGCTGTTCAATCAGGAATCTGGTTTCGTCGTCTCCATCTTCTTCGTGACACTTCCTCATCGAGCATTCTCATATGCTCCCATCGCCGACGTCCCTTCTGGCGCCTAGATATGAAGCCGCTTGTATTGCATCAACCTCAACCATACCTCCTATTCGCGTGCATGCAGGCGGGAGGCCTGGGCCACCGACGCTTGGTTTCTGATCGGAGTTTCTGTCTAGAGGGAAATTTGTTCGCGATCTCTGTTCCCTCGACCAAGAGGAGGGATATCTTTATCTTGTGGGAGTTAGGGGAGTCTTCCAGGATCCACTCTCGATTCCTTATCTACCCGAGTCTCGTGCCATTCGTCTCCCTTGTAGTAGTGAGGGTACATGGTCCATCTTGCATGTGGAGTATGGGACAGGTGCCTACGAGTCTTCGGTTGTAGGCTTCACGAGACCCTGGCCCTACGCATGGCTCGGACCCTTCTTGTCTTCGTCACCGTCTCGTTGAGAGGCCCCCTGAGACATGCACACATCCTGATCTACTCGATAGAACGAATTGTTTCCTACCATTGAGCATGATGCGACCATGCAGGGAGCGACCTGTATTGACAACTATCTTCATATGCAACAAAGGGTTTCACCTTTTCTAGGTACTGGCTGAACTATTGCAAGCTCGTGGACTCTAGTCATTTATTGGACGGGTGTTGGAGAGGTATTACGCCTTGGAGGTAAACAACCACCACGTACAACGCATTGCGATCAAAGGAAGAAAGATTTGGAGGTAGAACTCACTTCCTAAATCAAAATCTACCACTAAACCCTCGCGAGCATGTATATTGAGTCTAGGATGAGCCTAAAACTGATTAGAGCTTAACCTATGGAGTCTTTTTAGATTTAGATATTAGCATCATACATGTATCACTAATCGCGCATAACGTATCTTATCAAATTGTGCGTCACATTGACAATGGTATTTGATTGGTAATATTGTCGAACACGTCTTCAACATCAACACATCGCGACATGAACTCTGATGCATTACCAGATTCAACTCAAAACTCTAGATCTAAAGCGTATGGAGGAGGATAACTAACCTTGCTGTGATCGATGGGCGACAAGACCTAGATCCCTTGCTGAGCGCGGTGGTAAACAGAGATGGCCAAGGCGATGGTTGGAGCTCAACGAATCTTCTTCCCTCCTCCTCTCGGAGTGAAAACTTGTCCACCTTGAAGCCTTCCGGAAGCAGATTGGGACCAAAAACAGAGAGGAAGCAGATTGGGACCAAAAACAGAGAGAAAGCCAAGCGCCAGAGAGAGTCAGGCCAAGTCCAAAAAGAAGGAACCCCCTCTGCATATTCAATGTCTCATACGCCTACTTTCCTATCTTTTCACTTTTTTACAATTTCCATTTCCTAATTTCTTTCTTTTTTACTTTTTGCAAATTTCCTTTTCTTTTAATTTTCCAGATTTCTTTTATTTTTGTTTTTTTTTAAGATTTTCCATTTTTGATTTTTTCTGATTTTAATTTTCCAGAATTTATTTTTTATTTCCTTTTCTTTTAATTTTCCAGAATTTCTTTTAATTTCTCCAGAATTTATTTTTTATTTGAATTTTAGTTTTCTTTTTTTTCTTCGGATTCGTTATTATTTTTATTTTTAATTCTTCTTATTTTTTATTCTAATCTGAATTTCTTTTAATTTTTCCAGACTTTCTTCTTTATTTTTTCCAGAATTTCCTTTATTTAATTTTTCGAATTTATTTTTATTGGGATTTTCAAGAATTTAATTTTATTTGATTTTTTAGAATTTTTGTTTTATTTGATTTTTCAGAATTTCTTTTAATTTCCACAATTTTCATTTTTCATGAATTCCTTAATTATCAAATTTTTAGATTTTCCTAATTTCATTTAATTTTCCAGATTTTAATAATAATTTTTTTATATATTTCTAGTTTTATATTTTCTTTAATTTAATTTTCCAGAATTTATTTAATATTCCTTTTAACTGTCAGATTTTCTAATTAATTTTCAGTTTTCTTGATTTTTATTTCTCTTTAATTTTGATTTTCCTTTTTTTTAGTTTTATGATTTTATTTAATTTTTATCATTATTTTTTTTTGATTTTTTGATTTTTTCCCTTTCCTTTTTTTTTGAATTTCTTTCTATTTTTTCAGACTTTTTATTTTTTCCAGTTTTATTTTTATTTTATTTTCCAGATTTATAGATTTTGTTATTTTTTATTTTTCCAGGTTTTTTTTCTTTTTTACTTTTTTTTCAGTTTTTGCTTTTTATTTCCTTTATTTCTAGATTTTGCCTTTTTTATTTCTTTTTTAATGTTTAAAATTTTTTTATTATTTTTTTAGCTTTTAATTGATTTTTCTGTTTTTTCCTGATTTTTTATTTCCCTTCGAAACTCTTTTAATTTTCCTTTTCAGGTTTCTTAATTTTCTTATTTTTGATTTTTAATTTTTTCAGATTTTTAATTTTTCTTTTAATTTAATTTTCCAGAATTTAATTTTCTTTTTCTTTATTTTATTTCCCAAAATTTGACTTTGATTTTTTAATTTTTTTTTTCTATTTTTTATTTTTTGATTTTTCTATTTTCTATTTGGTTTTTTCAATTTTTGATTTTTTACTCCTTTTTTGATTTTTGATTTTTTATTCTTTTTCTGATTTTTTGATAAAAAAATTTTAATTAGAGTTTTTTTTTTTAATTTTGCATTTGTGATTTGTGATTTTTTATTTTTTTTTCTTTTTCTAAAATTTTCTTTTTTCCTCTTTTACTTTTCTTTTTTCTAAAATTCAATTTTACTTTAGATTTTTTTCCATATTATTATTTTTATTATTAACTTTTATTTTTCAGATTTTGATTTTGCTTTTTTTTCCAAATTTTTGTATATTGCTTAATTTTTTATTTTCCCTGACTCCTTCTTTACTTCCCCATTTTTTAGTTTTTCTCAGATTTTTTCAATTAAAGTTTTTTCTTTTGTAATTTACATTATTTAAATTAGGGTTAATTAACTTTAGTGGCCAAGAACCTCAGATATAACTGGGTGTTTACAAAGCGCTCTAGAGAAAATGAGAGCCAAGATCCATACGGTTAGAGAAGAGAAAAATCAAATCCTAGCCGAAAAGAATAGGGTTCGAGTGGAGGCAGACTATGTGATAGAGGAGAGAAACGACTTGCTGCAACGAGTAGAAGATATGAAGAAGCAAATCGAAGGCCTACTGATAGCATGGTAGAATGAGGTAAACGAAGAAAAGTGGAATGTTATCGAGGTAATACGAATGCAGCAAAGAGGCATAAGCGATATACAAGACGAGAATAAGTGGTACAGAGACACGACCGATCACTGGACCAGATGTTTTAAGAGGTTGGCCAGCCTAGCAAATACGGCGATTGAGGAAGTACCACCGCTGCTTAAAAAGGCAGAAACATTGTTGCATCCACTCCATACCCCTCCTGAAGTCGAAACTTTTATCCAATTTTGTAAAGACTTCGTCTTAAGAATGAACAAGTTTATTGTATTAGCCAAGAGAGAAGAACAAGGTGTAAAATGAACCTTGTCTGCTTGAATAAAATGGGTTTCTCTCTGCATATGATTCCGTATTAATTTCCATTTCATGCTCAGAGTGCAAAAAGTGCACTCAATCAACAAACGATACTCAACGAGATTCAGGTCCCTCAATATTTATTTTGCACCCAAAATTTATTTTGTTCTTATCATTAATGATTAATTAATCTGATTTCACACAAATAACAAAATAGCAGACTCACGACTTTCCCGATATTCATATAGAACTCGATCAAGAACAAAAATCATGAGTGACCTAGAGACGCAAAACGAGGAGCTCAGGAACGAGGTGATTGAGTTGAAAGACCAAGTCACCAAACTCATGAAATTATTGGAGAAAAGCATAGACGGACCTACGGGGACCGAAGCACCGAGGGCTGTCGCTGCATCAATGCCCCTCCAAACAGTTACTAAACAAGAGTGGCCATACGAGCTGCCACCTGGCTCTGAGCCCCCTTATGGGCTAAGTTCTGAAGGGATTTCGGCTGGTGAAAACCCTAATGCACATCCACTCCATATAAACCCCACCGCCCATCAATGTCATCCAAATCCCCCTATTAGCCCTCTACACTGAAACCCTACCACTCATTCTCACCACATTAACCCACCAACTTACCTTCCTTCTACTAACACTTCCAGTTATCCACTACCCACTCATCCTCACCATATTAACCCTCCGACCTACTGTTACCACTGTAAACACTCAATTATGTCCGAGACCCCTTTCTTAAGTTAATGGTTAAATTAACCAAAAGGCCATTGTTAAATTAAACAATAAATAAATAAAAAAGGGAAAATCAAACAAAAAATAAAAAAATAATAAGAAAATGCAATATAAAAAATAAATAAGTAAATGAAAAATAAATGATAAATAAAAAGGACAGAGGAAATCAAAAAGATGCGAAATGGAAAAGATCAAAAAGAAGAAAATATGAAAATAACAATCGAAATAACAGAGATAAATAATTAGGAAAATAAAAAACAAAATCTGAAAATAGAGAAAAGAAAAACAAGCAGTATAGCAAAAAGAAGTATGGAAATAAAGGGGACGAAAAGAAAAAGAAAAAGGAAAAGAAATAATAATGATAATAAAAAATGAAATAATAAATGATTAACTTAAATGGTTAAGAAGAAAAAGGAGAAAAAGAAAAAAAGAAAAATAATAATATAAATAAAAAAAAGAGGAAAAATAAAAAATATAATAAAAAATAATAAAAATAATATAAAAATAAAAAATAAAAATAATAATCATAATGACATGATAGGAATAAAGCAAGAATAGAGAAATTCCGAAAACAATAATAATGAAATGACAATAATCAAAAATAAAAATGCAATAACCAAAGTAAAGGCCAAAATAAATAGCTCCATAATGTAATAAATGAGGTTGGGAAATAATGAGAAGCAAGCAAATAAGTGAAAATAATAATAGTGAGGAAAATGGGGTACACTTAACAGAGAGGGCAAAAAGAATAGGGGTATAAAGAGGGCCTAAGAGTTTTGGAAAAGGGACTTTTGGGTTATTTTTGGAAGAGGGAGGAGGAACGAAGCATTAAAGAGCCCTTGCGGAGAGAGTAGATTAGTCCTCGCCGCCCTCAAAGAAAAGCTCATCATCTCCAGCTCCACGGATTGGTAGTCACCACCAGCACCAAGACACGCTACTGATTCAGGTTCGTATACTCCATTCCTTATACTCAAACTAGAATCAACGAGACACATCGCGATTTGGTATTATGTCGATTTCACTGTTTGACAAAATAGGAGCAGTGGTTATAGAGCTAAGGTCCAATCCCTATTTTCAAAAGTTTAGATTATTAAGAGTTCAACTATAAGGTGCTGAGTAATCAATTGAAAATCGCTAATTGAGACACTCTATATTTATCAATTTTCATTTGAATCCGATGTAATGCTAAGCCGCATAGCCTGGTAGGGATCGTCTTGCGTTTAGGGGCGCCTCCGCCCGCCCGTCGCTCCCCCAAAGACCACTATATTATGTGAATCAGACCTCCTCCCACCGTTCGTCTTGGAACCTCCACTGGGCCATGTCGGCTACGTCCGATCCCTCACTTGGGGCATCGCATCGCTCACCATGTAAGTTAGGATGGCTTAAGGATCCCCCGCCTCCTGGAGCGTGGTTGTGAGGAGACCTCTCTGTTGGCTGCCTTTCGAGCAAGGAAAATTGCAGAAAATGAGCATCGACAAGCGAGCTAGGTGGGAAGCGTTTGGTCCTAGAGTCATCCCTTCTTCGCGCCTTCGACCACAGCAAACGCAACCTCGAAATCGGACTAAAATTCACCCGGTGGCAGGCGAGTAGATGCGGAAGTTGCTGGACGCTCCGGATCTGCACGTCGTGAAGCTCGGCAGGCAAGCCCACCAAAGAGCCCACCTGGTCGAGCGCTCGGAGGTGGAGAGGCCACAATGTTGACGCCCGATACTGCCCCAGTCCCATTCGATCCGCGTCCGCCAAACGGCGTCTTACAGGGCACCGGCCGGGAACTCGAACGGAGGTTAACCACAAAATTAGCCGCGAGCTCTTGCTCCTACCACGTGAGAACAGTCACCAACCATGTGAGAGCTTCCAAGTTCGTTGCTACTTCCCCACACCCCCGCTCATGGACATGGAGACTTCGGCACCGGCATGCCCGAGGGAGAGGAGAGTTCCCAGCGCATGTTAAAGGCCCAACAAAGCACAAATGGGGAAGAACCCCTATGTGCAATTTGTAATTAATTCCTTCAATTTTTTTGAAATTGCAATTAGGTCCTCCAACTCCCTGAATTTGCTGTTAGGTCCCGTAACTCGCCAAATTTACATTTTGACCCCAAACTTTTCATATTAACATTTGACCCCTCAACTTTTCATATTTACATTTTGACCCTTCAACTTTTCATTTTTACATTTTGACCCCCAAACTTTTTATATTTACATTTTGACCCCTATACTTTTCACATTTATATTTCGGTCCCAATGCTCCCGTATTTATAATTTGACCCCTAAACTCCCCGAAAGCCCAATTAACCCTCGCGTCTCCAATAGTTACAATCAGGAAAATAATTAAATGAAAATCACTTTTGCTTTCCCTAATCTCACACAATGGGCACTAAAAACGAACTGGTAGCTTTTTCTGTTGTTCGTTGTTGAGACGTCCGTATGGGTCCAAGTGCAACCGTAGTTGTCTTGTGCCCTGTGCATATGTGGATTAGGATTTCTCCTCCTTGCCCTTGTTTTCAATTAAATAAAAATCACTTTTGCTTTCCCTAATCTCACGCAATGGGCATTAGAAACGAACTGGTAGCTTTTTCTACTGTTCGTTGTTTAGATGTCCGTATGGGTCTAAGTGCAGCCGTAGTTGTCTTGGGCCCTGTGCATGTGTGGATTGGGATTGCCCCTCCTTTCCTTTGTTTTCAATTAAATAAAAATCTCATTTTTGCTTTCCTTAATCTCACGCAATGGGCCTTAAAAATGAACAGGTAGCTTTTTTTGCTGTTCGCTGTTTAGAGGTCTATATGGGTCCAAGTGCAACCGTGATTGTCTTGGGCCCTGTGCATAACTGGATTTGGGATTGCACCCTTAAAATATTTTCATAACTGGGGTGCCTAAACCTTCCCCATTCGTAAACCGATCCCGAACTTCGAATCGCATCCTCGAGTCAGGGTTTTTTTCCAAATCTTTTTCCCTTTAATAAAAATTTGGTGGCGACTCCACATAACTCAATAAAACTATTTTCATCGCGAGGTGTTAGGCACCCCACTCGCCCGTTCCGAAGAACGGTACCCTTAAACTGAGTGTATGGTTCTCGAAATTGTTTGATCCCTTTAATTAGAGTGGAAATAGATAACTTTGATGGAGGTTAGCCTGACAGGACTTGATCCTGCTCCTACGTATTCCCCGGTGCAATGGAAAACCCAAGGCTTACGTAGTTCTGGTTTGGTTTTAAGGCTTGACCTTCGAAAGTTTTTGAAAAAGGGGTATTCGAAAATGAACATGTTGCTTCGGAAAATATTTTGAGAAGATTCCTTAATCCACACATGCACAGGGTCGAAGACAACTACGGCTGCACTTGGGCCCATACGAATCTCTAAATATCGAACAATAGAAAAAGCTAACAGTTTGTGTTTAGAGCTCGTCACGTGAGACTAAGCATTGTAAAACAAATTTTTATTTTAAAAAAAAGGGCATTTTCAATCCACATATGCACAGGGACCAAGACAACTATGACTGCACTTGGGCCCATACGAATCTTTAAACATCGAACAGTAGAAAAAGCTATCAGTTCGTGTTTAGAGCTCATCGCGTGAGGCTAAGAATTACAAAACAAATTTTTATTTTCAAAAAGGGCATTCTCAATCCACATATGCATAGGGACCAAAACAACTATGGCTGCACTTGGGCCCATACGAATCTCTAAACATTGAACAATAGAAAAAGCTACCAGTTCGTGTTTAGAGCTCATCGTGTGAGACTAAGAATTGCAAAACAAATTTTTATTTTAAAAAAAGGGCATTCTCAATCCACGTATGCACAGGGACCAAGACAACTACGACTACACTTGGGTCCATACGAGTCTCTAAACATCGAAGAGCAGAGAAAGCTACCTGTTCGTGTTTAGAGTTCATCGCGTGAGACTAAGAATTGGAAAACAAATTTTATTTATTTTGTTTAAAAAAGGATTCGAACGATAAAACGAAGTGGACATGACTTAGAGTAAAGGGGATATGGGGACCTAATTGGAGTTAGGATAAATACAGGGCTTAATTGAGATTTTGAGGAAGTATAGGGGCCTACTTGTAATTAGGGGAAGTGCAGGGGTTCAATTGCAATTAGGAGAAGTGCAGGGGCTCGATTGCAATTAGGAGAAGTGAGGGGGATTAATTGCAATTAGGAGAAGTATAGGGGATGGATTGCAATTAGGAGAAGTACGGGGTCTGGGTTGCAATAATTAATAGGAAGCGAAAATGCCCTTCGTGAGATTCGAAGCGAAGGCATCGAGGTCGCAAACCAGACCTCCAGCCATTGAAGCCATTAACTTTGATGACCCATATTCCATTAATCGTATATATATGTGAACGATGAAGGGGCAAGGCTGTTTCCATTTTAATTGGGTCCCATCAATGGGCCTTTTATCCACTTTACATTCGTATCGCTTTGCATGTTGTTATTGTGCATGGGGCGTTGGCTAATTACTTCAAAAAGGATACTTTCTCCAAGCGCAATAACCTCCTGCTGTAGTGGTTATTTACAACATCCGACGGAATCGGCCAGGGGTGAGGATGAAGAAATGGAATCGATCTCAGCTTGGGACCAACCCGATTTCTCTTGAGAAATAATCACAATCCTGGACTGTTGTATGTAATTTTGTCTGAAACCATAAGGGCGTGGGTCGCCATGCAATCATACACCCCATACTCCTTAAAGTAGTGCCATTTGATCCTAGCAAATTTTTGAATATATGCATGGCTAAATCTATTGTGATCAGTGGAAGTTTAGGGGCCTAGCTGCTCAAGGACTTTGAACTTGGTTGACTAGGTCGCTCATAGCTGCATCCTCTGGACCTCCTAATGCAGTGGGCAAACTGTAGACCTCACTTGTGACTTGCATGAGACACTTTAAAACCTGGTCTCTCCTGGTCTAGCTAATTGCACATGTGGGATATCACTCTTTATAACGTATCATAGGATTAAAATCTGTCTTCCCTAATTTAGGATACGTACGTATAGCATTGGGTTGGTGTCATCCCGATCCTGGCGGTGTGAGCTACCCTGGACCTTTCAGATGTAGTTACACCAAACCCACTATCCGAGTGAGGTCGTCTGGTCTAATTCTAGAGGGGTTGAACCCGACTCTTCCACACTAAGGGTGACGAGACGAGATGAACAAGTCATAATAATGGACTCGGGAAAACAGGGCAACCACGTGTAGAAAATGGAATCGCAATGATAGACCTCATCTTTGGCATGATCAGCCAAGAATATAGAATCTCACGAGCCACTCTTCACATAGTGCTCACCTTTGGTGTTCATCATGCACTATAACCTGGCGAGCGAAATATGGGAGAGCAAAGTCATCCTAACTAGTCCTTCCCAGAGCAGGGCCTCCCTATTTTTATGTTATCAGTCGTACCGTCATGGCCTTCTCACAAGGATTTCCTCGCTAGAAGGTGCATTCCGATCAACTAGGACCAATGTGTCTTGCTTATAAACGATTGTGATCTAGCTAATACAGGTCGTTCCGTACCATTATGCACTACCTAGTGACATTAGTATCAGGCCTACCTACATCTTCTATTTTCCTAACCCTTAACTACATTTCAAATATTACGCAGGCTCTAAATAAACGTTAAATATGCTAATCAAGATCTTAATATCAATCAAGTGTACATGATTTACTAGTAATCAAGAAACACAACGGTAGAACAGAATTTACGTATCAATCATACATATTGATTTACCAAAAGATAAGAACCAAGAATGAATATCTAAAGGAGTAGCCAGACGATCAAGCTTTAGCATGTGACGCTAACCTGTTCGTGTCCGTACGCAAGATCCGATCACCTTCCTTGCTCAAGTGAGGAATCAACGGTTTTGTGGATGCCTCCTTCCGAGCTATAGTTGCCAAAGATGAGTTTCATGAATCGGCGATGAATCCCTAGAGTTTTCTGGTCTTGTCCGTACGAATTCGCTATCTTCTTTTCTCTGCTCTCAAAGAACCCCTCTCCAGCAAAAATTAGTAAGATCTCTTTCCAGAATTTTCCCCCCTCGGGACCCCCAATTTGAACTAGACACCCCTATTTATGTGGCTTAGTCCGCTCTGAGTTCGCTTTTCTCTGTTCCGCTTTTCTCTTTTTCCTTTTCTAATTATTTCAATTATAATTATTCTGATTTTGTTTTTATTTAATTTTCAGTTTTTCGTTTTTTTTATTTTAGTTTCTAATTGCGTTAACTTTCTGTTTTTATATTTTTCCTTTTTGTTTTACTTTCCTTTATTCATTATTTTCGTTTTATTTGATTTTGTGTTTTTTTTTCTTTTTATTATTTTTTCTTTTTTTATTTTTTTATTATACTTGTTTTTTTTTCTAGATTTTAGCATTTTTATTTATTTATTTTCTATTATTTTTTTCCTTTTTTGTTTTTTTGTTCTTAACATTTATTTAAATTATGGTTCTACTTAATTTTAAAAACGGGCCTCGGACATAATTGAGTGTTCTGATTAAATTTGCTCATTCAAGTTTTAAGACGGTTTGATCAGAGTGTTCGATTGGTATACCCAGCTAGAGAGGTCATACATTCACATGTGGAAGGACCTAGCAGACGCCTTCCTAAAAAAATATAAGTATAATATTGAGATTGCTCTCGACAGGAACCCAGTTGTAGAACATGGTCAAGAGGGAGAACGAGTCCTTTAAGGAGTATGCTCAACGGTGGAGGGAGTTGGTCGCTCAAGTCCAACCACCCTTGTTGGATAGGGAGATGATTAGCACATTCATGGAGACCCTCCCTGCTCCTTTCTACGACAAAATGGTGGGCAACGTATCTGCCAATTTCTCCGACATGGTACTGATCAGGGAACGCATAGAGAGCGGCCTGCGCCGAGGAAGGATTGTACATAATTCTGCTGGCTGCGTAAATGTGAAGAAGCCAGCAAATAACTCATGGAAAAAGAAGGAGGTTGAAACTCACTATGTTTCAGCCGACCCAAATCGTCCTATGACTGCACCACCTAGCTACTAAACACCATACCACCCACAATTCCCAGCACACCCATACATGGTAGTAACAACCCAACCTACATACAAACCAACCAACAACCCACCAACACCTTTCCAGCCAAACACTCCTTTTGTGGCCCCACCTCCGTAAACATTTCCTCAACAATCACCAAAACCATGGAATCAAAACGCCAACCCTAACCCACCTCGACAAAAAATAAACAACAACCAAAGAAAAATAGTGCAATTCGACCCTATCCCGATGAGTTACTCGGAGTTGCTGCCTCATTTAATTCAAAACTCTTTGATTGCATTATACCTGATGAAGCCGTTGGAGCCCTCATACCCTAAATGGTACAATCCCATGGCCAAATGGGAATATCACGCCCGAATAGTGGGGCACTCTACTGAGAATTGTTTAGCCTTGAAACATAGAGTCCAGAAACTGATCAACGCCATGTGGCTATACTTTGAGAAGGACACACCAAGCGTGGGGAGCAACCCACTGCCGAATCATGGGGGACCAGGGCCCTCAGTTAAAACATGGTCAATGAATCCCTTCTTGGGCATCCCAAGCCTTTGGTTATTCGGTATACCGAAGCACCAGCCCTGCCAATGCCAAATGGAATGAGACCAGTCACGATAAAGGTTCCAGGACCTTTCCAATACAATAGTAACAAAGAGGTACCTTGGAAGTATGACGTCGAGGTACTTAGAGGAAGAATTGAAGGAGATAGGGTGGAAAACGTTGGTAATTCCTCGCTTGATGTGACGAATATAGCCGGAATAGGAGGGATGACCAGAAGTGGTCCCTACTAAGGACATAAGGTGGCAGCCAGCTATTAAAGACGAAGAGTACCCAGCCAGACTAGAGCCTGAGAATAGCAACAAAGAGGAAGGTAAGGAGGTAAAGAAGGTCGTTTCTGATGAAGAGGCCTATGAGTTTCTAAAGATGATAAGGCAAAGTGAGTATATCGTAATTGAGCAGCTGAACTATATACCTGACAAGATATCGTTGCTGGCCCTGATGATGAATTCAAAACCCCACCGGAAAGTATTACTGAAGATACTGAATGAGGCGCATGTGGTCCACAATATATCGGTGGATAAATTTGAAGGGATCGCCAGCAACATAACTGCCAACAATTTCCTCACCTTTGCTGATCGCGAAATTCTGGATGAAGGGGCCGGACATAACAAGGCATTACATATATCGATGAAGTGCCTGAACCATATTCTAGCTAGAGTTTTGGTGGATAATGGTTCATCTTTGAATGTGTCGCAACCATAATTCCGACGAGACGACGAACTCGCTTAAATTTAAAAATAGAATTTTATTTTGATATGTGTGGAGTCGCCACCAAATTTTTATTTAAGGGAAAAAGACTTGGAAAAAACCTTGACTCCAGGATGAGATTCGAAGTTCAGGAATCAGTTACGAATGGGGAAGGTGTTAGGCACCCCACTCGCCCGTTCCGAAGAGCGGTACCCTTAAACTAAGTGTGTGATTATTTGAAACTTGTTTGATCCCTTTAATTAGCATGAAAATAAATACTTGATGGAGCTTAGCCTGACAGGACTTGATCCTGCTCCTACGTATTCCCCGGTGCAATGGGAAATTCAAGGCTTACGTAATTCTGGTTTGATTTGAAGGCTTGACCTTCGAAAGGTGTTTGAATTGAAAGGAGAATGCATTGTTGTCTTTTTTGAAAATATTTTAAGGGTGAAATCCTAATCCACCTATGCACAGGGCCCAAGACAACTGCGGCTGCACTTGGACCCATACGAATCTCTAAATAGCGAACAGCAGAAAAAGATACCAATTCATTTTTAGAGCTCATCGCGTAAGATTAAGGAATGAAAAATGAAATATTTATTTGTTTCAAAAGGGAAGGGCAATCCCCAATCCATATATGCACAGGGCCCAAGACAACTACGGCTGCACTTGGGCCCATATGAGTCTCTAAACAACGAACAACAGAAAAAGCTACCAGTTCATTTTTAGAGCTCGTCGCGTGAGATTAAGGAATGCAAAATAACATTTTTATTTGATTCAAAGGGAAGATAAATCGCTAATCACGCACGGGGCCCCAGAGACAACTACGATCGCACTTGGACCCGTACGAATCTCCTAAACAAATGAACAAAAAAAAGCTACGAGTTCGTTTTTAGAGCTTGTCGCGTGAGATTAAGGAATGTAAAACAACATATTTATTTGTTTCAAAAAAGGGAGGGCAATCCTAACCCACATATCCATAAGGCCCAAGACACCTACGACTGCACTTGCACCCATACAAATCTCTAAACAGCGAATAGCAGAAAAAGCTACGAGTTCGTTTTTAGAGCTCGTTGCGTGAGATTAAGGAATGCAAAATGAGTTTTTATTTTGTTAGGCGGCGAGAGGAATTAAGCTTGATTGTAACTATTGGAAGTGCAAAGGTTCAATCGTAATTACTGGAAATACTGGGGCGTGATTGTAATTTCTGGAAGTTTAGGGGCCAAATTGTAATTTCAGGAAATCTACATGGCTTTGCATGGCTTGGTGACTCATTTGGCTTGGGAAGAGGCTTGGTGGCTTTGATGGCTTGGGAAGGGGCCTGATGGCTCATGCGGCTTGATGGACGACTTGGGGAAGGCTTGGAGCAGGTATTTTGTAAAAAAATGGTAGAGTGTAGTAGGAGGGATTCAAACCCAAGGCAACAGGGTTGCTAACAGTGCGTTCTACCACCTGACCCACATTGCCTTTATGTCCCATGTTCAATTTGGCCCACCTATATGTACGAGCTTGATGTATAAATCTCAGGCGGCGAGCCACGCGTCCTGTTAATCATACTCACCAGTCCAGGACGAATCTGCCTTACCCATTCCCCCTTCTGTAGGTGGGTCCCACATTTTTTGGTTTGCTTTTTGCATGCTCCAATTAAAATTTGGGAGTCCCTTCTTCGACGTGGGTACAACATGTGATGCATGGGAATTGAGAATTGTGACCTCCTGATTAGTGCTCAATGAACCATTGTGAGCTTGATTTACATTTGTCACTTATTACCATAACACCTGTTTTGCCACGCGTGGGCTCGTGCGAGAAGAGCATAAAGGTGGCCTATTCAGATATGAGGGTTCGCTTAATAAACTTGGCCTTAGCGAGCAACTGGGTAACTTTCTAGTCGTGGAGGAGCGGCTATCCATGGGATCCGACCTTGTGGCTTGAGAGTTGTATGTGCTCCCTAGCTATCCACCAAGCTAGCTAGCTGTTGGTGCATGTAGAGGCTAAGATACTGGTTTGAGAAAACAAATGATTGGTGGAAGGAGATCCTATACTTCACAAGCGCGAGTGGGGTTAGAGCTTTCCTTACTAACATTAGCCAATTTCTCATTTGCACCATATTCATCATCAATAAGCCTCATCCAGAACCAATATTATTTCCCTATCCTCTCTGCCATTTCCGACGGGACCATTCTCTGTCTTGGACTGTAGCGAAGCATGAGGAAAGACATGGTCCAACTTCGTTCAGAGGAGAACAAGATGATTCTAAACTTGAAGTGGTAGAGCATGGAGAGAAAAGCTCATGCAGTCTCAACTGTGTAGAGTAAGATGACACAGATAGTTACACTTTGTCCAGCGGAATAAGTTTCCAATGGGAACATTTCATTCGGATTAAACATCCGAGAGGAACCCTAGGTCGAGCAACAGATGAGATAAGAATACAGGCTATACCAATCACCAACGCTGAGAAATTTTATTCTTTTTGAAATCTTGCCTTAATGGTCTTCCGCCTCTTATTTGAAGACTCATGACGTGCTCGTGTGTATATTATACCATTCCTCATCCAGGTCAAGACATATTGGCAGAGTATTTATCCATCAGGTTTGGAGCGAACGCGGAGTGTAGTATTTTGGCATTGCGACATGCGTCCATAGATGAAATTATCCATGGGCAGCCTTAGTGTAGTATGAACAGAATCGGAATAAGTTGATTTATTGTTATCAAGAGTCAATGGTCTTCCAGAATCCCAAGGAGAGGAGTTGAATACGAAACCACATAGAGACCTTTCCGAGCTATCAGCTGCGCCTGGAGTAACAGAATTTGAGATCGATCTCTCTACCGCGGCTCTGCAGCATGTCTTTCGTCGTGGGTTTTCGTCCATTGAGGATAGGTAATTTCATGAATTATAATTTCCATGGTGAATATAATCCTTGGCTGACGTTGGGAGAGGGACACGTATTGCATGGAGCTCTTTCTATGATCACGGGCTTTGCGAAGAGCCATTTGAAACTTCATTCGCTTCGAGGTACATGCAGCTACGTCCAGCCTCTGCCATCCGACACAGAGTGGTTTTTAACTTCGAGTGTATGGTAACCAAATATGGTTATGCAAGGAGCACTACCAGAGTTGGGAGCGCATGGTTTAGTGGAGGCAGCTACTGAAGATGAGTCCTGGGTTAAAATTTGTGACTCCTCATCTAAAACATTTCACCCATGAGAACCGGAATCATTGGAAAACAAAGTGGGACATACACAAACTGGTGTCAACGCAATATATATGACGCTTGGACTCTCTTCCCTTTGAACTAGACGTTCAAGAAGTGTTACGGACCACTTGTAAAGCCAATACCTACCTGGTAAGGGTATGAAGCATTTAGCTTAAGCTTCAAAAGCCTGACTTCTTTGTCAATCACATGCGATTAAGGAGGCCGTGTTTAATGCAGATGACGAGTCTTCTTCTATATGGATGTGAATCTAACTTATCATCCGCCGATCGCCTGTAACTCGTCATTTTTAGCTAATCTGGTCTTGATAAAGTGACCTCACGCACGTGCTTTTAGCACTTAGAGTCTGGCCATCCCGAACCGAATTTTCGAGGTTGTCACTGTTCGAGAAGCAAAATCCTTCAATTTACCGATGGGTGATACTCTTGGAATCTTTCAGATTTGGCCATCAAATATCAAGACGTGCTTATAATTGCACCAACTTAGGAGTAAAATACCCTAGGTCGTGTATTTTAACGTGGATTTTCTCGGATGAGGTCTGATTCATGAAATGACGGGATTGATACCTCAAGAGACTTATTATTCACTCGATATACCCGGATTATGACATTGATTTTGCTACTTTGAATGAAGTATGTGATTAATAACATAAGCGTGAGACTCGTTCAAAATGAAAGAAATGCATGCAATTCATGAAGCAAATTTAATCTAACTCGATTTCATCGATTTGAAGGATGCAAGAAATACATGCAATTCACATGAAGTCAATTTAATCACGACGATTTCATCAATTTGGGAGAAGTACTGGAAGGAAGTTGCGAGCGCCAATCCCTATTCGATCGATGCTTCTTGCTTATATTAAGCCATGTCTCAAAGGTTTTTATGCTCGGATCGAGAGAGATGAAGCCGAGTTATTAACTTTGAGAGAGAGAAACCTCGGATCCAACTCATGAGGAGAGAGAGCTTTCCCAAAAATTCTAGAATCGAAGTTCCCCCTCCCACTTTTTCTCCTTCCTTTTTATTTTTGACTTTGTTTTTATTATGTTTTTCTTATTTTTTATTTTTTATTATATTATTTTTTATTTATTTAGATTAGTTTTTCTGATTGTATTTTTTTAAATTTCATTACTTTTTTATTTCTTAATTTTTCCATTTCGTTGTATTTATTTTCTTTTTCCATCCTCATTTTTTTTTTTTTTATTTTTCTATTTATTTATCATTTTTATTTGTTATTTTTATTTTTATCATTCTTATTTATTCCTTAATCTTTGTTTTCTTTCTTATCTTTAATTCCTTTTCTTCTTTTTTGTTTTTATTTTCATTTTTTTTTCTTGTTATTTATTTAAATTATGGTTTATCCACTAATTAATTTTAAAAAAAATGGGCCTCGAACATAATCGAGTGTTTCTGATTTCCTCTTACTCATTTTCCTACTAGATAATGTGAGAAATGATTCTTTGAATTATCGTGGTAGGAAATGAGCAAAGACGTGAACACACTTATGTCCGAGGCAAGCTTTTTGAAAAAAGAGCAAAGACGTATATAACCTCGAGCTTAAAGTGAACCTCATGGATGCCTGGAGAATGGTGATTGCATGAATTTACCGGTTTCATGTCTTGATAGGGTTTAAATATGCAGAGGCTAGGATTTGTATAGCCTAACTAGGCTAAGTGGAATGAATGAATGCTTGTTAGGACGGCGTGGAATACAATAGAATGACTTGTTCGACGAGCAAAAATGCAATGAAGATGGTTTGTCAAAACAAGCAAATCGAAGAGAGTGGCCGTTAGGACAGTACGAGTGGAGTGAAAAAGACAAGTTTGAGACGGGAAAGCATGCAAGAACTAAAATGTAAGGTATGTCTGAGGAGGCTGACAACCAGGGCCGAGTGCAAATCTATCTATTCTTGAGGCCTAACATCGTGGGCCAGCTGAGAGGGGAAACAGAACTTGATGGTGGCCGACACTATAGGCCAACGTGTGGAAAGGAAAATTTGAACATGTAAAAGAATGTAAAATTGATGGCGGTATGACACTGTAGGAACGATATGCGAGAAAAAGAAAGCTAGAAGGAATTCGACATCGTAGGCCAAAAATGCGAAATGCAAACTTGATGGTGGACGACAACATAGGCCAAAATGCGAAAAGTAAGCTTGAAGGAGGCCAACATCATGACCAAAAATGCATAAATGTAAACTAGATGGTGGCCTGACACTATAGGCCGAAATGTAGGAAAGTAAACTCGAGGGAATCTCGTTGTTGACGGGAAGGAATGCAAAAAAGGGGGGTCCCGCTGTTACCGGGAAGATGCAAATGAAATCTTGCTGTTGCCAGGATAAATGCAAACTGTTGGACGAAAAGAGAACGAGTAATTTAAACATTAGTGTTGTTGATAGAAAAATGCGAATGAGATCCATTTGTCGGGAAGATCTGCAAAGAATGAAATCCTGTTTGTTTCAGGGATAAATGCAAACCTGCTCGATAGGAAAAGAGAACAGAATTTAAACATGAGGTCTGTTGTTGACGGGGAAAATGCGAATGAGATCTACATTGTCACGAGGAAGATGCAAATGGGAAATCCTAACATTTGTCGGGATAAATGCAAACTTGCTCAACGAGGCAAAAAGAGAATGTAATTTAAACATGATGTCTGTTGACGGGAAAATGCAAACGAGATCCGCGGTTGCGGGAAAATCACAAATGAAATCCGCTATTGCGTGGGATAAATGCAAACACACTCGACGAAAAGAAAACAGAATTTAACATGATGAGTCTGTGGCGACAAGAAATGCAAATGAGATCCGGTTGCGGGAAAATGCAAAATGAAATCTTGTTGTTGCCGGGATAAATGCAAACCCGCTCGACGGAAAAGGAGAATTCAAACATGAGGTCTATTTAGGTTAACGGAGAAATGCAAATGAGATCCATTGACTAGGGAGAAGATGCAAATGAAATCCTTATTATTTGCCAAGATAAATGCAAACCTGCTTGACAGGAAAAGAGAACAGAATTTAAACATGAGGCCCTGTTGCTGACAGGAAAATGAAAATGAGATCTCGTTGTTGCCGGGAACATGCAAATGAAATCTTGCTGCTGCGAGGATAAATGCAAACCTGCTTGACAGGTGGATAGAAATTAAACATGCTTGAAGTCCTGTTCTTGATAGGAGAATGCAAAATAAGGTCCCGCTGTTGTTGGGAAGAATGCAAATGAAATCCTGTCTTGTTGCTAGGATAAGTGCAAACATATGAGCAAAGAAAACAAAATTTAAACATGAGGTCCTCTTGTTGACAAAGAAAATGCAAGCTGCGTGTAAACACCCATTTATGTCGAGGCCCCCCATTTCGAAATTAATTAATAAAATATGTAAATAAATAAAAAAATAAACAAAAGACAGAAAAAATGAAAAATCTTGAAAAACGAGGAACGAAACGAAAGTAGGAAAATCAATAAGAAAACAAAAGAAAAAGGAAAAACAAGAAAAATAAATAAGCAAAAAGGAAAAGAGGAAGAAATTTGGAAAATCCAAAATTAATAACCAAAAATAAATAAGTAGTAAATAAAAAAATAATAATAATAAAAGAAAGAGAGAGAAAAAACATAAAATATAATTCATAGAGAAAAAGAAAAAAAGGAAAAATCTCAAACTAAAAACTGAAAAAAGAAGAATAAAAAATTCGAAAAAAGGAAAAATTAAAGATAATAATAAAGAAAGAAAGTTGAAAATTAAAGTAAAAACAGAGAAAATAAAAAAATAAAGGAAAAATAAAGACAAAGAAAAGCAGAATAGAAAATCAAGTAAAAATAAATAATAAAGGAAAATTAAAAGAAAAAAAAGGAAAAGAAAAAATAAAGGAAATTGAAAAAACAGGGTAGTATAAAGGAAAGAGAAGGGTGCGGCGGGGGAAGGTTTTTGGAGATTTTTTCTTTGGATTCTTGGAAATCTGATCTTCCTTCTTCTCCGTGACCGTGGTTCCCAAATCTGGCCCTCAACATAGCTCCCTCTTGCCCCCTCGCTGAAGAGAGTTCGAGAATTGTGTGTAGCTCTATCTCTACCATTACCGATCTGAAGGCCATAATAGAAGAGCCCTTGCCTCAGCATTTTCACAGAGCTCCAGGTACTGTTCTTGAAGCCACCTTCCTTATGTTGTAAACAACCCCCTGTATTATACAAATGGATTCATGCTTAATGAAGTGTAAAAGAAAATTCAGAGATAAGAATTACTGAAGTATTCATAGCATTAACATAAATCATGCTACTGAAGCTGATTAAAATTCAAAGAATAATTCATAAGCTCAACGTGTCAATTGTCATCTCTGTGTGGACCTTTTCTGAGTTTCGAGATTCTAGATTCAATATTTCCATTGATGTATCTTTAGCGATTTGAATCAGTATTGTACATTGTTAGGCGTGATGGTTGAAGGTGTTTGCTAGTTTGCCTCTTTAAAACTCCTAGCCTCCGTCTATGAAAAATCTCTATAACTAGATGTGAATTCCTCCAAATCTGTTGTCGTTATCTTGTATGCCCCTGCCTCAGCATTTTCACAGAGCTCTAGTTAAAATTACTCCGAAGTAAAGCTCGCTGCTTCGACATCAGATTGTCTAAAGATACCACGAGTAGACGATCCGCTTTTGGTAACCGTATCTTCAAGAATTTGGGTAGCGCACGAAACTCTATACTGGAACAGAGCAAAATCACCCTCCAAGGCACCCTCCATACAAGCTCATCCAAGCCATGCAAAGCCATGCAAAATTCCAATATTTACAATTTGGCCCCCCCAATTTCCCAAAATTGCAGTTTGACCGTAACATTTCCCAAAACTGCCAATTGGTCCCTGCACTCCCAAAAATTGCACTTTGGCCCCTACACTCCCAAAAATTGCAATTCAGCCCCTCAACCTTACAAAATTAAATTTAAGCCCCTCAACTTTACAAAATTACAATTAAGCCCCTCAACTTCTAGAAATTACACTTTAGCCCGTAAATTTTTTATATTTACATTTTGACCCTCTAAACTTTCCATATTTACATTTTGACCCCTAAACTTTTCATATTTACATTTTTGACCCCTAAACTTTCCATATCTACAATTTGACTCCCAAACTTCTCGAAAGTCCGCTTAAGCCCCCTGTGCCTCCAATAGTTATAAATCAAGAAAACAATTGAATAAAAATCACATTTTTGCTTTTCCTAATCTCACGCAATGGGCCCTAAAATTGAACTGGTAGCTTTTCCTGTTGTTCGTTGCTCAGAGGTCCGTATGGGTCCAAGTGCAGTCGTAGTTGTCTTGGGTCCTATGCATATGTGGATTGGGATTGCCCCTCCTTTCCCTTGTTTTCAATCAAATAAAAATCACATTTTTGTTTTCCCTAATCTCACGCAATGGGCTCTAAAAACGAACTGGTAGCTTTTCATGTTGTTCGTTGTTTAGAGGTCCGTATGGGTCCAAGTGCAGCCGTAGTTGTCTTGGGCCTTGTGCATTTGTGGATTGGGATTGCCCCTCCTTTCCCTTGTTTTCAATTAAATAAAAATCTCATTTTTGCTTTCCTCAATCTCACGCAATGGGCCCTAAAAATGAACTGGTAGTTTTTCCTGCTGTTCATTGTTTCGAGGTCCGTGTGGGTCCAAGTGCAGTCGGTAGTTGTCTTGAGCCTGTGCATATGTGGATTGGGATTACCTTTCCATTTTCAAACAAATAAAAACTCGTTTTGCATTCCTTAAATCTCACGCAACGGGCCCTAAAAGCGAACTAGTAACTTTTTCTGCTATTCGTTGTTTAGGAGTCCGTATATGTCCAAGTGCAGCTATAGTTGTCTTGGGTCCTGTGCATAGGTGGGTTGGGATTGCACCCTCAAAATATTTTCAGAAAAAAAAAAACAACAATGCATTCGCTTTTCAATTTAAACTTCGTTTGAAGGTCGAGCGTTCAAATCAAACTAGAACTACGTAAACCTTGAATTTCCCATTGCACCAAGGAATACGTAGGAGCAGGATCAAGTCCTGTCAGGCTAACCTCCAGCAAGTAATTTATTTCCATGCTAATTAAGGGATCAAACTATTTTCAGATAATCACACACTCCATTTAAGGGTGCTGTTCCTTGGAACGGGCGAATAAGGTGCCTAACACCTTCCCTATTCGTAACCAACTCCCGAACTTCGAATCTCTTCCTCGAGTCAGGGTTTTTCCAAGTATGTTCCCTTAAATAAAAATTTGGTGGCGACTCCACTTAATCCGAACAAATACGATTTTTGAAATTTTAGCGAGTTCGTCGTCTCGTCGAAATTACGGTTGCGACAGATGGCGACTCCACTGGGGACCTTAGAGAGTCAAGCCTGTTTCAAGTGAGTGTGTTTTGTTTCGATCTCTTTCCTGTTTATTTGCATGATTCACTTATCTGTTTATCTATTTGTTATCTGTTTTTCTATTTGTTGTACAACCTTAGGGTAGACGAGGAATAAATTACTATATATCCGTGCGATTTCCCCAATTGCAGGTATCCCATACTTGTGTGCCCTCATACATTACATATGCATTTATCATGAGTGGGGCCCTATACCGGGTCCGGAGCGAAGCCTAGGATTAGAGGGATCTAGTGGTGTCACTTTGGGACTTACGTCCTGTTTGACTATCACGAAAATCCTAGCTAGAGTGTGTCCTATTTGTAATGCCCTACAACTGGCAGCTTTTTCTGTTGTTGTGGCAAGCATCACAAACTGGAACTTGGCTCTAGTAACCTCTTATACCTTAGAATTGCAAACCACCTTTGAGAGGTTCATATAAAAGGCCATACACCCTTAGGACAGGTAACCCACATAAAAGGCAAGGAGGGCACACATATCCTTTTCAAGATGCAAGACTCACATGATGTTCACAGGCATTCGAATTAAAGTGGTGAAAGGAGGTTAAAAGCTAAAATTGGGGAGATACAAATACAAAAAAATCAACCAAGAAAAATTAAAATAAAATCAAATAAAAATCAAGAAAAAATTCCTAGGAAAATTAGGTAAAAGAATTTTGAAAATACTGAAAATATAAAAAGATTCAAAAGGAGAGAAAATGAAATTTTGAAAACCCAAAAAATGTTAGCAAAACTTTTTCAAACAAAACTAGAGGTTTCTAGCCAAATAAAAAATACCAAAAATATAAGAATCAAGGGTGAATAAATAAAGCTGCTCTTAATTATTCCCAAATCATTCAAACTTCAAAATCCTCAAATTATTTGTGCATGGCATGCATGCATTCATTCATTCATTTCATAAATTTATCATGAAAAAAAGAGGTTTCAAAAATTCATTCCACACATTTTTCAGTGCATCACTCGTGATTTTTCGCATCCAAATTGTTTCTCAAGGAAATTAATTTTTAACTTTAACAGAAAAATTAGAGAAAGACTTCCTCGGCATACTTATAGAACCAGATCACAATCAGGAATTATGGATGAGCTGGAGAGACAAAATGAGGAGTTGAGAAATGAGGTCAAGGCTCTGAAGGAGCATATGGCCAAGCTGATGGAGGCCATCCAACAATCTAAACAAAAATAGGCAAAGGAATCTCTTCCGAGAGAACCAACTGACTTGTCATATCCTCCTGGGTTCATTCCACAAAACCCTTCACCCTCAACCATACCTCCACAAACCGAAGGGGTTCATTATAGGTTTCCTTAACGACATGCACCCTCACAAATCCAAACACAAACCCAAATACATAACCTACCTCCAAACACCACAGAAATTCCTTATACCATTCCAAACATCATCCCACAGGCTTACCAAACAGTCGTTGGGGGAACGCATCCTTTGTTCTCCCAAGGGCCGCACCCTGTGTACATACCTTCTTCTCATCCCCACCACATGCCTGAGGAATACCCAAGGCATCCTTTTGAGAAGGATACGCAAAAATGGAAGATCCTAGAGGAAAGGATCAAGGCAATCGAGGGGAGTACTTATGAAGCTAGGGGCGCAGCCGATCTGTGCTTGGTCCTCGATGTGGTCATCCCTCCAAAATTCAAGGTTCCTGAATTTGAGAAATATCAAGGAACTAGCTGCCCAAAGAGCCACCTAGCCATGTATTGCAGGAAGATGTCTCCCTGCATGCACGACGATAAGCTGCTCGTCCATTTCTTCCAAGACAGCTTAGCTGGGGCTGCTACCAATTGGTATACTCAGCTAGAGCGGACTCACATTCGTTCATGGAGGGACCTAGCTGATGCCTTTATGAAGCAATACCAGTACAACATGGAGATGGCCCCCGACAGAACTCAGCTCCAAAATATGGCCAAAAAGGGAGACGAGACCTTCAAGCAGTACGCTCAAAGATGGAGGGAGTTAGCATCTCAAGTACAACCTCCACTATCTGAAAAAGAGATGGTCAGCACGTTCGTCGACACACTCCAAAATCCTTTCTATGACAAGATGATTAGCAGTGTGACTTCTAGCTTCTCCGATGTCATCATCATTGGAGAGAGGATTGAAGGTGGCATGCGCCATGAAAAGAACGTGCAAAAGCCCGCAGGCGCAGTCAACGCTTCCAGTCGATCTGGGAAGAAAAAGGCAAGTGAAACCTACAATGTGGCTTCTGGTCAAGGCCAATACGCTCCACAAATGGCACCTTACGGTCCAGCCGGTTACCAACCACCACCAAACACACCCTACATACCATATCTTTACATCGCCGCCACCTACCAAACACCATACCCTCCAACTTACAACTATCCAACACAAGTTCAACCACCAACACCATATACGGCCCAAACAAAAACCACGAGCCAAAATACCAACCGAAGCCAGAAAAAGGAAAAAAGGCCTGTCCAATTCGCCCTTATTCCAACCTCCTACACTGAGCTACTACCTCGGTTGATCCAAAACTCGCTGGTTACACCTTGTCCTCTAGAACCTCAAAAGCCACAATATTTGTATAATGCCAATGCTAGATGCGATTACCATGCAGGATTTATTAGTCATTCTTCGGAGGATTGCTTAGCGCTGAAGCGAAAGGTACAAAACCTGATCGACGAGAAATTGTTGGATTTTGGGAGGCTTGCTCCTAACATAGAAGGCAATCCATTACCAAATCACGAGAGCCCGTCGACCAGCTGAAAGAGATGAGAGAAGCGTAATGAGTTGCCTTGCACAAACTGAAATTGATGATACTCATCCAAAAACTGTCATACATTTTCAAAGTTAATCTTTTGTAAATAAACATCAATGAATTACATTTTTCGTGTTTCTTAAGCATGTGCCTCACATTGTTGGGTTTATTTTTTTAAAATCTTCCATTCCTTTTCATCATTCAACCCACCTCTCTTAACCAATAAATACCTGTTGGTGATAATGTCATTGCTGTAATAAATAATCTTGAACGTTTTATTAGTCAAGCTCAAAGAGAAAAGCCCAATGAGGAAGCAGAATAAACAACTAGGGATTCTAGATCACCGTGCATTCAATACCCTGTCTAACAAAAACATCCCGCTAGAACAAAGCTCAAATCCAGGAAAAATTAGGGATGCAAGATAAGATTCGCTAAATTGAGAATCAAAGTAATCTAGGAAAGAGCAATATCTAACCAAGCAAAATTCAACAAAAAGAAAAAGGAACCCACTGGATTAAAAGCCAACAATAATCCAGGAAAAAATAGGGTTAAAATTCAAGAAAATAAATCGACAAAGTCATGATTAGAAAAGATCTTGCAGGATTTCAAAAAAAATTCAGGCAAAATCAGGATCAAAACAAGAGCCCGTTGGGTCAAAAATCCTAAAAAACGACCTAGGCAAAAGTTAGGGCACACAAATAGAAGCCCGCTAGGTCGAAAACCCTCAAAGGGCAGCCTAGGAAAAAGTTAGGGCACAATCAAACAGAAGCCCGCTAGGTTGACAATCCTAACGACCTAGGAAAAAGTTAGGGCACAATCAAACAGAAACTCGCTAGGTAGAAAACCCTCAAAGGGAAACCTAGGCAAAAGTTAGGGCACACAAATAGAAGCCCGCTAGGTCGAAAACCCTCAAAGAGCGGCCTAGGCAAAAGTTAAGGCACAATCAAATAGAAGCCCGCTAGGTCGAAACTCTCAAAGGAGACCTATGCAAAAGTTAGGGCACACAAACAAAAGCCCGCTAGGTCGAAACCCTCAAAGGAGACCAAGGAAAAGTTAGGGCACACCAAACAGAGGCTCGCTAGGTTGAAAACCTCAAAGGTGACCTAGGCAAAAGTTAGGGCACGCAAACAGAAGCCCGCTAGGTCAAAATCCTCAAAGGTGACCTAGGAAAAGGTTAGGGCACTGAATTAAGAGCTCACTAGGTTGAAAACCCGTAAGGGCGGTCTAGGCAAAATCAGGGCAAACGGAAGGCCTGCTGGGTTGAAAACCCCAAAACTACCCAGGCAAAATTTAAGGTCAATCAAGAATCCAAGCACAATTCAAATGCTCCTGCTCCTCACCACTCCTAAAACTGGGGCAAAATTTTTTGCCATTTCTCAAGTTTGGTTAATTTGGTAATTGAGATTATGAAAAGCAGCATTGGCATGCTTCACCAAAGGTGCCATTTGGGCAATCAGATCTACTCCTCCATCCTTCTGAAACTGGGGCAAAAATTTTCATTTGTTTAAATTAACATTTTCCATCACAAAATGCCGTTAGGGCAATCAAACCAACATTCTTCGCCCTTTCAAATATACTACCTTCTCCCATAAACCATTCAAAAATACTTTTGTATACCCCAAAGGACACATGTCAAAAGAGATGTGAAAACTGTAAAAGATAAAAAGATTAATTTTGAAAAGTCATGACGAGTCGGATGACTCCTCAACCTTTGCAACAGGGCATGATCGCTCCCATAAAGTCATTCTCCTGCAAATCACAATGCCACTCAAGAAAGGAAGAGTGAGTCTCATGCAATAATGCTGACCAATGTTGGCTCTCAAGGACGTACAAAGGAAAATTGGTCCAAAAGTCAAAAGACAGGGTCGATCTAGCTCATCTTGAATCTTGATTTTCCTTATATCAACTATAAGGTTGTTGGGGGAAATTCAGCCCCTCAACTTTAGAAAATTATAATTAAGCCCCTCAACTTTATAAAATTACAATTAAGCCCTCAACTTCCAAAAATTACACTTTGGCCCCTAAATTTTTCATATTTACATTTTGACCCCTAAACTTTCCATATTCACATTTTTGACCCCTAAACTTTCCATATCTATAATTCGACTCCCAAACTTCACATTGTGCATATGTGGATTGGGATTTCCCCTCCTTTCCCTTGTTTTCAATTAAATAAAAATATCATTTTTGCTTTCCTTAATCTCACGCAATTGGCCCTAAATATGAACTGGTAGATTTTTCTGCTATTCCTTGTTTAGAGGTCCGTATGGGTCCAAGTGTAGCCGTAGTTGTCTTGAGCCCTGTGCATATGTGGATTGGGATTACCTTTCCATTTTCAAACAAATAAAAACTCGTTTTGCATTCCTTAAATCTCACGCAACGGGCCCTAAAAGTGAACTGGTAGCTTTTTCTGCTGTTCGCTGTTTAGGAGTCCGTATGGGTCCAAGTGCAGCCATAGTTGTCTTGGGCCCTGTGCATAGGTGGGTTGGGATTGCCCCTCGAAATATTTTCAGAAACAAAAAAATAACAATGCATTCGCTTTTCAATTTAAACTTCGTTTGAAGGTCGAGCCTTCAAATCAAACTAGAACTACGTAAGCCTTGAATTTCCCATTGCAACGGGGAATACATAGGAGCAGGATCAAGTCCTGTCAGGCTAACCTCCATCAAGTAATTTATTTCCACGCTAATTAAGGGATCAAACTATTTTTAGATAATCACACACTCGATTTAAGGGTGTCGTTCCTCGGAACGGGCAAATAGGGTTCCTAACACCTTCCTTATTCGTAACCGACTCCCATACTTCGAATCTCTTCCTTGAGTCAGGGTTTTTCCAAGTATTTTTCCTTAAATAAAAATTTGGTGGCAACTCCACTTAATCCGAACAAATACGATTTTGGAAATTTTAGCGAGTTCCTCATCTCGTCGGAATTACGGTTGCGACATGCTAGACAGGCGAATAGAATGATGAAAGCCTGTTAAGACAGGCAAAAACAAAACGATCCTATTGTTGACAGGAGAAATGCAAGCCTGCTCAATAGGAAAGGAGAACGATGAAACCCTATTAAGATAGGCAAAACCATAAGATCCTGTAGTTGATAGGAAAAATGCAAGCCTGCTTGACAGGAAAAGAGAATGATGAAAGCCTATTAAGATAGGCAAAACAAAAAGATCCTGTTGTTGACAGGATAAATGCAAGCCCGCTAGATAGGCAAATAGAATGATAAGGATGACTTGTTAAGACAGGCAAAAAAAAGCAAAAAGATCCTGTTGTTGACAGGAAAGATGCGAAATGCCTGCTAGACAGGCAAAGGAATATGACAAATGACCTGTTAAGACAGGAAAAAATGTAAAAGTCTTGTTGTTGACAGGATGGAGGCAAGACGCCTGTTAAGACAGGCAAAGGGAAATGAAAGTTACCTGTTAAGATAGGCAAAGTAAAATGAAAAGGACCTGTGAAGATAGGAAAAGTAAAATGAAGGAAACTGTTAAAACAAGATAAACCGTAGATAAACTCCTATTGTTGATAGGAAAAATGCAAGCTGCTAAGACAGACAAAGGAAATTGAAAATCCTGTTGTGATGAAGGAGAATCCTGTTGCTGACAGGAAAGAAACAAGATACTTGTTAAGACAAGCGAACACGATGACGAAGACCTGTTAAGACAGGCGAACAAAGAATGATGAAAAACCTATGAAGACAGGAATAGAAGAAAAATTCGATGTGTCTTGGGAAGGCATATGAGGAGGGAAAATGGACTTCTTTGTCAGCTGCCCCCGGACAATCTTATTTTGAAAATGTGTTTTTCTTGAATTAAAACAAATAGCTTATTCCACCTTGAACTTGCAGGTTTTTTTTAAGCACTTGATAATTATTCTCTTGAAGAAACTTGGGCAGACATTTTGCCCTAGTTTAGAAGATTTTTGATAGTTGAGAGATATCTTGATTTAAAAGAACTTCGGGCAAACATTTTGCCCAAGTTTGGAGGGTTTTTGGCAATCGTGGAATGCCTTAACTTGAGGGGATATTGGGCAAGCATTTGCCCCAATTTTGTTCTTGAAATTAAATCTTTCTTGGGCAAACGTTTGCCCTAGTCTGAACTTGATCCAGAGTTTGAGGATGACCTCAAATTGAATTGTGCGGGAAAGCCTTTGCCCCAGTTTGGACTTGATCCATAATTTGAGGATGACCTCAAATTGAATTTTTGCAGGCCAACGTTTGCCCCAGTTTGAGCTTGACTTTGAATTTGAGGATGACCTCAAATCGAATTTTGTGGGCAAGCGTTTGCCCCAGTTTGAACTTTATTTTGAGGATTGTTTAATTGTCTCAACTTGAATTATTTGGCCAAATGTTTTCCCCAGTTTTGAAATTTTCTGGAATTGAGGACCTCAGCTTGAATTTTCTGGGCAAGCATTTGCCCTAGTTTTGAGATCCTCGGAAATCTCTTAATTATGATTGGTTTGAGGAATTTTCCCTAATCTTAATTAGCTTTGGAAAAATGAATTGTGCAATGCTCGAATAAAAAGATGCTGATGTGCTGTTTGAATGAAGGAACAGAATACGGTATTTGTGACGCTTGAATAAATGAAAAAATGATGCGGGGTTCTTATTTTGCTGCTTGAAATAATAATTTGATGAAACAAATGCCATGTGATGAATTCAAACCATGAAATGGTGTGAAACTTTTGTTTCTCTTGATTTTTGATTTTTTTTTTGCACATCCTTCCTCGACAACCCCATAGTTGGTGTGAAAGGAATCAAGAATCAGGACGAGCTAGATTGACTCAAGTTCGGTGTTTTAGTCAATCTCAAAATTTTCTTTTGTCAGGATCTTTGAGACCCAATAGTGGTCAGTATCATTGAGTAAGACACACTCTTTCTTTGTAGTGGCATTATGGCTGGTAGGAGGATAAATCTTTGGGAAACAATCCTGTCGTGTTGCAACGGTCGAGGATTCATCCGACTTGTCATGACTTTTCAAAATTAATCCTTTTTATTTTTACATTTTTCCCATCTCTTTTGGCATGTGCACTATTGAGGTGTGCAAAGTGATTCTGGATGGTTACTGGAAAGAAATAGAGAAGATTTTGCAAAAGATGTTTGAGGTAATGTACTTGAAAGGAAAGGATGATGAAAGGTGTGGGTTCGATCGCCCAAATGGAAACTTTTGACGAAAAATTCCAGTGCTGCTTTTCATAATCTTGATTGACAAATTAATCAAACTTGAGAAATGACAAGATTTTGCCCCAGTTTTAGGAAAGATGATGTGCAGAATGTCATATCGTCCTGGATTGACCTTAAATTTTTCCTGGGATGTTTTTGACCTAGCAGGTCTTTCATTTTGCCCTAACTTTTTCCTAGGTCACCTTTACGGGTTTTCAACCTAGCGGGCTTTCGATTGACCGTGCCCTAACTTTTGCCTAGGTCATTTTTTAAGGATTTTCGACCTAGGGGGATTTGGTTTGATCCTAATTTTTCCTGAATTTTTTTGGAAACCAGCAAGACCTTTTCTGATCATGACTTTTTCGATTCATTTTTGAATTTTAACCCTACTTTTACCTGGATTATTTTTGGCTTTTCATCCAACAGGTTTTTTCTTCTTCTTGAATTTTGATTTTGACCCTGCTTTTTCCTGGACCATTTTTGATTTTAATCCAGCGGGTTTTCTTTTCCTTGAATATTATGTAGTTAGATATTAATCTTGCCTGGATTACTTTGATTCTCAATTCCGCGAATCTTATCTTACATCCCTAATTTTTCCTGGATTTGAGCTTTGTTCTAGCGGGATATTTTTTGTTAGATAGGGTATTGAATGCATGGTGATTTGGGAATCCCTGGTTAGACTTTTGTTATTCTGCTCCCTCATTGGGCTTTTCTTTGAGCTTGATTAATCAAACGTTCAAAATTATTTATTACAGCACTGACATTGTCACCATCAGGTATTTGTTTGTTTAGGAAGAAGCGGTTTGAATGGTGAAAAATAAATGGTAAATTTTAAAAGTAAAGGCAACGATGTGAGGCACATGCTTGAGAAACATGAAAAATGTAATTTTTGTATTTATTCATTGATTTTTATTTACAAAAGATTGACTTTGAAAAGTACGATAATTTTTTTATGAGTATCCTCTCGACATCTCAACTTGTACACGGAAACTCATTGTGCTACTCCTATCTCTTTCAGCTTGTCGACGAGCACTCGTGATTTGGCAATGGATTGTTTTCTGTATTAGGAGCAAGCCTCCCAAAATCCATCCATTTCGCATCGATTAACCTTTGCACCTTTCGTTTCAATGCTAGACAATCCTCAGTGGAATGACCAATGAATCTTGCATGGTAATTGCATCTGGCGTTTGCATCATACCATTTAGGATATGGTGGTTCTTGAGGCTTTAGAGGATAAGGTGCAACCAGCGAGTTTTGAATTAAGTGCGGTAGCAGCTCGGTGTAGGAGATTGGAATTAGGTCGAAATGGACGGGCTTCTTCTCCTTTTTCTGGCCTTGATTAGGATTTTGGCTCGTGGTTTTTGTTTGGGCCGTATATGGTGTTAATGGTCGGACTTGTGTCGGATAGTTGTATGTAGGAGGGTATGGTGTTTGGTATGTAGCGGCGATGTAAGGACATGGTATGTAGGGTGCGTATGGTGGTGGTCGATAACCAACTGAACCATAAGGTGCCATTTGTGGAGTGTATTGGCCTTGACTAGAAACCACGTTGTAGGTTTCACCTGCCTTCTTTCTCCCAGATCCATTGGAAGCATTGACTGCGCCTGTAGGTTTATGTGCGATCTTTCTGCGGCGTATGCCACCTTCGATCCTTTCTCCAATGATGACGACATTGGAGAAGCTAGCGGTCACACTGCCAATCATCTTGTAATATAAAGGATCTTGGAATGTGTCGACGAACGTGCTGACCATCTCTTTTTCGGATAGAGGAGGTTGTACCTGAGCAGCTAACTCCCTCCATCTTTGAGCGTACTGCTTGAAGGTCTCGTCTCCCTTTTTAGCCATATTTTGGAGCTGAGTTCTGTCGGGGGTCATCTCCATGTTGTACTGGTATTGTTTCATAAAGGCATCAGCTAGGTCCCTCCGTGAATGAATGTGGGTCCGCTCTAGCTGAGTATACCAGTTAGCAGCTGCCCTAGTGAAGCTGTCTTGAAAGAAGTGGACAAGCAGCTTATCATCATGCATGCAGGGAGACATCTTCCTGCAGTACATAGCCAAGTGACTCTTCGGGCAGCTAGTTCCTTGATATCACTCAAATTCAGGAACCTTGAATTTTGGAGGGATGACCACATCTGTGACCAAGCACAGATTGGTTACGTCCCTGGCTTCATAAGCGCTCCCTTCGATCGCCCGGATCCTGTCCTCTAGGATTTTCCACTTCTTTGTATCCTCCTGGGAAGGATGGTTTAGGTTTTCCTCTGGCATGTGGTGGGGATGAGAAGATGGTATGTACGGAGGGTAAGGCCCTTGGGTGAACATAGGATGCGTTCCCCCAACGGCTGTTTGGTAGGCCTGCGGGATGGTGTTTGGAATGGTATAAGGGATTTTTGTGGTGTTTGGAGGTAGGTTATGTATTTGGGCTTGTGTTTGGATTTGTGAGGGTGCATGCCCATGAGGAAACCCATAATGAACCCCTTCGGTTTGTGAGGGCATGGTCAAGGGTGTCGGGTTTTGTGGATTGAAACCAGGAGGATATAATGGGTCAGTCGGTTCTCCCGGCAAGGATTCCCTTGCATATTTTTGTTTCGACAGTTGGATGGCCTCTATTAGCTTGGCCATCTGTTCCTTGAGAGTCTTGACCTCATTTCTTAACTCCTCATTTTTTCTCTCTAGCTCATCCATGATTGCCGATTGTGATCTGGTTCTATAAGGATGTCAATGAAGTCTTTCTCTAATTTTTTTGTTTAAAGTTAAAAATTAATTTCTTTGAGAAATAATTTGTATGCAAAAATCATGAATGATAAAGATGTGGATGCAAAATGAGTTTGAATGGGATGATTTTCCAAAATCTCCTTCTTTCATTGATAAATGCATGTATGCTGTGCACAAATAATTATAGATGTTTTTTTGGGTTTTGAAAATGATTAAAAGTGGTTTTTTGTTTTTTAGCCGTTCTATTCTTTATTTTGCTAGAAAACCTTTGGTTTTGTTTGAAACCTTTTTAGTTTTGCTAAAAGGTGTTCTTTAGATTTTCTTTTAAACTTCATTTTCTCTCTTTTTGAATCTTTTCATATTTTCAGCATTTTTCAGAAATTATTTTTCTAATTTCCCCTAGGAGTTTTATTTTCCTTTGCCTTGATTTTCTTTTTTCACTTTTGCTTGATCTTCCTTTTTCATTTTTCCGTATTTCCCCCAATTTTAGATCTTGACTCCCCTTTGCCACTTCGGATAGTTTGGATCAAATAAGTGTCTACGAGCAGTGAACCTTGTATCTTGAAAGGGGTGTGTGTGCCCTCTTCGCCTCTTATGTGGGTTACCTGTCCTAAAGGTCTATGGCCTTCTATGCATAAACCTCTCATAAGGTGGTTTGTAATCTCGAGGTATAAGGTTACTAGAGCCAAGTTCTAGTCTGTAATGCTTGCCACAACAGCAGAAAAAGCTACTAGTTGTAGGGAATTACAAATAGGACGCACTCTAGCCGGGATTTTCGTGATAGTCAAACAGGACGTAAGCCCTAAAGTGACACCACTGGATCCCTCTAGTCCTAGGCTGCACTTAGACCCAGGTATAGGGCCCCACTCATGATAAATGCATATGCAATGTGTGAGGGCACATGAATTTAGATACCTGCAATTGGGGAAATTGCAACAGATATATCTAGCAATTTATTGTTTGTCTATTCTAGGGTTATATAGAGAATAAACAGATAAACAAACAGATAGATAACGGGCAAATATATCATGCAAATAAATAGGAAGAGGATTGTGCAAATAAACGGGAAAGGGATCAACATGATGCACTCAATTTAGTCGAGCTTGACTCTCTAAAGTCCCCAGTGGAGTCGCCAGTGTCGCAACCGTAATTCCGAAGAGACGATGAACTCACTTAAATTTGAAAATAGAATTTTATTTTGATATGTGTGGATTCGCCACCAAATTTTTATTTAAGGGAAAAGGATTTGGAAAAACCCCTGACTCGAGGATGAGATTCGAAGTTCGGGAGTCAGTTACGAATGGAGAAGGTGTTAGGCACCCCACTCGCCTGTTCCGAAGAACGGTACCCTTAAACTGAGTGTGTGATTATTTGAAACTTGTTTGATCCCTTTAATTAGCATGAAAATAAATACTTGATGGAGGTTAGCCTGATAGGACTTGATCCTGCTCCTACGTATTCCCCGGTGCAATGGGAAATTCAAGGCTTACGTAGTTCTGGTTTGATTTGAAGGCTTGACCTTCGAAAGGTGTTTGAATTGAAAGGCGAATGCATTGTTGTCTTTTTAGAAAATATTTTAAGGGTGCAATCCCAATCCACCTATGCACAGGGCCCAACACAACTATGGCTGCACTTGGACCCATACAAATCTCTAAACAGCGAACAACAGAAAAAGCTACCAGTTCGTTTTTAGAGCTCGTCGTGTGAGATTAAGGAATCCAAAACGACATTTTTATTTGTTTCAAAAGGGAAGGGTAATCCCCAATCCATATATGCACAGGGCCTAAGAAAACTACGGCTGCACTTGGACCCATATGAATCTCTAAACAGCGAACAACAGAAAAAGCTACCAGTTCATTTTTAGAGCTCGTCGCGTGAGATTAAGGAATGAAAAACGAAATTTTTATTTGTTTCAAAAGGGAAGGGCAATCCCCAATCCACATATGCACAGGGCCCAAGACAACTACGGCTGCACTTGGACCCATACGAATCTCTGAATAACGAACAGCAGAAAAAGCTACCAATTCGTTTTTAGAGCTCGTCAAGTGAGATTAAGGAATGAAAAACGAAATCTTTATTTATTTCAAAAAAGGGAGGGCAATCCTAACCCACATATGCACATGGCCCAAGACAACTACAGCTGTACTTGGACCCATACGAATCTCTAAACAGCGAACAGCAAAAAGAGCTACCAGTTCGTTTTTAGAGCTCGTTGCGTGAGATTACGGAATGTAAAATGAGTTTTTATTTTGTTTAAAGAGTTTTTTATTGTTAGGCGGCGAGAGGAATTAAGCTTGATTGTAACTATTGGAAGTGCAAAGGTTTAATCGTAATTACTGAAAATACTAGGGCGTGATTGTAATTTCTGGATGTTTAGGGGCCTATTTGTAATTTCTAAAAATTTAGGGGCCAAATTGTAATTTCTAGAAGTTTAGGGGCCAAATTGTAATTTTTGGAAGTTGAGGAGCCTATTTGGAATTTTTAGAAGAGTAGGGGCCTAACTGTAATTTCAGGAAATCTACATGGCTTTGCATGGCTTGGTGGCTCATTTGGCTTGGGAAAAGTCTCGGTAGCTTTGATGGCTTGGGAAGAGGCATGATGGCTCATGCGGCTTGACGGACGGCTTGGAGGCTTGCGGCTTGAAGAAAGGCTTCGAGGCTAGACGGCTTGGGGAAGGCTTGGAGCGGGTATTTTGTAATAAAATGGTAGAGTGTAGTAGGAGGGATTCAAACCGAAGGCAATAGGGTCGTTGATAGTGCGTTCTACCACCTGACCCACATTGCCTTTATGTCCCATGTTCAATTTGGCCCACCTATATGTACAGGCTTGACGCATAAATCTCAGGCGGCGAGCCACGCGTCCTGTTAATCATACTCACCAGTCCAGGACGAATCTACCTTACCCATTCCCCCTTCTGTAGGTGGGTCCCGCGTTTTTTGGTTTGCTCCAATTAAAATTTGGGAGTCCCTTCTTCGACGTGGGTACACCATGTGATGCATGGGAATTAAGAATTGTGACCTCCTGATCAGTGCCCAGTGAACCATTGTGAGCTTGATTTACAATTTGTCACTGATTGCCATAACACCTGTTTTGCCAATGCGTGGGCCCGTGCGAGAAAAGCATAAATGTGGCCCATTCAGATATGAGGGTTGGCTTAATAAACTTGGCCTTGACGAGCAACTGGCTAAACTTTCTAGTCGTGGAGGAGCGGCTATCCATGGGATTCGACACTGTGGCTTGAGGGTTGTATGTGCTCCCTAGCTATCCACCAAGCTGGCTAATTATTAGTGCATGTAGAGGCTAAGATACTGGTTTGAGAAAACAAATGATTGTTGGAAGGAGATCCTATACTTCATAAGCGGGAGTGGGGTTAGATGTTTCCTTACTAACGTTAGCCAATTTCTCATTTGCACCATATTCATCATCAATAAGCCTCATCCAGAACCAATATTATTTCCCTACCCTCTCGGCCATTTCCGACGGGACCATTCTCTATCTTGGACTGTAGCGAAGCATGTGGAAAGACATGGTCCAGCTTCGTTCAGAGGAGAACAAGATGATTCTAAACTTGAAGTGGTAGAGCATGGAGAGAAAAGCTCGTGCAGTCTCAACTGTGCAGAGCAAGATGACACAGATAGTTACACTTTGTCCAGCAGAATATGTTTCCAATGGGAACATTTCATTCGGATTAAACATCCGAAAGGACCCCGAGGTCGAGCAACAGACGAGACATGAATGCAGGCCATACCAATCACCAACGTTGCGAAATTTTATTCTTTTTGAAAGCTTGCCTTAATGGTCTTTCGCCTTTTATTTGAAGACTCATGACTTGCCCGTGTGTATAATATACCATTCTTCATCCAGGTCAATACATATTGGCAGAGTATTTATCCATAAGGTTTGGAGCGAACGTGGAGTGTAGTATTTTGGCATTGCGATGTGCGTCCATAGATGAAATTATCCATGGGCAGCCCTTAGTGTAGTATGAACAGAATCGGAATAAGTTGACGACTGTTATCAAGAGTCAATGGTCTTCCAGAATCCCAAGGAGAGGAGCTGAATACGAAACCACATAGAGACCTTTTCGAGCTATCAGCTGCGCCTGGAGTAATAGAATTTGAGATCGATCTCTCTACCGCAGCTCTGCAGCATGTCTTTCGTCGTGGGTCTTCGTCCATTCAGGACAGGTAATTGCATGAATTAGAATTTCCATGGTGAATATGATCCTTGGCGACCGTTGGGAGAGGGACACGTGTTTCATGGAGCTCTTTCTATGATCACGGGCTTTGCGAAGAGCCATTTGAAACTTCATTCGCTTTGAGGTACATGTAGCTACGTCCAGTCTCTGCCATCCAACACAGAGTGGTTTTTAACTTCGAGTGTATGGTAACCGAATATGGTTATGCAAGGAACACTACTAGAGTTGGGAGCGCATGGTTTAGTGGAGGCAGCTGCTTAAAACGAGTCCTTGGTTAACATCTGTGACTCCTCATCTAGAACATTTCACCCATGAGAACCGGAATCATTGGAAAACAGAGTGGAACATACACAAATTGGTGTCTACGCAATATATATGACGCTTTGACTCTCTTCCCTTTGAACTAGACGTTCAAGAAGTGTTATGGACCACTTGTAAAGCCAATACCTACCTGGTAAGGGTATCAGTAGCACTAGCTTCTGCTTAAAGCCACAACTTCTTTGTCAATCACATGCAGTTAAGGAGGGCGTGTTTAATGCTCGGTGACAAGTCTTCTTCTCTATATAGATGCGAAACTAACTTATCATCAACCGATCGCCTGCAACTCCGTCATTTTGGCTAACTGCAAGTGCTGATAAAGTGACCTTACACATGTGCTTTTAGCACTTAGAGTCGCGTCATCCCGAACTGGATTGTACTGAGGTCGTAGATAATTAAGAAGTAAAATCCTTCCAATTTATCGATGGGCGGTACTCTTGGAATCTTTCAGGATTTGGCCATCGAATATTAAGACGTGCTTATAATTGCACCAACTTAGGAGTAACATACCATAGGTCATGTATTTCAACGTGGATTTTCTCAGATGAGGCCCGATTCATGAAATGACAGGATTGATACCTAAGAGACTTATTATTCACTGATATACCTGGATCATGACATTGATTTTTGCTACTTTGAATGGAGTATGTGATTAATAACAGAAGCGCAAGACTCGTTCAAAATGCAAGAAATGCATGCAATTCACATGAAGCATAATTTAATCTAACCTAATTTCATCAATTTTGGGAAGGATGCCAAGAAATACATGCAATTCACATGAAGCATAATTTAGTCTGACCTGATTTCATCAATTTGGGGGGAAGTACCTAAAGGAAGTTGCAGCGCCAATCCCTATCCGATCGATGCTTCTTGCTTATATCAAGCCATGTCTCAAAGGTTTTTATGCTTGGATCGAGAGAGAGAGAGAGAGAGAGAGAGAGAGAGAGAGAGAGATGAAGGCAGAGTTATTAAATTGGAGAGAGAAACCCCCCGGATCCAACTGTGAGGAAAGAGAGCTTTCCCAAAAATTCCAGAATCAAGAAGTTCCCCCCCTCTTTCTTACCGAGCCTTTTCTTTTTTATACCTTTCCCCTCTTTCTTTTTCTTTTTCTTTTTTTTTTTAAAAAAAAATTTCTCCCACCTTTTTTCTTCTTCCTTTTTTATTTTTGACTTTGTTTTTATTATGTTTTTTTATTTTTTATTATATTATTTTTAATTTATTTAGATTAGTTTTTCTGATTGTATTTTTAAATTTCATTACTTTTGTATTTCTTAATTTTTCCATTTCCTTGTATTTATTTCTTTTTTCCATCCTCATTTTTTACTTTTTTTTTATTTTTCTATTTATTTATCATTTTCTTTGTTATTTTTATTTTTATCATTCTTATTTATTCCTTAATCTTTGTTAATCTTTCTTATCTTTAATTCCTTTTCTTCTTTTTTGTTTATTTTCATGTTTTGTTTTTCTTGTTATTTATTTAAATTATGGTTTATCCACTAATTAATTTTAAAAACAGGCCGCAGACATAATCGAGTGTTTACAGAATATGATGCCTCAATTGACACTTTCCAAGTTGCCATGTGAGGGGTTTCATATAAAGGCAAGCTCCATGGTGGTAAGAGCATTTGATGGATCAAGACGGGAAGTCATCGGTGAAGTAGATCTGCCGGTCCAAATCGGTCCAGTCGTCTTTAATGTGACTTTCCAGACAATGGATATCCAGCCTGCCTACAGTTGCTTGCTAGGGAGGTCCTGGATTCATTTCGCCAAAGCGGTCCCTTTAACTTTACATCAAAAGTTGAAGTTCATTATAGACGATAGGCTGATCATCGTCTCGACAAAAGAAGATTATCTGGTCAGCAAACCCACCAACCCTCCATATCTTGAGGTTGCTGAAGAGGCCTTGAAGACACATTTCCAAGCCTTGGAAGTTGCCAATGTCACCAGCATCAGGGAGGGAGAATTGGTTTACCAAAAGCGGCCCCCAAAGCCTTAATGATGATGGCCTAGGTAATGTTAAGGAACGGGTTTAAGCCTGATGATAAACTGGGGCAAAATAGTGGTGGTTTGTCCCAACCACTACCGACGAACAAGAACAAACGACGATTTGGGTTGGGGTATAAGCCCATTGATGAGGGTAAGGTGACAAGGCCTTGGTTTGGCAAGGTCCCTCTGTGCCGCATCTCCCAGAGTGTACCGAAGCACCGGATTCGAAGACCCAAGTGTAGTCGCTGTCATAGATGAAGAGAGGAGGACAAGCATTGAAGATCTAGTGACAACCTGTCCTCCAGGGAAAGAACTGGACAACTAGGAAATTATTGAACTACCTCTGACTTTTGGTTCAGTTCAAATGTAAATTTTGTAATTGTCATGATAAAATTATTTTTCAAAATAACATTTTGTACATATTTTTTGGATAATGAGGAATACAGTTGCATTATTCAGAAATCGTCCTTCTTTCTTTCCCAATATATTCACTTTGCAAAAAGGCCTTATTCCTTTCTCATACCTTGATATGTAGATCTGATAAAAAACTGCCTTACGATGATAGTGCTAGTATTGTATCAGGCGATTTCAATTGTATTGTCAACCATGTCGATGAAGAGGCAGAATTTGAATGCGAACCCACCAAAGAGATGTTGAGATTGGTGGAACGTGAATCTAAAATAATTGAAGCTCATCAGGAGTCCATTGACTTGATGAACTTGGGGACCGAGGAAAACAAAAGAGAAGTCAAGATAGGCACGGTTATCATAGGAGACAATCGTGAGTGATTGATCTCACTCTTACAAAACTATAGTGATATCTTTGCCTGGTCTTATCAATACATGCCAGGCTTAGATACCTTTATCATAGAGCACAAGTTGCTTATGAAAGCCGGGTGTTTACTGGTCAAACAGAAATTAAGGAGGAAGAAGCTCGAAATATCCCTAAAAATCAGGGAGGAAGTGAAGAAACAGTTCGACGTCGGATTCTTAGCTGTTGCGAATTACCCGAAGTGGGTTGCGAACATAGTACCGGTCCCTAAGAAGGATGGAAAAGTCCAAATATGCATAGACTATCGGGATCTCAATCGAGCCAGCCCGAAAGATGATTTTCCGCTCCCTCATATCGATGTGCTAGTCAATAACACGACCCAATTCTCTTATTTCTTCTTCATGGATGGTTTCTCAGCCTATAATCAGATCAAAATGGTCGAAGAAGATAGAGAAAAGACCACTTTCATTATGGCTTAGGGAACCTTTTGCTACAAAGTTATGCCTTTTGGATCGAAAAATGCTGGGGCCACCTATCAAAGGGCTATGGTAACACTATTCCATGATATGATTCATAAGGAGATAGAAGTCTACGTGGATGATATGATTGCCAAATCTAGGATGGAAGCTAATCACTCACAGGACTGCAAAATTTTTTCAAAAGACTTCAAAAGTTCAAATTGCGGTTGAATCTGGCCAAATGTACTTTCAGAGTAAAATCAGGGAAACTGCTAGGTTTCATCATTAGCGGAAAGGGGATTGAGGTCGATCCTGATAAACCTCGGGCCATCATAGATATGCCGGCCTCGAAAACTGAGAAGGAGATCAGAGGCTTCTTGGGAAGAATCAATTACATCTCCCGTTTCATTTTTCAATTGATAGCTACTTGCGAGCCGATCTTCAAGCTCTTGCGCAAGAATCAACCCATGAGTTAGGATGAGGATTGCCAAAAGGCTTTCGAAAAGATCAAATTATATTTACAGAACCCACCAACCCTGGTGCCACCAGTCCCTGGAAGACCTCTAATCCTGTACCTAACAGTAAGAGATCAGTCGATGGGTTGCGTGCTCGGCAACCAGGATAAATCGGGAAAAAGGGAGCAGGCAATATATTATTTGAGTAAATATTCACAAGCTGCGAGCCAGGTATTCTCTCTTAGAGTGAACATGTTGTGCCTTGGCATGGGCAGCGCACCGCTTAAGGCAGTATATGTTGAGTCACACCACCTGGCTGATATCCAGGATGGATCCCATCAAGTATATCTTTGAAAAGCCTGCGTTGTCAAGAAGAATTGAGAAATGGCAAGTACTACTTTCAGAATATGAAATCCTGTATGTGACGCAGAAATCCATTAAAGGTAGCGCGCTCGCCGAATATTTGGCCCAACAACCCTTGAATGATTACCAGACCATGCAACCAGAATTTCCTGATGAGCGTTTGATGGCGATATTCAGTGAAGAAGGGAAGACAGGGGGAGAAAAATAGACGATGTTGTTCGATGGTGGCTCCAATATGATGGGTCATGGTATAGGAGTTATACTGATTTCTCCAGAAAAATAGTACATACGCATTACAGCCAGGTTAGCCTTTGATTGTACTAACAACGTAGCGGAATATGAAGCTTGTATCTTAGGGATTCAAGTCGCAATTGAAACTAATGTCAAATATCTGGAAGTCTTTGGCGATTCAGCTTTGGTCATCCATCAAGGCCAAAGGAGAGTGGAGACCAGAGATGTGAAGTTAATGCCCTATCAGGCCCATCTTAGAGAATTACTAGAGCACTTTGAAGAGGTTACCTTTTCTCATATACCTCGAGAAGACAATCAGTTGGTTGATGCCCTAGCCATCTTGTCATCTATGTTTGAAATTAGACAAGAAAAGGACATGCCTCTCATCCACATACAACATCGCCCTAGACCGGCATTTTTTCAATCGGTGGAAGTAGAACCAGATGGGAAGCCGTGGTATCATGATATCCGGCAATTCCTGAAAAATAAAGAATATCCTGCTAGCGTGTCCGAGAATGATAAAAGGACCCTATGAAGGTTAGCTATGAATTTCTTCCTCAATGGGAAAGTCCTATATAAAAAGAATCACGATATGGTTTTGCTAAGGTGCATAGATGCAGCAGAAGCCGACAAGATTCTAAAGGAAGTCCATGAAGGGTCCTTCGGCGCTCACGCCAATGGACACGCGATGGCGAGGAAGATTCTTAGAGCCGGGTATTATTGGTTAACCATGAAAACTGATTGCTATAAACATGTTAAGACTTGCCATAAGTGTCAAGTATACGCAGACAATATCAACGCGCCATCAACGTTCATTGAAGCGCTGTCATCACCATGGCTTTCTCTATGTGGGGGATGGATGTTATTGGACCGATTGAGCCCAAAGCGTCCAATGGACACTGTTTCATATTGGTAGCCATTGATTACTTTACTAAGTGGGTCGAAGCCGCTTCATATGCCAGTGTGACTAGCAATGTAGTGGTCAAGTTCGTGAAAAGAGAATTGATTTGCTGGTATGGATTGCCCAGTAGACTCATTATAGACAATGACTCTAATCTAAATAATAAAATGATGAAAGAGTTATGCGGCCAATTTAAGATCCAGCATCATAATTCCTCCCCGTATTGACCAAAGATGAACGGAACGGTCGAAGCGGCCAATAAGAATATCAAGAAAATCATTTAAAAGATGGTACTCTCATACAAAGAATGGCACGAAATGCTCCCTTATGCACTACATGCATATCAGACCTCTATTCATACTTCTACAGGAGAAACTCCCTTCTCCCTCATATATGGAATGGAAGCTATGCTCCCAGTCGAAGTAGAAATCCCTTCATTGAAAGTTCTGATGGACGCCAAATTAGAGGAGGCTGAATGGGTCCAAGCCCGGATGGACCAATTGAACCTGATCAACGAGAAAAGGCTGGTAGCAATATGCCACGACCAATTATACGAAAGAAGAATGAAGAAATCATTTTAGAAGAAATTTCATCCTCGAGAGTTTCAGGAGGGCGATCTGGTAATTAAAAAGATTATTGCCGATGCAGAAAGCTCTACATGGAAAATGGGCTCCGAACTACCAGGGACCTTATGCAGTTAAGAAGGCTTTCTCCAGAGGCGCTTTAATCTTGGCAGACATGGACGGGAAAGACTTGCTTAACCCTGTCAACTCAGATGCCGTGAAAAAGTATTATGCTTGAACAAAAAAGCCCGCTAGGTCCAAAACCCGCAAGGGCGGCCTAGGCAAAAGTTAGGGCAATTCAGACAAAGAAAGCTCGCTAGGTCGAAAACCCGCCAAGGCGGCCTAGGAAAAAGTTAGGGCAATTCAAACAAAAAGGCCCGCGAGGTCGAAAATCTGCAAGGGCGGCCTAGGTGAAAGTTAGGGTAATTCAGACAAAGAAAGCCCGCTAGGTCGAAAACCCACTATGGCAGCCTAGGCAAAAGTTAGGGCAATTCAAACAAAGAAAGCCCGCTAGGTCAAAAACCCGATAGGGCGGCCTAGGCAAAAGTTAAGGCAAGGCGGACGTCAAATCAGAAACTTGTTAAGGCGGCTTTGATAGGGTAAATGAGGAAGGAGTTGTTAACCTTAAAAATAACAGAGTAAAAAGGAATGACAAGCGACCTCTGTCTATATTGGGGAAAATTAGTTGCCAGATGATAATTCGGGTCATTATACTAGGGCAAAGATAAGCGAGTATCCGGGGTTCCGAAGGAGTGAATACAGAATCATGGTTGTGATTAAACTAAAGTCAAGACCGGTCTAGGGCAATTCGAATAAACTGGGGAAAATTTTGTCTTTTCAGAAGCTGGATTAACGAGACAAAAAATGTTGCCAAAGTATAATACTAGCACTAATCGTCGCAAAGGCATTCAACCAACCAAGATCGAACCACTGGACATCCATCCACAAATGTCCTACACCATGATGACCATTTTAAGTCTATGCCATGTGCAACTATATTTTTCTTTGTCAAAATATATGTGCAAAGTGCAATTGTATAAGTTTTGAATGACAATTACTTTTACTAATATTGTTCAAAAGTCATAGATGGTCCAGAATCTTCCTAGCTACAAGTTCTTACCAATCGAAAGATCTTACTTCTCAAAAACCGTATGCACGAAAGATGGTGCTGTACAATAAAGAAAGAAGCAAGCAGATCACAGAATCTAGCTCACTCTAAAGATCACAGTCAGTGCTATGAGAAAACCAACGGGTTGGAGTCTATAAGAAAAAGCATACACCATCAAATTTCTTCCCAAGCCCACTAGGAGGCTACCATTTCCTGCACTTTGGCCTATGTGGTCGGGCCTTGCATTTTAATTTTCCCGCACTTTGGCCTATGTTATCAGGCCTTGCATTTTAATTTTCCCGCACTTCGGCCTATGTTGTCATGCCTTGCACGTTTTAATTTTCATCACTTTGGCCTATGATGTCAGGCCTTGCAGGCTTAATTTTCAGCACTTTGGCCTATGTTGTTAGGCCTTACATTTTAATTTTCCCACACTTCAGCCTATGTGTTCAAGCCTTGCAGGGTTTTAATTTTCAGCGCTTCACCTATGATGTTAGGCCTTGCAGGTTTAATTTTCATCACTTTGGCTTGTGTTGTTAGGCCTTGCATTTTAATTTTCCCACACTTTGGCCTATGATGTCAAGTCTTGCATGCTTTATTTTTCAGCATTTCGCCCTATGTTTCTCATGCCTTGCATGTTTAAATTCCAGCACTTCGGCCTATGATGTTAGGCCTTGCATGTTTAAATTCCAACACCCCGGCCAATGATGTCTAGCCTTGCATGTTAATTTTCAGCATCCCAGCCTATGTTGTCAGGCCTTGCATTTTAATTTTCCCGCACTTCGGCCTATGATGTCAGGTCTTGCATGTTTTATTTTTCAGCATTTCGACCTATGTTGTCATGCCTTGCATGTTTAAATTCCAGCACTCCAGCCTATGATGTCAGGCCTTACATGTTTAAATTCCAGCACCCCGGCCTATGATGTCAGGCCTTCCATGTTAATTTTTAGCATTACAGGCTATGTTGTCAGGCCTTGCATGTTTAAATTCAAACACCTCAGCCTATGATGTCAGGCCTTCCATGTTAATTTTAAGCATTCCGGCCTATGTTGTCAGGCCTTGCATGTTTAAATTTCAATACTCTGGCCTATGATGTCAGGTCTTGCCTATTTTATCTTTCAGCATTCGGCCTATGTTGTCAGGCCTTGCATGTTTAAATTCTAGCACTCTAGCCTATGATGTCAGGCCTTGCATGTTTAAATTCCCGCATTACGGCCTATGTTGTCAGGCCGTGCATTTTAATTTTTTGTATCTTGGCCTATAATGTCAGACCTCCCATCAAGTTTACCTTTCTGCATCTTGGCCTATGATGCCAGGCCTCCCACCAAGTTTACCTTCTGCATCTTGGCCTATGATATCAGGCCTCCCACCAAGTTTAATTTTTTCATATTGGCCTATGATGTCAGGCCTCCTATCAGGTTTACTTTGCTGCATCTTGGCCTATGTTGCCTCCATCAAGTTTAGATTTCTGCACCTTGGCCTATGTTGTTAGGCCAACTTATACGTCCGCAGTACTTAGGCCTATACTGTCAGACCTTACATTTTGATTTCTGCATCCCTACCTGCCTCAACAGACCATCTTGTTAGCCTAATCAGGCTCTGCACTTTAATAAATTCATTTCGTCCTACCATGTTAGGCCTTGCATATTTAAACCCTGCCGATTTAGCATATGAAGTTGGCAAAGAGCATTCAGAAACCGTCATCTTCCAGATATGCGTCTTCAAGCTCATGGGTTCTTCACGCTTTTTGGACATCTTCAAAGTTTGCCTCGGATATAACGTGTTCATATATTTACTCATTTCCTACCATGATAATTTAGAGAGTTCCTTCTTATGTTCTCCAGTAGGAAAATAAGTAAAGAGGGGCAAACTGTAAACACTCATTTATGTTCAAGGCCTCCTTTTTATTTTTAATTAATTAGTAAATAAACTATAATTTAAATGGTAAGTAAATAAACAAGTAAAATGAGAAAAGCAAAGGAAAAATGAATAAAAGAAAAATGATAAATAAATAGAAAGCAAAATCATAAACAAGGGATCGAGCTAACTGGTTTTCTACAAGAATTTCCAGCCCAAGCATTTCGTTTACCACGCGCAGGTTAGTCTTATTCCTTACACTAAATCAAGATCGATAACTTAGCATGAACGCTGCAATTTCTATGCTAGTAGATATTAATTGATATGAACTCTAGCATAGGTATTTGACGATATTACTGTGAAGAAAAATTGACTCTTAATATGGCTCGAGCTAATCAGTTTTAGATGTTTTGAAATCTTTAAGTCTTTGGTTAGTTCTTGAATGGTTAACAATAGATTAGTTGGAAATTTCTCCATGATTTTTGTATACGTTAATCAGACAACATATCCTAGATCCGAATAGGAAATAGATCATCCCAAAAATCCTGCCAGTGAGTGAATAACAAGGACATAAGGACACTTAGAGTGTAAGTGACGCTGAGGAAAGGCCATTAATATGAACCATGGCTTGACCTGGTGTGAATCTATGTCGCATGTAACAACTATAATCACGACGTCATGATGAATGCCATGCAAGTTTCGGCTCAGGGATGCCTTTCCCATTTTGATATAATGATAAGGGCAGCGAGACCATGCATAAAACTTTCTCCACAGTGACCTAACCACAAAACAAAATAGGAAGTCTCGTTATGTTTCTTTCAGCTCGACTAATGAGTTATGCAAAGCAGTGCATTTGGGTGCTTGCGAAATGGCCAAAAAGGTCTAGTCATATGCTCTCGTATGAGCCCTGCATGATAGATACTTTGTGCATGGTTGTTTTGTATGTGCATGTTATCAGACTGTTCACGTATCAATTCACAACTATGAGTGATCACACCATGTGTGGTGTATGTCGCAACCGTAATTACGACGAGACAACGAACTCGCTAAAGTTTTTAAAAAGAATTTAATTTGGATTAAGTGGAGTCGTCACCAAATTTTATTTTTAGGGAAAAGATTTGGAAAAGCCCTAACTTGAGGAAGAGATTTAGTTTCAGGAGTCGGTTACGAGTAGGGAAGGTGTTAGGCACCCTACTCGCCCGTTTCGAAGAACGGTACCCTTAAACTAAGTGTGTGATTTATTTCAAAACTGTTTGATCCCTTTAATTAGAGTGAAAATAAATAGATTGATTGAAGATAGCCTGACAGGACTTGATCCTGCTGCTACGTATTCCCTGGTGCAATGGGAAACTCAAGGCTTATGTAGTTCTGGTTTCGAAGACTTGACCTTCGGAGGTGCTTGAAAATGAGTAGAGTGTTTGGAAAATATTTTAAAGAGAATCCCTCAGTCCACATATGCATAGGATCCAAGACAACTACGGCTGCACTAGGACCCATACGAATCCCTAAACATTGAACAGCAGAAAAAGCTACCAGTTCGTGCTTGGGAATCATTGCGTGAGACTAGGGATTCCAAAATGAAGTTTGAAATTATTTACAAAAGGATTCTTAGTCCACATATGCACAGGGTCCAAGACAAGTACAGCTGCACTAGGACCCATATGCATTCCTAAACATCGAACAGCAGAAAAGGCTACCAGTTCGTGCTTAGGATTCATCGCGTGAGACCTAGAATTATTAAATTGAATTTGAACTTGATTTTTAATTTTAAAGAAGAAAATAATTGGGCTTGACCTGACTCAAAAGGAACTTCTAGAATTGAAGAAATGAATTAGGCTTGATTTAAAATTGAACTTGATTAAAAAAGAAAGAAAATGGAAACATAAACTTGATTCGAGCTAAAATTAACTTGATTTAAAATTTGAGAAGAAAAATCAAACTTGATCTAGACTGAAAAGAATTTGAGTTAAAATGAATTTGATTTTATTCAAAATTGATTTTGGGTTTGATTTAATTGGATTGAATTTGAGATTAATTTTTGAGGAAAGGATTAAATTCGATTTAATTAGTACTTAATGTTTGAGTTTGAAAAAAAAAAGCTAGATTGAGACTAGACAAATTATTTATAATAAAGGTTGATGACTGGCGGCTTGAAGGCTTGTTTAATGTGAGCCGGCTTGGGAGAGCTTTTCTGGTGGCTCTCGGCTCATCTGCAGCTCGACAACTTATTCGGTGGCTCGTGCCTCGTCTGCGGCTTGATGGCTTACTTGGTGGCTCGTGGCTTGTTTGCAGCTAGACGGCTTATTTGGTGGCTCGTGGTGGCTCACAGCTCGTCTGCAGCTTGGCAGCTTAGTGATTCTTTTAAATATAAAATTGGTCCCTAGGGGGCTCGAACCCGCATCCTAGAGGTCTTGGGTCACAAGCAGTACCACCAGACCATGTTTATGGTTAAGTTTTTAGCACCTTTATTTTAATTTAAACCATGCATACTGGATGTGGGGTTTGCATGAGCTGCATGAGAAAATGGAGTCTTTGCTGGCCTTGACTGCGATTTACTGGTGGCCTCTGATCCTCTTAATTTTCACTCAAACGACCCCCACTCCTTTCACTTTTCATTCAAGCCCTTTCTACTTGGACCATACTCCAACATGCATGTGTACCCAAGAAGATATAGGCATATTTCATTACTTCTTTGAATCGTCCCTCCTACTAATCAAAACGAGACCACCAGAAAGTAGGATTGGATTAGCCATAGCACACCAAACTGGTTTCCTCTCCAAATATTTCTTTCCCTGTAGCATGGTGCAATTACATCTTCTACGCCTCGTGTAGCCTTAGCATAAAATTTGGTCCCATCTGCTAGTGTAACTACTGAAGCATTCAGAACCTTTATTAGCATAACCCTTGAGGTATCCGGGAATGAGAGAATCCATTCCTTTTACATTTGTGCAAGAACTAATTTTCTTCCACAACCTGGATGTATATATAGATGAACCAAGCTGATGGAAAGCAATGCCACATCCTCCATTTGGCGCAGCTTTCATTGCAAGACTCTTGTATGGTCAAGTAGTATCATGAATGGGGTTGAAGGTTCAAATGTGAATACATTATTATTGATGACATGTGCAACGGCCGATACGAGTGGAACACGGTGTCTCCAGGAGTACATGCAGATTTGATAACATAAGATTCCCATGCAAACTAATGGAAGCTTCAACGATTCCTGATGAAAACTACCTAAGTAATGCCTACCCAAATAACATAAGATCTTATACTCGAGCAAATTCTATTTTATTTGCATGTATCATGAACTGCTGCCAAACTTTCATTCCTATGCTCAACCAAGAATTAACGCAGGTTCTGATAACAGGAATTCAATTAACACAACCTGATATCGTTTTCCTTTATCGTGCCCCGAACAATTAATCAATTTTTCACTATTTCTTAGAACAATCAGAAGCTGTTGAGGATCAGTATGTGTTCTCTCTTCTAATCCACACGCATGTCCATTTGCTGACTTGATACCATCAGGCTTAGGAGCCTTCTATGATAGAACTAAGCAAGATTGAATAGAAAAGGAGTGGCAATTATTCTTAAAACAAGGTCCGATTATCAAGACTTTGTATAGGGGAGAGTATTTGGTAAGTCATGTACAAGTCCTTGCCACCCTCACTATCTTAGCAACCTGAACATGTGGAGGGCCTTCTTCTATTGCTCAGTAACTGCATGATGCAGAACACTCCAAGCTCAGGTGTATTTCGCCATTATCTAGAATCACCAAGCAGCAACTTCATCTAGTGATATTTTCAACCTCTGTGGCATCGTAGGCTAGATAGTGGCTGAAGGAGCCTTGCCTAATCCCCATGCTCTTGCATTTGCACTAATGGAAGTACTCAGGAATTAGCCCATCGTTTCCAATAACTCATGTGTGCATGGCAAAGAAATTGGTCCCCTAGTTTACGAGATGACTGGATTCGGCCACTGTGTTCGCATGCATGCATAAGCCTCACCCTCTTGTACGTACAAGGCTCCAACTAGTCCCACACTTCTGTAAACACCCAATTACGTCTGAGGCTCCCGGCTACTAAAGTTAATTAACCCTAATTTAAATAATGTAAATTACAGAAAAAGAATTAAAAATAAAGAAATCTGAGGAAAATTAAAAAAAAAAAAGAAGAAAAAAGAGAAGTAAAAAGGAAACAGGGAAAATCAAAAGTTAAGCAATAAAGAAAAATCTGAAAAAAGAGAGAGCAAAATCAAAATCTGAAAAATAAAAGTTAATAATAAATAATAATAAGAAAAATCTAAGGTAAAATTGATTTTGGGAAAAAAAAGTAAAAAAGGAAAAAAACAAAAATTCTAAAAGAAATAAAAAATAAAAATCATAAATCAAAAATGAAAAATTCTTATAATCAGAAAAACAAAAATGAAAAAAATTCTTAAAATTAGAAAAAGAAAAATAGAAAAAATCATAAATCAGAAAAAAATAAAAAAAATCATAAATTAGAAATGAAAATTTAAAATCAGGAAAAAACACAAAAATAAAAAATCAGAATAAGAAATAAAAATTAAATCAAAAAGAAAAATAAAATCAAGAAAAGAAAAGAAAATTAAAGAAAAATAAAAATCAAAAACTGAAAATTAATTAAAAAAAATCTAAAAAAAATTAAAATAAATTCTGAAAAATAAAATTATATTTTGAAAAAATCAAATAAAATTCGAAAATCTAAAATAATTAAGGAAAATTAAATTCTTGTAAAATCAAATAAAATAAGAAAATCTAGGAAAATTAAAATAAATTCTGAAAAATTAAATAAATAAATTCTGGAAAATTAAAAGAAAAGGAAATTAAAATGGAAAGATTAAAAAAGAAAAATGGAAAAATCAAAATTTGAAAAAAAAAATGGAAAATTAAATGAAAAATTATAAAATAAAAATAAAATTCAAAATTGGAAAAACCAAAAAATTGGAAAAAACGAAAAAATCCAGAAAATTAAAAAATTTCAGAGGATCGAAAATAAAAAAAAATGAATGATAATAACAAAAATAAAAAAAGGGGGAGAATTTGCCTATATAAAAGGAGAAGGAACGAGAATTTAGGGGTTGGCCATTTTGGAAAAAAATTTGGGAGAAACTTCCTACTTTGCGGAGAAGATTTGAAGGATTTTGGCTCTCCCTCTCTTCCCGAAGAATCGTTGATCCTCTACAAGGAAGATCGAGAAGCATTCGCTGCGAATTCTGCTTAGAAGAGGCGGTGAACCTCACTCCGAACATCTCCAGGTTGGTGCTGCTCTTGTATATTCTCTAGGTCGTGACTGAAATGTTATATTCATTGCATAGATCTTGCATAAACGATAAATTTAGTGTCGATCGATAGGGAAGTCTCCTTAGAGGACCATATCTCGAGTGAAATTTTGCTTGATTGTCCAGTTCGGCGTCAAAATCCATGAGTCATGTTAATAAGGTTTTATCTTAGCAAAATCAAATCCTGGTTGAGCTCTGTGTGGCTATTCCCGTGCGGCATTGAAAACAACGAGAATCATGCTTAATCGAGTCGATTACTAGGGCCATGGTTGAACGATTTTGGAATAGGTCTAGTAGGAAGTAATCAGGATGTTAGTTCCTGAGTCACCTAAATTTGGTCGTGAGAATAGCTCTGACCGAGAAACCTGCACGGCAAAGTCACCGCCGACCACGCTCGCGACTAAAAGCCCCTGTTCTCGCGAAATCGTCTCAGGCCGACACTGAAACTCACGTCCACCACATCACGTGCACTGGGAGTCATGCTGTCAACCTCGAAGAAGAGCATGGGAGTTCTAAGCGGTGAGCCTGGGCTGTGAGGAAGGTAGGCCAGCCGTCGCGGCCCTTCCCCTGTTCCAAGAGCAGGATACAGAGTGTTCTCCGACAAGGACAGCGAGTTGAGAGACCACGAAGCCGAGGCCGGCCGGTCGGGATATGACCGAGCTCAGCCATTCTCGAAGGCTCGCCATGCTGGAAGCCATGTTGGAGCAGAACGGAACGCGTCGCCAGAACACCACACCGCGCCGGAGGCCGCACCGGAGCAAACTCGAACAAAGAAGGTCTTCCTGGTTCAGAGGCTTTTCTGGTGAGGGGTGGTGCAACATACTACCTTGAGGCTAAGCAAGTATGGGAGAATTGCAAGTAAGCCCTTCCGATTTCCCGAATTTGCAGATTCACCCCTTACGCCCAAATTCCAGTTCTGCCCTTTCTTTTTTTCCTAAATTCCAGTTTTGCCCCTTGCCATGCAAAAGACGAAATTGCCCTTCCACAAACCCAGAAATTCCCATCCTGTCCCTACCTGCCAAAAGACGAAATTTCCCCTCCACAAACCCAGAAATTCCAATTCTGTCCCTACCTTACAAAAAGACGAAATTGCCCCTCCACATACCCAGAAATTCCAATTCTGTCCCTACCTTACAAAAAGACGAAATTGCCCCTCCACAAACCCAGAAATTCACATCCTGCCCCTTGACATGCAAAAGACGAAATTGCCCCTCCAAAAACCCAGAAATTCCCATCTTGTCCCTACCTGCCAAAAGACCAAACTGCCCCTCCACAAACCCAGAAATTCCAATTCTATCCCTACTTGCCAAAAGACCAAATTGCCCCTCCACAAACCCAGAAATTCCCATCTTGTCCCTACTTTACAAAAAGACCAAATTGCCTTTCCTCTTTTCCAAAAATTCCTAAAGTGCCCTCTCATTCTCAAAAATTCCTAAAAATTTCATAATTGCTAATAAAATTCCTAAAATTCCATAATTGTTAATAAAATTTCCAAAATTCCATAATTGTTAATAAAATTCCCAAAAATTCCACAATTGTTAATAAAATTCCCAAAATTCCATAATTGTTTATAAAATTCCCAAAGTTCCATAATTGCCAATAAAATTCCCAAAAATTCCATAATTGTTAATAAAATACCTAAAAATTCCATAATTGAAAATAAAATTTCCAAAGTTCCATAATTGTTAATAAAATTCCCAAAATTCCAAAATTGTTAATAAAATTCCCATAAATTCCATAATTGTTAATAAACCTCCGAACACCCAATAAAATTGCTTCCTTCCCAAAAAACACTACACTTCTGATAATCATAATAATTTTCTTTCTTCTTCTTCTTTAACATAAAATTTTTCAAAATATTTTGGGATCTTTGGTTTCACGCAATGGGCTCTAAATGGGGGGCTAACGGTTCACCTGCTGTCCAACGTTTAGTAGTCTGTATAGACCCCTGTCCTGCCGTAGTCGCCTCGGGTCTTGTGCATGAGGGGACTATGGATCCTCCCAAAAAATAAAAGCTGATGTGAACGTGGGCACCACGACAAGTAAAAGAGATCATCTAGGAGATTATCAACAAGGAATGGAAGGTCCTATGACGAGAAATAGGACCAAACGTATGAAACAAGCACTTGAAGGTCTCATTAAAAAAGTTGAAGAAAAAGAGTTCGTGGATCCAAGCCTAATTCCAACATGGGTTAATTTATGTAGTCATATCATTGAAGATGTTAAGTGATAAATTTTATGATTTGCTATAGATTACATTAGGATTTGATATTTATCTAAAAGTTATTTGTTTTAAATTAGTTGTAATTCAAATTGCAATCTAATTAGGATTTCTAATTTTTTATCTTTTTTTATTAGATTTGGTTAGCTATAAATAGGAGTTAGGGATTCAGTGAAAAGACAGATTTTTGAGTACTAATCATATTTTCTCTGAGAGTTTTTCATCTCTGTGTGGGTTGATTCCCTTGGTTCTTGGGAAAAGAACTACCTTTGATAAGGTTGGTTCTTCTGGCAGGTCGCGGTAAAGGTCACGTTCCTCTTGATAACTTCGATGCTCTCCGCAAAAGTCGCGTTCAGTTTGTTAATGGTTCCTTTTATCTTATCTCACCTTATCTTACCTTACCCATCTTATCACATCTTATCCATCTTATCACATCTTATCTATCTTATCTCATCTTACCTTATCTCATCTCAATTTACTTTATCTTATCCTAATTTTATCTAATCTTATCTTACCTTATCCTGATTCTCAAGACGTTCCATTATCATTTCCGCATCCTGATTCATTCGCGTAGGGTGAATCATATCTTTTGGTATCAGAGCTTCGGTTCTTGGAATCAGGTGTCATCTATCTTTTGTTTTATTTTCTTGTGTTAAAGTTGTTACGTACCAAATATTCAAAAAAAAAAAGGAGTTTTGATAAAAAAAAATTCAAAAAAAAAAAGAAGCAAAAAAAACGAAGAAGTTGTGATAGAAAAAAAAAAGGAAATTCAAGACAATTGAAAAAAAAATCAGTCTTCATTCAATATAATTTCTTTAAGTTCTTAATTCTTGACCAATATTCCTTACCTTATTCATCTTGTGTATCTGTGACTCCTTTTATATCTGGGAAGATCAACTTGTGAAGTTCTTAGTTCAAGGATTTATAAGGAGAATCGAGAGGTAAAAGGCAAGAGTTGGTTAGGGCATTATAGAAAAAGCCAATTCGAGTGTAAACACGAGTGAAGAGCGTCAATATTGAGGGCAAACACTAAGGGAGTGACTTGTGAGGCCTTATTATTCTAATTTATTTATTTTGTTCAATTTGCAGCATTGCCAACATGAGTAGTGAACTCCATCAAAATGAGATGGATCTAAAAGTATTCATGAAATCAATTCAAGATCAATTTCAACAGTTGAACAGGAGGTTGGAGGACATGGAAGATTGTTTGAGAAGGAGATCTCGGGTATCTCGTAGATGTAGTCCTCAAAGATCACTTCACCGCGATGAAGAAACAGATTGGGGGAGAACTGAATCGGACGGTGGATGTTGTACGGAAAGAAGACGATATCGAGGAGAAAAGGATAGCAACTTGGGGAGTATTAAATTATCCCTTCCACTATTCCAAGGAAAGAACAAACCTGAAACTTATCTGGAGTGGGAAAGAAAACTAGAGCATGTGTTTGATTGTCACAATTACTCGATGGAGAGAAAGGTAAAACTAGCCACTGTATCTTTTAATGATTATGCTAATATTTGGTGGGATCAATTTGTCCTTAATAGGAGGAGGTATGGGGAAAGACCTATACGAACATGGGAAGAGATGAAAGTAGCCATGAGACGAAGATTTGTACCAAGTCAGCCATCATAGGGACTTGTATCGAAATTTCAAAGTCTTACTCAGCTTATGGGTGTTGAAGATTATTATAAGGAGATGGAAATTGCTGTGATAAGAGCCAATGTGGAGTAGAGGATAAGGGAAGCCACTATGGCAAGATTCATTGGAGGATTAAAAAAGAGATAGTTGATGTGGTGGAGCAACAACATTATGTGGAGATGGATGAATTGCTTCATAAAGCTATTCAGGTGGAAAGACAACTCAAATCTAGGAGCACTCGCAAATATACCAAATATGCTTCTAACTCATCGTCGAAGTTTAATTGGTTTAATGAGAAAGAAGATCCTAAACCAAAGGAGGCTTATTTTGACCAAATGAAAAATTCAAAAGAATATAAAATGAGAGAAAAAGAATTAGAAAATCAAGAAAAAGAAAAGAGAGATAAAATTGAGAGTGAAGAAAAAGTAGAAAGTCAAAAAAAGAATGAGAAAGAATTAGAAAATCAAGAAAGAAAAAAGTGAGATGAAATGAGAGTGAAAAAAAAAAAGAAAAATCAAAAAAAGAATGAGAGTGAAATGAAAGAAAATTCAAAAAATAAAGAAAAAGAAAATAAAGTTTGTGTATTTTCAGCAAAGGGAAAGGTCGAGAGGTTTTTAGGGCAAAGAACAAGTTCTTGTACTCATGTACAAGGATATTTATCTTACTAACAATCATAACTCTTCTTTTCCTAGTGTGGTTGAATCTTTGTTGCAGGAATTTTATTATGTATTACCTAGAGAACCACCAAGAAGTTTACTTCCTATAAGAGGTATTAAACATCAAATAGATCTTATCCTCGGTGTTGCGATTCCAAACCGACTAGCCTATAGAATTGTTCCTGAAGAGGCCAAGGAGATTCAAAGACAAGCGAGAGAGATTGAGGCAGAAAAGGCTTTGTAAGGAAAAGTCTTAGCTCATGTAGAGTTCATGTTATCTTGGTACCAAAGAAGGATGGAACATGGCGCATGTGCGTGGGCTGTAGAGTCATCAACAAGGTTACGGGAGTTAGTGTTGATGAAGAAAAGGTTAATGAAACTAGAGGATGGCCCACGCCTACAAATGCTAATGAAGGAAGAAGCTTCCATGGTTTAGCAAGTCTTTATGGGAGGTTTGTACAAAATTTTATTTTTATAACTACCCCTTTAAATAAATTTGTTAAGAAGAATGTTAATTTTAAATGGGATAAGAAACATGAACAAGCTTGTAATTTGCTAAAGGATAAGTTAACTAATGACCCTGTGGTAAATTTACCTAATTTTGATAAAGTTTTTGAGATTGGATGTGATGCCTCTGTGAGTGGGTATAGGAGTTGTTTTAATGCGAGATTCCAAATGGCATATTTTAGTGAGAAAATTAATGGAGCAATGTTTAACTATCCAATCTATGACAAGGAGCTCTATGCCTTGGTGAACGCTTTACAAACTTGGCAACATTACCTTTGGTCGAGAGAATTTGTCATCCAACATCAATTCATTTTTGAAGTTTTTAAAGTCTCAGGTAAGTTTAACAAAGGGCATAGCAAGTGGTTTGAATTTGATGAGATGTTTCCTTATGTTATCAAGTATAAAAAGGGAAAGGAAAAACATTTTAGCTATTCGTTGTCTCGAAGGTATGTATTACCTATGACTTACAAACCAAATTACTTGGATTTCAATTACTAAAACCACACAAAGGATGATATTGAATTTGGACAATTGTGGAAAGTGTGTTCTGACCATGGATTTGATGACTATTTTAGGCAAGATGAATATTTGTTTAAGAAAAATAAATTGTATGTACCTAAGTGTAGCGTAAGGGGAATGTTTATTAAAGAGACTCATGGGAGAGGATTATTCGGACATTTTGGTATTAAAAAATCTTATCATATTTTACATGAACATCTTTTCTGGCCAAAAATAAAGCAAGATGTTAAACTTATTAGTGAAAAATATATTACTTTCTTACAAGCAAAATCTAAGAAGGTACATCGCATCATTGTATACACTTACCTGTTCCAAAATATCCTGGACTGATATTTCTGTGCATTTTGTACTAAGGCTGTCTAGGACCTCAAAAGGAAAAGATAGTAATTTTATCGTTGTAGAGAGGTTTAGCAAAATGGTACATTTTATTACGTGTTCTAAAACTAATGATATCACCTATATTTCTAATTTATTTTTCAAAAAGATTATATATTTTCATGGCTTACCTAAAACTATTATAAGTGATCAAGATGTTAAATTTCTTAGTCACTTTTGGAAAATTTTGTGTGGTAAGTTGGACACTAAATTATTGTTCTCTATTGTGGCTTATCCACAAATAGATGGACAAGCTGAAGTTGTGAATAGAACTTTAGGCACCTTATTACGTACTATAATCCAAAATAATTTAAAGGATTGGGAGAATTGTTTGCCTCAAGTTGAATTTTCATATAATAGGGTTGTTCATACTTCTACTTCTGTTTCACCTTTTGAGATTGTATATGAATTTAATCCTTTATCATCTTTAGATGTTTACCCATTTTATACTAATGACTCTCTTAATGTGGGTGGAAAGCAAAAGGCTGAATTTGTGCAGAAATTCAATGTCAAGGTTCGCGCTAATATTGAGAAGAAGAATGCTCAGCAGGCAAACAAAGGGTACACCAAAATGATCTTTGACCCTGGTGCTTGGGTGTGGGTTCACTTGCGAAAGGAGCGGTTTCTAAGTCAAAGAAGTTCCAAATTACATCCTAGAGGAGATGGTCCATTTCAAGTGATTGAAAGGATCAACGATAATGCCTATAAAGTCGATATTCCAAGTAGCTATGGTAATGTGAGTGCCACTTTCAATGTTTCGGATTTATCCTTATTTGATGCAGATGACCATCAAGATTCGAGGACGAATCCTCTTGGAGAAGGAGGGAATGATGTGAACGTGGGCACCACGACAAGTAAAAGAGATCATCTAGGAGATTATCTACAAGGAATGGAAGGTCCTATGATGAGAAATAGGACCAAATGTATGAAACAAGCACTTGAAGGTCTCATCAAGAAAGTTGAAGAAACAGACTACGTGGATCCAAGCCTAATTCCAACATGGGTTAATTTATGTAGTCATATCATTGAAGATATTAAGTGATAAAGTTTATGATTTGCTATAGATTACATTAGGATTTGATATTTATCTCGAAGTTATTTGTTTTAAATTAGTTGCAATTCAAATTGCAATCTAATTAGGATTTCTAATTTTTTATCTTTTTTTATTAGATTTGGTTAGCTATAAATAGGAGTTAGAGATTCAGTGAAAAGACAGATTTTTGAGTACTGATCATATTTTCTCTCTGAGAGTTTTTCATCTGTGTGAGTTTATTCTCTTAGTTCTTAGGCAAAGAACTACCTTTGATAACGTTGGTTCTTCCGGCAGGTCGCGGTAAGGGTCAAGTTCCTCTTGATAACTTCGGTGCTCTTCGCAGTTACGGTTTGGCTCTGTCTTTATCTTATCTCACCTTATCTTACCTTACCCATCTTATCACATCTTATCTATCTTATCTCATCTTACCTTATCGTTCGCGTAGGGTGAATCATATCAAAAGCTCTTTTTTTCTTTTTCAAAATATTTTGGGATTCTTGGTCTCACGCAATGGGCTCTAAATGGAGGCTGGCGGTGCACCTGCTGTCCAACATTTAGTAGTCTGTATAGGCCCCTGTGCTGCCGTAGCTGCCTCGGGTCTTGTGCATGAGTGGGCCAAAGATCCCTCCAAAAATGAAAATCTTTTCAAGATGCCACTTTTCCTTTTAAACACCTCTGAAGGTCAAGCCTTCACACTACGTAAGCCTTGAGTTTCCCATTGCACCGGGGAATACGTAGGAGCAGGATCAAGTCCTGTCAGGCTAACCCCCATCAAGTATTTATTTTCACACTTATTAAAGGGATCAAGCAAATTTTCAAATAATCACACACTCAGTTTAAGGGTACTGTTCTTCGGAAGAGGCGAGTGGGATGCCTAACACCTTCCCCACTCATAACCGACTCCTGAACCTAAATCTCTTCCTCGAGTCAGGGTTTTTCCAAATCTTTTCCCTTAAATAAAAATTTGGTGGCGACTCCACCTTAATCATATAAAATCCATTTTCAAAATTTTAGCGAGTTCGTCGTCTCATCGAAATTACGATTGCAACAACTTCTTATTGGTAGTGACTAGGAAGCAGCTTGCAATCCCCATGGGCTGATGATGGGTTATTGCTTGGTGTGCCTTAGGTGAACCAACACACAGATGCTCGTTACAACAATTGGCCTTGGCCTATGTCCAGCAACTTGCTTTGGAGAAGGAGAAGAAAAGGCTCGAAGCACCACTATTTGCCACACGATCTTCCCATCATTTAGAGTTTAACCATATCTTACCATTTCAACGTGATAAACAACAAAGATTAAGCCTATACCTATGGCGGACTAACTCTCAAACAGCTACCTATTTCATTAATGAGACCCACCTAGAAGAAGACCTCATCCCCCTATGAACACTATCTCTATTTATACATGAAATTATAATACAAATCCTAGGTTCAAGAACGAAAGAATAAGACTCAGAAGTTCTGCCAATTCTTGGTTAAAGAATAGTGAAAGAAAGAAAAAAAAATGGGGAAGTAACGAACCTGTTTGAAGCCAACCTTTCCTCTCCTCTCTCTTTTCCTTGTCTAGAAAACTGGAGGCAGGTGCTCCTTTTCTTCAAAGAATCCAGATTCTCTCTTGGATTTCAAGTCATCTTGTAGCCCCAAGCTTCTCCCCTTGTCTAGAGTCTTCGTGTTTCTTGGGGTTATCCTCCTTCAAATGAACCCCTAGCCCCCTTAGGAAGGTGCTTGACTTTGAGAGCTATCGAGAGAGATCCCTTCGTCCCTAGAAAATCTTGAGGGGTTCCTCTCCTTTTCTGCAAGCCTTCATGCACCGATCTCCTTTTCTTTTTTCTTTTTTTCTACTTTTTCCCCTTTTTTCCTTTTCGTCCTTTTTTCCTTCTTTTCTTTTGAGTCCTTTTCCTTTTCTGTTTCAATTTTGTTTTAATTCCGTTTCTTTTTTGTTGATTCTGTTGTTATTTTCTTTTGTTTATTATTTTATTTTTCCATTTATTTATTATTTTATTTTAATATTTATTTATTATTTTTCGTTTATTTATTTTGCTGTTTTTTTTATTATTTTTCGTTTATTTATTTATTTAGTTATTCATTTATTCATTTTCTTCTTTTTATTTCTTTTTCTTTATTTTCTAATTCTATTTTCTATGTAATTTTTATTTGTTCTCGTTTTTTGTTTATTTTTTCTATTTTTTTGCAATTTTGCTATTTTCAGTTTTTTATGTTTATTTTATTATTATTATTATTGTTATTATTATTATTATTATTATTATTATTATTATTATTATTACTATTACTTATTTTAATTTGATTTTTTAATCTTCCTATCATTTGGTTTTGTTTGTTGTTCCCCCTTTTTTTGGTTATCTGCTTTTCTGTTAATACTTCTTTTTTTCTATTTTTATTTGTTTCTCTGCTTTCTGTTTATTTGTTTGCTTTTCTATTTTCTGTTTTTTGCTCATTAATTTTAATAATTACTTATTATTTAAATTATTGTTTATTCACTAATTAATTTAGAAATGGGAGCCACGAACATAATTGAGTGTTTACAAGCATCACCCCCAAATAGATGTCTTAAAGAAAACCATCAACATTCTGATGAGTATAAAATCTAAATGGCAAAGGAGAACTTTATGACCTGTTACCGCATGATGCAGGTCCAGTTCTTAGATAAGAAAACCGAAAAAATTTAAGCTGTAGATCACTAGAATCAAGATTGAGTTCATCAACTTTATAACCTGTTTACATAAATTAGTATTTACATAAAGTTGTTTCAACTTTGTACCAAAAAAAATTATTAGTATTTTAAAAGTAGGATTACATTATTATTGTTTTTTATGTTTTTATTAAGTGTATTTAGCTTAGCACTTTCATATTAGGTGGCGACGGGTGATGTTAATGGAAGAGTGACGTGTATCATAGTGAAGAGTTAAGTTGATCTGTGTACAATTTTATCTACAAATTTATTTGATAAGATAAGGTTAAAATGGTAATACATTGGTTCCAAATGATTTAATAACTCATAAAAATTATTTTTTTGAGTAATTTAAAATTCCATAAGTAAATTATAAATCATTTTTCGAATTAGATATTTTAAAAAATATTTAATAACTTATAAACTCTTGCAACCAAGAAAAAAAAATTATGTTCTATGAATACTAAATTATGTCCGAGATTAAATTATTATTTAATTAATTAAATTTAGCAAATAAATAAAAACAATAAAACCAATGCAAATAATAATAGCAAGAATAAAAAAATATAAAAAGAGAAATAAATCATAAATAAAAACATAAAAAAAGGAAAAATACACAAAAGGAGAAAAGATGCCTAATAAATTCCTAAAATAAAAAATAAAAATAATAGTAATAATAAAAATAAATAAAAATAATAACAAAAATAAAATGAAGAAAAATAAAACTTTCTATTAGAAAGTTAGATAGAAATTAGTTAGGTTAGTTAGGATAAAATTTGTTAGGAACAAGAAAATAGAATAAAAACAAGAAAAAAAAAGAAAAAATCAACATTTAAAAAGTAGTTCGACGGGGAGGACAAGGGGATTTTCTCATTCTTCCGAAAAAAGAATTTGGAGAAGAAGATGAAGAAGGCTATTCTCTCTCTCACGCTCTCAAGGAAACTTTCTAATAATTGAAGACTAAGCTTTTGGAAAAAGAAGAAAAAATTCTCTCCTGAGACTAGCGAATAACTGGAAATGCTTTTGGCTCTCTCTCTCTTGATTTTCATCCAAAATTTAGCGCTAATGAAGAAGGAGCTCTCTCTCTCTCTGCTTTGAAAAATTGCTCCTCCAACAATTCATTCTTTGAAAGTTTGAAGAAAAGTTGAGATTGAGGTTGCTCCTCTTCCTCACCATCAAGTACTTTTTATATCCTGAATTCTCTGTCCAGGAACCTTTAAATCTCTTTATTGCTTTAATTACTCCATTTTTAAGTTATAAGTGCTAAAATTCCTTAGTTGAATAATGGTTTACTCTTAGTTTAATGAATTCTTGATCCGAATCAAGTTACTTCTCAAGCACGATTCAAATTTCTTTCTCTTATGAAATATTAGGATTATACTTAAATCCTGTTAATAGAAATCAATTATCTTATCTGCATAGTCACAATGAATAGCTTTGTGGTTAAAGACCTATGTTAATTATTTGAGTTGAGTGCTGGTTACAAATCTCATTCCTTAATTTTAAAAATCATGCATTATAATCTGAAAATTTGTCCTAAAGCCTCGATAAAGGAATATCATACGATGTATCCTGTTCATATATACACCCTATCCTTTCTCCACACATAGTGACATAGACCCTGGTCAAAGCACATGTCAAATCGTTTGTTCTCTTCATACATGACAACATCAAATCCTTTAATTCAAAGAAGAAAGCTTTAAAAAAGCCACCATCATACACACTATACCTTTAGAACCTGCATTCACACTAGTGTAGTATATAGGATATACGCTTTCATCTCCTGTTCTGTATCTCAATCACCAGCACAAATCAGTCATTTTCTAGATAAAACTAGTACACAAACACACCTTTTTATCATCCTAAGACTTCAAACACACACATAGTATCAGTATTTTTTTCACAAAAAATTGTTTATATAGTCCATCATACATACATTCACTCTTGGAAGATTTAAAATTTATAAACTGAAAAATAAGGAAATAAAAATTAATACAATAATTGGAAGATATGTAAGCCAATCTTCATCTAGTATGTATTATCAAGTTATTCCCTCCCTTTCGTACATGTGCAACCATCCATATCTGCAAGGAAAATTCAGTTTAGGCCTTGTATTATTCTCGAGACACAAGATGAGTCAAAAATTAATATATGTTAACTTGATAAAAAATAAATTCGTTCAAAATAAAGCTTTGATGTCACACTAGTTCTTATAGTCGTTGGGGCTACCATTGGAATAAACCCCAACATCCAACCTTGCCATCACTACACCTTCTCTCACTCAGTTCACACTCCATCTATCCTCCTCTCATTCTCGGTTCCCTGTTTTATTCATACAACCAAACCCCCTTATTAATAGAATCCAAAGCACACACCTAAACCAATTCTTCAAACCACCACTACTTTCCTTTCTCCTTTTTACTATTTAGTATATTTCAGTATACCTGTAAACACTACTTTTAGTTCGAGGTATGTTAATTAGTGATAGTGAGTAATAACAAAATTAATAAAGTGTCAGGCCAAAATAATGGAATAGCTGAAAAATGAATAAATAATAAAAATGGTGATGAAAAAATATACAAATGACTATCAATAAAGATTAAAAGCTAGTAAAGATGAATAAATAAAGAAATAGAAATAAATAAGAAATAGAAAATAAAAAAAATAAAATAAAAATAAAATGGTAATGAAATAAATAATAATAATAATAATAAAATGGTAACGAAATAAAAGAAATAATGAAAATAAAATGAATACAAAAAATATAATAATAATAAAAAATAATAATAAATAAATAAGTAAAAAGACAAAAATGTAGAAGCTGTTAAAAGGGATGGTTATCTAGTGAGGTAGCCAACGAAGTGTTCATCGTAAGTACGAAAAGGGTTATAAATAAACAGGAAGAGGCCCTTTAAGGGCGTTGGGAAAATTTTGAGAGAAAGACGGGTGAGGCTTGGTTGAAGAACTCCGATCAAACTCTCTGCTTCCACTTGCACCTAAGGAAAGGAAATCCCTCAAGTTTCTCAGGTGCCATTTCCGGAGAATTTTTGGATTCTGCGTAGCTTTTTGAACCTTCTGCTCCACTTCTCCGCATTAGCATTCTCCTAACGCTCCATCGCATCTCTTTCGGTCTTCAATTTCGATCGGAAAAGGCCTCTTGTGCAATTTTGTGAAGGTTAGTATTCCTACCTAATTTTGATACTTTAATCAGTGCACTCCACGATCGCTTTTGCTCATTTGGTGGCTAGATATTGATAGGTGATAAGAAAGAAACATCATATAAGAATCGCTCAAATTTGAATCAGATTGAATGCGAAAAAATCATGTTATGATTATTATTTGAATAAATTAGTGTGAATCTTGATGTTTATTTTGCATGCCTGATGAAAAAACATTGTTTGAAGTCTGTCTTTAACTGGAAAGCATATAGTGTGAGAAGCTCCTATTCCTATGTTCAGATCAGGTTTAGAAATACTTGACAAATTTGCTTCAGATATTTACGTGAATCTGTATGAATTAAGCATAACTGATTCATGTGTTGTACATAAATGAATGTTGATTTTTGATTGACAATTCTGTGAAGATCGAGCCATAATTTACATGAATCAAATTCGCATCTTACTATGAAAAGTGTAAAAAAACTCATTCGCCTCTTGTTGCAACCGTAATCACGACGAGATGACGAACTCACTAAAATTTTAAAATAGAATTTATTTGGTAATGTGGAGTCGCCACCAAATTTTTATTTAAGGGAACAAGATTTGGAAAAACCCTAACTCTAGGAAGAGATTTAAGTTTGGGAGTCGGTTTCAAGTGGGGAAGGTGTTAGGCACCCCACTCGCCCGTTCCGAAGAACAGTACCCTTATTTTCTGTTATTACTATTTTTTGTTTTTCTATTTTAAAATTTTTTCTGTTATTACTATTTTTTAATTTATTTATTGTTTTTATTAATTCTGTTATTTTTTATTTTTATTAATTCTCTTTTTTGTTTTTATTAATAATCTTTCAATTATTAATTTTGTACTTTTTTATTTTTGTTTTTATTTTTCATTTTCCTTTGTTCTACTATTTTTTAGTTATTTAGTTATTTATTGTTACTTATATTAGTTATTTGTTTTACTGTTTTTTTATTATTATTTTTTTATTATTTGTTTTTATTTTTATATTTTTTGGATTTGTTGTTTCATTATTCTTTATTTATTTAGTTATTTATTATTACTTATATATTTTTGTTTTTATTATATTTTCTTTTATTTAAATTTTGTACTTTTTATTTTTCTGTTTTTATTTTAAGTTTTGATTTGTTTTTATTAGTTATTTGTTTTACTGTTTTTCTTATTATTTCATTATTTTTATTTTTATTATTATTTTCTATTTTTGTCTTTTTCTTTATTTATTCTTGTTTCACGGTCTTCTATTTATTCGTTTTTTTGCTTTTGTTTGTTTCTTCACTTTCTGTTTATTCTGTTTTTTGTTTATTTTTTTATTATGCTTATTATTTAAATTGTAGTTTATTTACTAATTAATTTAAAATCGGGCCTCGGACATAAATGAGTGTTTACACCTCTAAAAGATTTAATGGAAAGTCACCTTTGTCCAAAGTCATAGTATATCTTGCTGAATGATCACCTAAATGTTGGAAAACCTGAGACCATTTTGAGAGCAAAGCCTTGGTCCAATAGTTGAAGCCGAGCATAGCAAAACGTTAGTGAATTAATCCAAGGTTCCAAACCTAGGGCCTTTAGGAAGTAGAGGTTAAAAACATAGGAATGCAGATATGAAGAGTGTGTAGTGCATGCAAATTGGTAGCAGAGTTTGATAAGAACGGCAGTATGTGAAGGACACATTGTTTGGGTTTGAAAGTGAGAAGCTCCTTGGTCTTCTCATGAGGGTTCAGCAGCTCAGGTGATCGTCCTGGTCAAGTCTCAGGTCTTGATCACCTTCGTCACGTCACGATCTAGAAGTACTTCGGTCAGAAAGCCTCTCGGTATTGCTGATTCTTGCTCGAACTCCCATTCAACTAACTGAACATAGCAAGAGAATACTGATGGCCCGATAAATAAGATGCCTTCGTGACCAAAATCTTGATCATGCAGGGGGATTATAGCTTATGTGATCATTTGTAACTAGCCAAGATTCAGGGTTCCTCATGGAGAGACTTCAAGACTACAAATATTATCAATGTTGAAGAAGCCCTGCACTCAGTGGTTGTTGTTGTTGCTAGCCACAGACTAGAGGGTTCTTGTCCCTCCCCATGAGAGTTCGTCTTGAAAAAATGCAGCAAATGCTCCCTACATGTATGAAAATCAAAGCATCTTCAAAGCTGAGACACCCATAGGTCCACACCATAGTAAATACACACTTCAAAGTGGTCCACCAAACAAGAATTAAAGGCAAAGTTTACAGCAGGCAACGTCGTAAAAATGATCAGAGTAAATGAAAGCACTGCGGCCACTGCTCACCCTAGGGAATTCCTTTCCTGAAGGAAACGTTGCATTTTTCATATTCTGTGTCAAACACGAAGCGCATGTAGGAATGGATCCTAGACCCAGGTCTATGTCACTTGATGAAGGTGCGATTCTCGTTGCCTTATACACAAAAACAGAATTGGTGCCTAATGTCAGTAGTGATAGTATTCTTCATTCTCGTAACGGAGAATAGAGTGAGAGCCTCCTAATGCAAGCTCATAGGGTGGAAGAGGCCTCATGAAACCAAAAAGAAATCCAGCTTTCTACTGTGCAAAGACACATGGTAAATTTCGTTGGGAACATGAATTATATGTAGCTGGAAAACTGATCTTAATGTTGGCTATCGGTCTATGGCCTTTCTTCTTCATTCAAATTGAGACACGACCCGAAACGATCTGGACAAGTATTGGGATTGATGCAGTACAGAAGAAGCAATTTTGGATAGCCGCTTTGCTACATTTTACATAATTGAATGGCTCACACTAGCTATAGCTTTGGATGTTAAGAAGAGTATGTTGATGGTTGATCATGAGTGAAGCTGAGGTAATGGCAGAACCTTCAAAGGGCATTAATTTCAAGCGAAACTTGGAACTCGTTATAGCTTCAAGTAACGTCTATGACTTAGGGGGTGGCCTGGTTTCTGCAGTTTGGGATTGCTATTCTATCTTAATCTTAGCCCCGCCGAGATTCTTGCACTTTATAATCAGGAATAGAAGAAGAACAAAGAACCAAAATGAGAAGCTGGGGAAGTTAAGAATTTAAGGGTTCTTTTATTCTCATCAATCTGAATCCTATGCATGCATGAAAGATCAGTGGTTGTTAATAGCTTGGCTCGGGACCCACACAATTTAGTTTAGTATTGGCTCAAAATGCCATGCAGCACATTTGGAATTCTTTATATCGAAATCTACATATGATTGAAATTAAGAATAAAGGTGGTAACTTAACTTGGGGTAGCTTTAAATGCGAGGACTTGCACGATGCCACCTCAAATCACATGCAGCTGCAGGGGGCGTTTGGACATCTATCACATGGATTTCTTAGGATTCCTCGACCTTTAATTAATTCATGAATACCTAGATTAAGATTAAAACCCAACTTAATGGCCAAAGCTGCTGCATGGGAGTATTGGATCCGGGTTCAATCCCTACGTTTTAATCCTGCCTTTGATTTGTTATATGCCTCCAAATAGTTTATGCTTGCACCCGTTTTCAATTGGGCCATGATCTAGAATGAGCTATGAGGTAAAATAAGCTAAGAAAATGGCTGGTCACCTTCGTTGTATAGGTCTCCTAGACGTAATATACCAAAACCAAACTGGATGTTTGCTTATAGGACCCTCTCAAAATCAAATCAATTTTTTTTTATAAAAATATTAATCATTGAAACTAAGTCAAAATTTTCAAGTAAAAATATTAACTAAATCTTTCAAGTTAGGTCAAACCCAACTGCTCTTAATGAAAATCAAGTTATTTTATTTTGTTTTGGTATAGGCCCAACTCTTGTAATTAGAATAAAGTCTCTCTTGTTAATTTTGTTATTTGGGAAAAAATCCAACTTTTTTTCTCTAATATAAAATTAAATTTTTTCAATTTTGGAATGAGCTCAACTCGCCTTCAAGAAATCGAATTCCTCCTGGTTTAATTTAGTCAAACCCAATTCCCTTTATGGAAGTGTTTTGGGAATCCCAAGTCTCATGCGATGGGCTCTAGATTCGAACTGGCAGTTTCTCTGCTGTTCGATATTTAGAGATTCATATGGGTCTCGGTGTAGCCTTAGTTGTCTTGGACCCTGTGCATATGTGGACTAAGGATCCCTTACAAATAATAAAGTATTTTAGAAGAAACATTGTGTTAGGAACCCCAAGTTTCATGCAATGAGCTCTAAATAAGAACTGACGTTTCTTTACTATTCGATATTTAGAGATTCATATGGGTCCCAATGCAGCCTTAGTTTTCTTGGACCCTATGCATATATGGACTAAGGATCCTTGTAAATAATGAAATATTTCAGAAAAAAACATTTTTTTGGGAACCCCAAGTCTCACGCAATGAACTCTAAATATGAACTGGTGGTTTCTCGGTTGTTCGATAATTAAAGATTCATATAGATCCCAGTGCAGCCTTAGTTATCTTGGACCCTGTGCATATATGGACTAAGAATCCCTCGTAAATAATTAAATATTTTAGAGAAAAACATCGTTTTAGGAAGCCCATGTCTCACACGATGGGCTCTAGATACGAACTGGCAGTTTCTTCTACTGTTCGATATTTAGAGATTCATATGGGTCCCAGTGCAGCCTTAGTTGTCTTCGGAACAAGCAAGTAGGGTGCCCAACACCTTCCCTACTCGTAACCGACTCTCGAACCTAGATTCTTCCTCAAGTTAGGGTTTTTCCAAATCTTTTCCCTTAAATAAAAATTTGGTGGCAGCTCCACATAATCAATTATATTCTTTTCTAAAATTTTAGCAAGTTCATCGTCTCGTTGCAATTACGGTTGCAACAGATGGGGGCTCCACTGAGGACTTTCGAGAATCAAGCCCGTTTATAGTTGAGTGTGTATTGTATTGATCCCTTTTTGGTTTATTTGTCTGTTATTTATCTGTTTATTTATCTGTTTATGTCTTTGTTTTATTGCACAACCCTATGATAGTCGAATTTAAATTTTCTTTATATATACTTGTCATGATTTCCCCAATTGTAAGTATCCCAATTATTTATGTGCCCTCCACACACTACACATGTGCATAAAACATGAGTGGGGCCCTACACCTGGGTTTGAGTGCAACCTAGGATTAGAGGGATCTAGTGGGGTCACTACGGATGTACGTCCTATTTCACTATCACGAAAATCCCAGCTAGAGTGTGTCCTATCCGTAATGCCCTGCATTTGGTAGCTTCTTCTACTGTTGTAGTAAGCATTATGGACTGGGACTTGGCTTTACTGACCTCTACACCTCAGGATTACAAATCGCCTTATGAGAGGTTCATACATTAAAAGCCTTAGGCCCATAGGACAAGTTACCCACATAGGACACAAGGAGGGCACACTTTGCTTTCATGATGTTTGATTTATAAGAATTTGTGTAACAAAATTATTTATTTGCAACGGGGAAGGAATAAAGATCTCAAAATAAAAAGTGAGAGGGAGAAAAGGAAAAAGAGAAGGAAAAGAAAGAACAAAGAAAAGAGAAAAGAAAAAGAGAAGAGAAAGAGAGGGAAAAGAGAAAAGATAGAACAAAGAAAAGAGAAAGAAAAGAAAGGAAAAGAGAAGAGAAAAGAGAAAGAAAAAGGGAGGAAAGATCCATTTAATGGGAAACATAATCATATTCATTGTTTTAGCTCATCATGCATCGCGCATTAGTTCATTTCATCAAACATCTAACATGCTTATTTTGTTTTCCTTTTCTCGCTTTTTTTTCATTTGAGGGATCAGATTCTCGGTGATTTTCAAAAGAAGTGAAATGGAAATTAATATGGAATCCGGGCAGTTAAGGAAAAAAAGATGTGTTGGAGTCAAGATGATGGACCTTGCTAGCCTGGAAACATTCGGAAGCAAGTTGTCGAATATCCAGCAGATGTCATTTGTTAAGAAATATGGAAATATACTGAAAGTGTTGAAAATTCAAGTACAAGAAGGGGCCCTCACAACGATGGTACAGTATTACGATACTCCTCTCAAATGCTTCATTTTTTCAGATTTTCAACTGGCACCTACTTTAGAGGAGTTTGAACAGATTCTGGATCTACCGTTGGAAGGATGCAGACCATATAACCACCTGGAACACCATTCTTCATTTTGACCTACCGCACAAGCTCTAAGTCTACAGTCAGATGATCGATTGACAGATTATCAGGGAAAGAATCAAGCCAAGGGGTTCACCAGAGAATTCCTGGAAGAATATATGCAACATCTGGCCAACAGCAACCAATGGGTTGTTTATATGGATGTGTTAGCCCCCACTATCTATAGGCTAGTCCTTTTTCCTTGCATCAAGGATTTCGTCGATTTGAATGCAGTAGACATATTCTTGGCCAAGAAAAGTAAAGCAGAAAATCCTGTTACTCCCTTTTAGCGGATGTTTACTGGACATTAAACCTTTATCACGAGAAGAAAGGAAAGAGGTTGATCTGCTGTCTGCCCGTATTATACATCTGGATAACCGCTCACATCTTCAAAAGAAATATGAAGATACAGTGTCTAATATCGGATCTATTGTGCTATCAGATAAAACCCATGAGCAATGAAGAATGGTCAGCTCATTTTTCCAGCTTGACACAAGAACAGGTTAGATGGAAACCTGCTTGGCAATAGAGAACAAGTGTCATCTATCACTGTAAAGGTTTTCCGAACGTACCACTCATGGGAGCAAAGGCTGCATTAACTACAATCCGATACTGGGACAAAGGCAGTTGGCTTATACTATCAGGGGACCCCTGCCCGATGAGCTTGTAACCCCTTTTCTTTTGAAATATGAAGGGGAATTTACAAAAGGTATCCGAAAGGTCCGAGAGGCATGGGAGATTGTCATCCACAAAGGAAAAGAATTGAGGGTCCGTAGTTGTGCCGCCAAAGAGGAGTATAAGCAGTAGGTCAAAGATAGGGTGCAGTAGATCAAGCTACCATTCAAGCCTCCAAGCCGCCCCATCAGGAAGCAATCGACCCTGGTAATATTCGAGGATGATGCCGTTAAAAATCTGAAAGAGAAGTTGGAAGCCATGACCAGAAAGAATAAAGAATTAGAAGAGGAGCTGTTGAAAGCACTACAGGAATACACTGTACTAAAGAGTGAAAATCAAGTGAATGAGGTCATCATAGAAAGTATCTGGGAACAATAGAAAAATGAACGTGAGAATGCCTCCCGAATCCATCTAAGCCTACAACCAGCTAATAAAGAACTTAGAATGAGAGTACAAGAAAGGGATGCTGCACCCCAAGATAACCATCAGCTAAGAAATGTTCTGGAGCAGATGAGAGCTAGGATTCGTATGATCAGAGAGGAAAAGGATTAGATCACAGTGGAAAAGGACAGAGTGCAAGTGGAGATGGACTATGTGGTCGATGAAAGAAATGACTTGTTGCAACGGGTAGAAGATATGAAAAAACAAATCGAGGGTTTACTTGTAGCATGCGAGAACGAAGTAAACCAAGAGAAGTGGAATGTTATAGAGGTGATATGGTTGCAGCAAAGGGGAATAAGCGACACGTAAGACGAAAATAAGTTGTACAAAGACATAGTCGATCATTGGACCAAATGTTTTGAAATGTTAGCCATCTTAGCAAATACGGTGATCGAAGAAGTACCATAGCTGCTCAAGAAGGCGGAAGCATCGCTACACCCTTTCCACACTCCCCCTAAAGTTGAAAACTTTATCCAGTTTTGTAAAATATGATTTTAAGAATGAACAAGTACATTGTCTTAGCCAAACAGGAAGAGCAAGTTGTACAATGAACTTTGTTTAAATAAAATGGGTTTCTCTCCACACGTGATTCCGTATTAATTTCCATTTCATACTCAGAATGCAAAGACTACGCTCGACAAATAATGATACTCAACGAGATATTTGGTCCCTCAACATTTATTTCACATTTAAATATTTTTTTATTAAGAACTAATTAATTTGATTTCCTACAAGATAAGAAAATAGAGACTCACGGCTTCCTCGGCACTCTTATAGCACTCGATCAAGAACCAAAATCATGAGTGAGATAGAAACCCAAAATGAGGAACTCAGGAACGAGGTGGCTGAGCTGAAAGATCAAGTTTCCAAACTCATGAAACTGCTGGAGAAAAACACAGAGGGACCTATGGGGGCAGAAGCACCGGGGGCCGCCAACGTGTCGATGCCTCTCCAAGTCATTTATGAAAAAAAGTGGGCATATGGGCTACCACCCGGCTATGAACCTCCCTACGGGCCAAACTCACAAGGTGTTCCCTTCGGTGAAAATCCTGCTGTATATCCGCTACACATAAATCCTACCACCCATCAATACCACCCAAATCCCCCCCATCTGACCTCCACACACAAACCCGATTACTTACCCTCCACATACAAACTCTGCCACTCACACTCACCGTATTAACCCATCCACTTAGCTCCCTCATACCAACACTTCCATCTACCCCCTACACACTCACCCAACGCATATAAACCCATCGGCCTACCCTCACCACAGAAATACTTCAACTGCCTTCCGACCACATATAAATCCATCTTTCCCTCATCACGTTAATCCTTCAACCATCTACCCACATAACATCAACCCAGACTACACCCATATGAACACCACCACCATCAATGATCCTACATACTCCGTCCCCATCATAATTCACCTAATAAATCCATACCAACCACATCCCTACGGTCATATTGCTAGACCTGAAGGACCATACCCCTTACCCCACCAAACTAGCTAGACCTTGAACGAACCATGGCCAACACTGGTCGATCAAGAAGTTTACCTTAGTGAGAGATGGCAACATTTGGAGGAAAGGGTCAGGGCCATTGAAGGAAGTGGTTATGGAACAATGGAAGCCTCTGATCTTTGTCTTGTGCCCGACATCGTTATTCCCCATGTCGCAATCGTAATTACGACGAGACGAAGAACTCGCTAAAATTTTAAAAAGAATTTTATTTAGATATGTGGAGTAGCCACCATATTTTATTTAAGGGAAAAGATTTGGAAAAAAACCTAATTGAGGAAGAATCTAGGTTCGGGAGTTGATTACAAGTAGGAAAGGTGTTAGGAACCCTACTCGCCCATTCTGAAGAACAGGTCCCTTAAACTGAGTGTGCGATTTTGAAAACTATTTGATCGCTTTAACTAGAATAAATGATAAATATGTTGATGGAAAGATAGCCTGACAGGACATGATCCTGCTCCCACGTATTCCCTGGTGCAATGGGAAACTCAAGGCTTACGTAGTTCTGGTTTGAAGGCTTGACCTTCGGAGTTAAAAGGAAGATAATTTTGAGAGTATTTTCGATATTTTGGCATAATTTTTAGTCCACATATGCACAAGATCCAAGACAACTATAGCTGCACTTGGGTCCATATCAATCTCTAAACATTGAACAGCAGGAAAAGCTACCAGTTCGTGTTTAGAGCCCATCGCTGTAAACACTCAATTATGTCCGAGGCTCCATTTTAAAATTAAAAAAAAACAATTAAATAACAATATTCAAAACAAATAGAAAACAGAATAAAGTTAAAAATAGAAGAACAGAGACATTAACAGAAAAACAGACAAATAAACAGATAGTAGAACAATAAAAAACAGAAGGCAAAAATCAAATAAAAACGAAGAAAGGAATGTTAAAAACAAAATATAAAGAATGAAGAAAAAATAATAATATAAAAACAGAAAAATATATTAATAAAAGAGAAATTAAAAATAAATAATAGAAAATAAAGAAGGACAACTGAAATAATAATAATAATAATAATAATAAAATAACAAAAACAAAAAATTACACAAAAAATAAATAAACAAAAAAAGAAAAGTAGAAGAAGGGTTTTTGGAAAAATCTATTGCAGAATAATCAAAATAAACAGGGGGAAAACCAAAAAAGAAATTTTTTTGAAGAGATATATATATTAAAAATAGGAAATTGAATGAGGAAAAAGTAAAAACCAAAAATGAAAAAAAAAAGAATTAAAAAATATGGAAAATAAAAAATAATAATAAGAGTAATTTTCTTTTTATTTATTTAGCACAAAATAAAAATAAAAAAACAGAATAATAAAAAATATATATTAAAAATCGGAGAAAAAAAAGAGATAAATAGAGAATATAAAAATCTGAAATTGAAAAAAATGAAAAATCTGAAATTAAAAAGATGAAAAATCTGAAGTTAAATAAAAAATAAAAAAAATGTGAAACTTAAAAATAAATAGAATAATAAATAGCAAAAATAAATTGAACAATAAAAAATAATAAAGGAAAAAAAAAACAAAGAATAAAGGAAAAAATATAACAAAAAATAAATTTAGAAAATAATGAAAGAAAAATGATAATAAACATAAAACAAATTTTTTTAACAGAATTAAAAATAAATAAATAATAAGAAATAGAAAAAACTAGAAGAATTAAAAAAGGATATAAAAACAAAATAAAAAAAGAGAAGAAAATAAAAATAGAAAAAATATAGAAAATAGAAAATTAAAAGGAAAAGTAAATATATAAAAAAAAATATAATAATGAAATCTGAAAAAAAAAAGAATATGAAATAACAAAATAAAAAATAATATAATGATAAAATATGAAAAAATAATGTAATGATAAAATCTGAAATAAAAATAAGAAAAAAACAAAATATAATAAAAAAATAAAAAAAAATAATATAAATAAAAATAAAAAATAATATAAATAAAAAAATCTGAAATAAAAAGAAAATAAAATCTAATATAATAAGAATAAATAGTAGTTTATAGAAAAAACGGAAAGGAGAAAATAGATATAATTTAATGAAAACAGAAAACGAATTTCGAAAGAAAACAGAAAAACAATTTTTAAACAGAGAAAAGAGAAAAAAAAGGGAGGGGGGTTGAAAAAGAAAAAAAGGTGCTCATTTTCTCTCCCATGCACGCATGCGGCAAAAGAGGGAGGTTCGATGATCTTGGGTTGGCTAGAAGCAAGGTTCCTTTGACTTTGGCTCTGGTAGAAGGACTCTGTCACATGATAGGAAGAAAGGTTAGGATAAGGGATAACACACTAGGCTGAACCCTAACCAGAAGAGGCCTAGAGATACCAAAGATACATCTTGAAGGTAGCAACAAGAGACCTGGAAGAGGAGACTTTCGTTGCTGATCTGGCCTCCAACAGAAGCATGTAGGGACTCTGCTGCCAAGAAACCCTTCTTGATACAGTCGAGTGCTAGCCTAAGGAGAGGACACGGAAGACTTGATCACCAGGATTGTGTGCATTGATTGGGAGTCAAGAGGTGGGCTCCGTTCGTGAATCATCTCGGCAAACAACTTCACATCAGGTTAGTCGTTTGGCTTTTATCTCTGGACTAATAATATTGTTGTGCTTTCTTGATCTTGGACTTAAAGCATCGTCCTGTTTAGACGCTAGCTATGTTTTGCAACGCCTATGAAGGGTCTTGATTGAGATTAGTTATATAGTGATAGCTGATACATGGTGCTACGGTTGGTTGAGGGTAAGCCCCTTAGCATATTACAAGATATCGGGTCACTTCACATGTGGTGATTGAACATAGAAATTATAAATTCTCTGTTGGCCATCATGATTATCATATATAGACTACGACAGCCGGATCGTTCCATCACAGACTTTGGTTCTCTTATCAAACCTTGATCGATGGAAGCCTTTTGAATGTCACAATTTCAGCTAATAAAAAAGAGAGATACCCAGATTTTTACTATGCGTCAAAGATAGCCGAGAGTTGAAAAAACTGATGGCTTCTCTCAAGAGTGGAATCTCGTTATAGGTGGCAGTCCATTTTTTGACGAAACTACACTTTCATAGGCTGAATCTTTGCAGAGGAAACTCGTTGACATCGCATTCCATGATCAGCTAGTTCGTGTCAATGCAAAGCAAGGGGTGCAGTACAGCGCCTTGGAAGGCCCAAAGGTCATGAACGCAAAAACCATGCAATTTCCTCTAGCCAATAGAGCTACAGTCGGTGAGATCATGACGCGGGGTAATGAAGTGATGGGTGGAATCCTAAAGCTAAAGAACCACCAAAAGCTTGTAGTGCAGGGTTGTTCTGACGCCACAGGCTCGCGTCACCCGATCGCAATATCCATCTTGAGTAGAGTCCTTTAAGGCGCCATGTACATGTTTCTTCTGTAAATGAACCTACATGTGAACACACTTGAGCCATGCTGCCATGTGTGGGACTGGACGTCTTTCGCACATTCCTATGCACATGAGTAACATAGCTATACATATGAAACCAAGCATTCCACAGGCGGGGCTCCTTCACTCTAATTGTGAGACAAATATTTGGTCAACACACGTTGGAATTGAAATAGATATCGCGGGCCTAGTGACTCTGGATTCACATTGTAAACCAATTCTGGAGCTCCCTATCTAGGCGAAATCCAATGGGAGGATTGGTTGGGCGAGCATGCAACGTTTGTCCTCCCTGAATACTCTGCCTTCACGCTCATGAAGCTATAGGGCAGGCAGTGCATGCAATATAGTTCCATTCATCATGAGTCATAAAAGGTGTCAAATAGTTGCTACATAAGGATGAAGGAAAAAGACCCCCGTGCAACCTACATGCACCAAATCTAACCATCCTCGCATATGCACCAGGTTCTGTCTCCTAATTGAGGGGTATAATGCTGTGAATCGAGGGTGCTTCAAATCTGAAAATATCCTCAAAATATGCTTATGGCTATTCTTTTAGTGAACAATGAATAACATCGAAAAATGAAGTTACAAAATTGACTCATATCTCAGAGAAGTCAAAGGCACAAAATTGGCAAAAGGCTGCATGGAGGGAACTTTTGGCGGCCTCCCAAATTCCTGCACAGTTGGCTCGTCTTCAAATCTGTTAGCATGAGGGCGCATTCCAGCACTTGAACAAGCTTGGTACCTGAGATAGTAGGCAAAGTCGCTTCGAGGCAAAAGCTATGAAGTTTATAACTACGAGTCTGGTTATTTTAAATTTGAAAAGCAAGACTGTAGTGCATATCTCTGGTACAATTGGAGAGCAAAGTCCAAAGTGCTATTCCCTTGACGTACGTGCATGGCTTGACCTCTTTCATTGCTTCACGCACTTGTCTCTAATAGACCTTATACAAGTTAGTGAGTGATAAGACTAAACTCAAGGTCGGCCGGGTGGTTGAATTGATCGTACGCAAGCTCCAAACCTCCTCTTCGAATCCCATGCACGGCCTTTTGCTTTGGGAATTTCTCCCAGGCCACATGTCAACCATCCAGTGAGCGTGAACCACAATGGGCAATTTTACTTCAAAATTCAAATTAAACTTTTTTTTCTTCAAAATTTAAAATTAAACTATTTTACTTCAAAAATTCAAATTAAACTTCTTTTTCTTTAAAATTCAAATTAAATTCTTTTTTCCTTCAAAATCCAAATCAAACCTTAAATCTAGTTCACCCAATTTAAAATTAATTTCAAATGCAGTTTAGGTTCCAATCCCATTTATTTCTATTCTTCAAGTTTTAAACAAAATCCATCTTAATTCAAATTCAATTTAAATCTTTTATCCAATTTCATGTCAAATCAAGTTTATTCTTTTTTTTCAAAAAACATCAAATTCTTTTTCCAAGATTCAACTCCTTCTTTCAAATAAAATCAATTTCTCAAGTCTTAAATCAAGTTCAAATTTTCAAGTTTAAATCAAAATTTTTTTCAAGTTCACCTTAAATCAAGATCATTTCAAGTCAAGTTCTCAAATTGAAGTCAAGTTTGTTTTTAGTCAAGTCGAGTTCAAATTGCAATTTAAATTTGTTTTAATAATTTAAAATTAATTTCAAATGCAGTTTAGGTTCCAATCCCATTTATTTCTATTCTTCAAGTTTTAAACAAAATCCATCTTAATTCAAATTCAATTTAAATCTTTTATCCAATTTCATGTCAAATCAAGTTTATTCTTTTTTTTTCAAAAAACATCAAATTCTTTTTCCAAGATTCAACTCCTTCTTTCAAATAAAATCAATTTCTCAAGTCTTAAATCAAGTTCAAATTTTCAAGTTTAAATCAAAAATTTTTTCAAGTTCACCTTAAATCAAGATCATTTCAAGTCAAGTTCTCAAATTGAAGTCAAGTTTGTTTTTAGTCAAGTCGAGTTCAAATTGCAATTTAAATTTGTTTTAATCATGTTAATTCGTTCATTTTATTTTAAATCAAGCTCAATTCTTTCCTTATCGTTATTATTTTCTTCAAAGTAAATTCTTTTGGAATTCTAAGTCTCACGCAATGAACCCTAAGCACAAACTGGTAGCTTTTTCTGCTGCTTGATGTTTAGGAGTTCATATGGGTCCCAGTGCAGCTGTAGTTGTCTTGGACCCTATGCATATGTGGACTAAGAATCCTTTTGTAAACAAATCCAAGAACAAAAACATCATTTTAGAATCACTAAGTCTCACGCGATAAACCCTAAGCACGAACTGGTAGCTTTTTCTGCTGTTCGATGCTTAGGGATTTGTATGGATCCCAGTGCAGTCGTAGTTGTCTTGGATCCTGTGCATAGGTGGACTAAGGATTCTTCTTAAAATATTTTTCAAAATACTCTTTTTCTTCAAGCAACTCGAAGGTCAAGCCTTCAAACCAGAACTACATAAGACTTGAATTTTCCATTGCACCAGGGAATACGTAGGAGCAGGATCAAGTCCTGTCAGGTTAACCTCCATCAAGTATTTATTTTCACTCTAGTTAAAGGGATCAAACTATTTTCAATAAATCACACACTCAGTTTAAGGGTACCATTCTTCGGAACGGGCGAGTAGGGTGCTTAACACCTTCCCCACTCGTAACCGACTCCCGAACCTAAATCTCATCCTCGAGTTAGGGTTTTTCCAAATTTTTTTCCCTTAAATAAAAATTTGGTGGTGACTCCACATCAATCCAAATAAAATCTCATTTCAAAATTTGAGCGAGTTCGTCGTCTCGTCAGATTTACGGTTGCGACAATCGCGTGAGACTAAGAATTACAAAACGAGTTTTTATTTTATTTTGTTTTAAAATCATTCTCAATCCACATATATGCATAGGGTCCAAGACAACTACGACTGCACTAGGACCCATACGAATCTCTAAGCATCAAATAGCAGAAAAAGCTACCAGTTAGTGCTTAGAGCTCATCGCGTGAGACTAAGAATTGAAAAATGATTTTTTATTTTGTTAAAAAGGAATTCTCAGTCCACATATGCACAGGGTCCAAGACAACTTCGGCTACACTGGGACGCATATGAATCTTTAAACGTCGAACAGTAGAAAAAGCTACCAGTTCATGCTTAGAGCTCATCACGTGAGACTAAGAATTACAAAACGAGTTTTTATTTTATTTTGTTTAAAAAGAATTCTCAATCCACATATCCACATGGTCTAAGACAACTACGACTTCACTGGGACCTATACGAATCTTTAAGCATCGAACAGTAGAAAAAACTACCAGTTCGTGCTTAGAGCTCATCGCATGAGACTAAGAATTGCAAAATGAGTTTTTATTTTGTTCAAAAGGAATTCTCAGTCCACATATGCACAGGGTCCATGTCGTAACCGTAATTCCGACGAGACGACGAATTCGCTAAAATTGTAAAATAGAATTTTATTAATTGTGTGGAGTCGCCACCAAATTTTATTTAAGGGAAAAAGTTTGGAAAAACCCTAACTTGAGGATAAGATTCTAAGTTCGGGATTCGGTTACGAGTGAGGAAGGTCTTAGGCACCCCACTCGCCCGTTCCGAAGAACGGTACCCTTAAACTAAGTGTGTGATCTTTGAAAATTGTTTGATCCCTTTAATTAGAGTGAAAATAAATAACTTGATGGAGGTTAGCCTGACAGGACTTAATCCTATTCCTACGTATTCCCCGGTGCAATGGGAAACTCAAGGCTTATGTAGTTCTGGTTTGATTTGAAGGTTTGACCTTCGAAGGTGCTTGAAAAGGAGTATTTGAAAATGAACATGTTGTTTTGAAATATATATTAAGCAGAATCCTTAGTCCACCTATGCACAGGATCCAAGACAACTATGGCTGCACTGGGACCCATACGAATCCCTAAGCATTGAACAGGAGAGAAAGCTACCAGTTCGTGCTTAGGGTTCATCGCGTGAGACTGAAGGATTCCAAAATGAAGCTTTTATTGGAATTATTTACAAGAGGATTCTTAGTCCACATATGCACAGGGTCTTAGACAACTACGGCTGCACTGGGATCCATATGAATTCCTAAGCATCAAACAACAAAAAAGGCTACCAGTTCGTGCCTAGGGTTCATTGCGTGAGACTTAGAACTTCATTTAAAATAGAAGGAAGCGAAATATTTATTTTTAATTAAAAATTGATTCGAATAAAAAAAAAGAACTTGATTTAAATCTGGCGAATTGGATTAGAACTTGATTCGAGATTAAGGAAATGAATTAGAGTGAAACGAACTTGATTCAAAGTTTAAAGAGAAAAGGTAAGCTTGATTTGAAAACGAAGATTTGAATTTCAAGAAATTGGATTAAAATTGATTTTGAAGAAGGATAATTTTGTTTGAATTTAAAAAAAAAATTTACTTTAAAAGAAAATGATTTGAATTAAGAGAAAATGATTTGGATTTTGGAGAGAGAATTTAATTCGTATTTGAAGAATTGAAACTTGATTTGAAGAAAAGAAATTTAAATTGAATTTTGAAGAGGAAATTAAAAGAAATTTAAATTGAATTTTGAAGAGGAAATTAAATGGGCTTGACCCGATAAAAAAAGCAATTCTAGAATTTAAAGAAACAAAAAAGCAATTCTAAAATTTTAAAAAAAATGGATTAGGCTTGATGTAGCACTGAAATAAAGGGAAAAAAAACAAACTAAAATTAACTTGATTTAGAAACCTAGGCTTGATAAGAAATTGATTTAGAAAACAAAATTTAATGACGTGAATTTGACATTGACTTACAAAGAAAAAAAAATGAACATGATTTAAAAGATGAATAAAAAAAATTTGGTGAAAATAAACTTAATTTAAGATTAGGAAAAGAATAAAATAATTTTAAGCCAACTAATTACGAAAGGATTGATCAAAAGTTCTTAATTCCAAATTCGTGACGTTGATCTTCTTATACAATTGAAGCCAAAGGCATTGGCATCGTCACAGAAGTCAACACTAATTATTTTAAAAATTCGTAGGATGAGTGAGGAGCGGAGCTGTTAAGAGACAATCAACTCCAGGGAAAGAGAGTAGACGATGCCAACGTAGAAACTATAACCTATAAATCTTGGGAGGGAAGAAAACTTCAAAAATATAGCAGGGGTCAACGTGACTAAGAGCTGATCGTACGGGGAGGCGTCTTGGATTTCTTTATCGACTAATGCTTCTCAACTCACTGCTGCTGGCTTAGTAAAATCCCCGTTTATACTTCCATGGCTTGAGTGTAATCATCAAGAATATTGAATCATTTGTCTTTTATGAGTGTTTCCACGGTTTCATGGTCACTAGAGTCTTGAGCGTCTAACATCAGAAGGTACAACCCAACCCCTTAAGAGTTTCCATCGCTACTTGGCGTACGAAATCACATAAGTATGATGATGAAGCAGTAAACTCCACCAGGCTCCACCACTAGCTTTGAAACCTAGCCATAGGAATTATGTAGCAAAAAGGTATAGTAACAAAATCCAAAGTTGTCTTGATAATGTATCGTCAAAAGGCTGAAGCCCCATGCAGCTTACATACCTGTTCTGTACACACCCGAATAGCCAACTAGAGAATGAACTGTTGCTTACCAAAGAGCATCTTAGGTGGTGGACGGGAAAGCTACTGTGATCCCGCATTTTCTGCCTAGGCCCCGAAGCCAAAGCCTAGTGAGGTAAATGGAAAAGTTGGGAGGGGGGCAGGCACAAGCTCCAGTGCTAAAAATCCAGTTGTATGCTATCTCCCGGGACGCTCGAGTTCTGCGTTGTGTATGCCCTTTGACCAGCTGCTTCTGATTGTCCAAAACCACGCTAGTAAAATAAAAATATATAAAAATATCTTTCTCGAAACTCCTTTCAACAAACGCCCAAGAACTAGTCGGAAATGATTCATGTGAAGCGAATTCGACTTGGGATCCTCCCCTTCGGGTACACTCAACATAATCTTGGAACTGCATTGTGCTTTACCGCAGTTAACACGATTTAAACGTGGCCCTGGTAACGTCGAACCAGTCAGGGTTGGGTTCCAAAAGACCGAGGCAAGTTGGTAGGTCAAGGTATTCCGTAGAGAGGATTTCCTGGAATGAAAAGGCGAGGCCAAGGTTGGCTGAATATAGTTGGCTTAATCTAAAAGCCAGGCTTATGCAGATTCCATAGAGGAATTAGTTATCAAGGATGCTTAGTATTTTTAGGGAAATTTGTCTCGGTACTGATCCCAGATTGCCCACGTCGTAGTTCAGGGATGTCAAGGACGGTGGTAGGCCTCGTTATTATGCCCTAAATATCATGATTAGACTCATATGTGTCTGATTGTGAACCAGGTCGTGCGAAAGTACACTGCTTCATGAGTAAATAAGGATGTGCGAGCGGGCGGCATTCGATCTGGGGAAACATATCCCTTACTGATTAGGGGCCATTGTTACCCAGCTTATGAGCCAAACAAACAAGAAGTCTAGCCTCAGCAGATCGTAGCATACACCTTCGGCAACGCCTGATTGAAATATGGCTCAACGTTGACTCAAAAAAAACACGAGCCTTTGGCACGTGAGGACCTTGTTATTCGTGAGCAATGCAGGGACCTCGATAGGCAAAAAGCTATGATGTTTGCATGAGCCAGAATGTTGGAGCTGGTAGTATGACCTGGTGGTGTGCCATATGACTGTCATAAGCCCCAAGGTACGTCTACATGAGGAGCGGGGCCATCCATTTCACACGTAGGTATGTCTTGCAGCATCCTCACTAAAATAGGGACAAGAGATAGAAGGTGTAATATTGGCAGTATATACACAACTCATGCATGAGGATCGTACGTGAATAAAGGTGCCCTTAGAATCTAGCATATTAAATGAGGCTAATAAATGAGTAATGAAAGGGGCTGAGTCAGAATCAAATAGCCACCTCCATTAATGAGGGTCCACCAAAGAGTTTTCTCAAGGGAGAAGGATCGGTTCAGCCCTTGAGGTGCAAATTCAAATTCAATTCGCAAAGCACAGACCACAAAACGAAGTGGCCCGAATGGTTGGATGCTCCGCTCACATTGCTCCCTAGGCCGCGGGTTCGAATCCTGGGAATGACTATTTTAGATTTCCTCACCTAGTTCAATCCGGAATTCAACCCCCATATTTCCACTAATTACAAATAGATCCCATATTTCCATTAATTGCAATTCAGTCCCCATAATCCCACTAATTGCAATTAAGCCCCCATATTCCCACTAACCCTGTGCATATGTGGATTGGGATTGCCCTTCTTTTTTACAAAATAAAAATCTTATTTTGCATTCCTCAATCTCATGCGACGAGCTCTAAGCACGAACTGGTAGCTTTTTTTGTTGTTCGCTGTTTAGAGATTTGTATGAGTCCAAGTGCAACCATAGTTGTCTTGGGCCTTGTGCATATGTGGATTGGGATTTCCCTTCCTTTTTACAAAATAAAAATCTTGTTTTGCAATTCTTTATCTGACGCGACGAGCTTTTAGCACGAATTGGTAGCTTTTTCTATTGTTCGTTGTTGAGAGATTTGTATGGGGCCAAGTGCAGCCGTAGTTGTCTTGGTCCCTGTGCATATGTGGATTAGGGATCCTTCTAAAAATATTTTCCAAAACAACATGTCCATTTTCAAATGCTTTTCTTTCAAGCGGTTTCGAAGGTCAAGCCTTCAAATCGAATCAGAACTACGTAAGCCTTGAGTTTCCCATTGCACCGATGAATACGTCGGAGTAGGATCAAGTCCTGTCAGGCTAACCTCCATCAAGTTATTTATTTTCAAATTAAATAAGGGATCAAACATTTTTCAATAATCACACACTCAGTTTAAGGGTATCGTTCTTCGGAACGGGTGAGTGGGGTGCCTAGCACCTTCCCCACTCGTAACCGACTCTCGAACCTAAATCTTTTCTCCGAGTCAGGGTTTTTTCCAAATCTTTTTCCCTTAGATAAAAATTTGGTGGCGACTCCACATTATCCAAAAAAATTCTATTTTAAAATTTTAGCGAGTTCGTCGTCTCGTCGGAATTATGGTTGCAACAGCCTCGGACATAATTGAGTGTTTACAGTTTGCCCCTCTTTACTCATTTTCCTACCCGATAATATGAGAAATGATTATCTAAATTATCATGGTAGGAAATGAGTAAAGACGTTAACACATTATGTCCGAGGCGGCTTTTGAAGAAGTCCATAAAGCACTAGAAGCCTTGGGCTTAAAGTGACCATCATGGATGCCTGGAGGACGGCGGTTTGTGAATGACTTTGTTAGCTTCATGTGTTAAATCGGCAGGGTTTGGATATTCAAGACTTGACTGCTTAGCCTAACTAGGCTATGTGAAATGAATAAAGGCCTATTAGGACAGGCGTGGACTGTAATGGGGTTGCTCGTTAGGACAAGCAAAACGAAATAAAAATGGCCTGTTAAAATAGGCAAAGCAGAAGGGAATGGCCTGTTACGACGGGCTCAGGAAAGCATACAAGAACTAAAATGTAAAGTATGTACAAGGAGGCCTGACATCATAGGCCTAGCTGTGGGAAAACGAACTTGATGGTGGCCTGACACTATAGGCCAACATGCGGAAAAGAAAATTTGAACATGCCGGAGTGTAGACTTGAAGGCGACCTAACACTATAGGCCAATACACAAAAAGAAACATGAACATTCAGGAATGTAAACTTAATGGTGGCCTGACAGGAAAGTAAACTTGATGGTGGCTTGACATCATAGGCCACGGTGCAGAAAAGAAAACTTAAAAGCGGCCTGACATCATAGGCCAAAAATGAAGAAATGTAAACTTGAAGGAGGCCTGACATCATAGACCAAGAATGCAGAAATGTAAACTTGATGGTGGCCTAACACTATAGGCCAAAATGCAGAAAAGTAAGCTTGAAGGAATCCCGTTGTTGACGGGAAGGAATGCAAAGGGGGGTCCCGCTGTTACCGGGAAGATGCAAATGAAATCCTGTTGTTGCCAAGATAAATGCGAGCATGTTAAGGCAGGCGGACAGAAATTAAACATGCTTGAGGTCCTGTTGTTGACAGGAAAATGCAAGTGAAGTCTCGCTGTTGCCAGGAAGAATGCAAATGAAATCCTGCTGTTGCCAGGATGAATGCAAACCTGTTAAGACAGGCAAACTAAATTTAGACATGCTTGAGGTCCTGTTGTTGACAAGAAAATGCAAATGAGGTCCCGTTGTTGCTGGGAAGAATGCAAATGAAATCCTGCTATTGCCAGGATAAATGTAAACCTGTTAAGACAGGCAGACAAAATTTAAACATGCTTGAGGTCTTGTTGTTGACAGGAAAATGCAAATGAAGTCCCGCTGTTGCCGGGAAGAATGCAAATGAAATCCTGTTATTGCCAGGATAAATGCAAATGATGAAATCCTGCTGTTTCCAGGATATGAAATGACCTGTTAAGACTGGTGAAGTGCAGATAAGGTCCTGTTGTTGACAGGAATGATGCAAGCCTGCTAAACAGGCAAAGAAAACGATGAAAGCCTATTAAGACAGGAAAAAAAACAAAAAGATCTTATTGTTGACAGGAAAGATGTAAACCTGTTAAGACAGGCCAAGTAAAATGAAGGACACCTGTTAAGACAAGTAAAATGCAGAAAAATCTTGTTGATGACAGGAAAGATGTAGGCCTGCTAGACAAGCCGAGTAAATGAAAATACCTGTTAAGACAGGAAAAATTGAAAAGATCCTGTTGTTGATAGGAAAGATGCAAGCTTGCTAGACAGGCAAGGTAAATGAAAAGGACCTGTTGAAGTAGGTAAAAAAATGTAGATGGAGTCCTATTGTTGACAGGAAAGAAATGAGGAGGGAAACTTGTTAAGACAGGTAATGAAGGAAAGTCCTGTTGCTGACAGGAAAGAAACAAGATACCTGTTAAGACAGGTGAAAAGAATGAAAACCTGTTAAGACAGGAAAAGGAAAGAATAATGAGGAGAGAAACCTGTTAAGACAGGTAATGAAGAAAAGTCCTGTTGTTGACAGGAAAGACACACGATACCTATTAAGATAGGTAAAAAGAACGATGAGAACCTGTTAAGATAGGAGAGAGAAAGAAACATGTTAAGACAGGTGATGTGTAAAGGTCCTGTTGTTGACAGGATGGAATGAAGATAGATGCCTATTAAGACAAGCAATATGACCTGTTAAGACAAGTGTGGTAAATAACATGACAGCCTGTTAATGCAGGCGAGAGAATGACCTGTCAGGACAGGTATGGAAAACAATCTAATGTGTCTTAGGAAGGCACGTGAGAAGGGACTATGGACTTCTTCGTTAGCTACCCCCAGACAATCTTATTTTGAAATTTGTTTTTTTTTTCTTGAATTAAAATAAATTGCTTATTCTACCTTGAACTTGAAGGTTTTTCAGCACTTGATAATTATTCTCTTGAAGAAGCTTAGGCAACCATTTTGCCCCAATTTAGAAAATTCTTGATAATTGAGGGATGTCTTGATTTGAAGGGATTTTGGGCAAGCGTTTGCCCCAGTTTGAATCTTGATGAAATTGAGGATTGCCTCAACTTGAATTCTTCTGGGCACATGTTTGCCCTAGCTTGAATTCTGACTTGAAATTTTCAATTGTCTCAATTTGAATTACCTGGAAAAATGTTTGCCCCAGTTTTGACCTGGATTCTTCTTTTTGTAATTTATTTGAAACGATGTGGGAAAACATCTTTGCCTTAGTCTGAACCTTGATTTTTCAAAAATCGAGAGATGCCCCAATTTGTCTTTTGTGGGCAAGTGTTTGCCCCAGTTTTGAATCTTGATTTGGGATTTGAGGATGACCTTAAATTGAATTTTTTGTGGGCGAACGTTTGCCCCAGTTTGAACTTGATTCAGAATTTGAGGATGACCTCAATTTGAATTTTTGGGGGCATGCGTTTGCCCCAGTTTGAACTTGATTCAAATTTTGAAGATGAACTCAAATTAAATTTTGTGGGCAAGTGTTTGCCCTAGTTTGAGCTTGACTCAGAATTTGAGAATGACCTCAAATTGAATTTTGTGGGCAAGCATTTGCCCAGTTTGGACTTGAATCCAGAATTTGAGGATGACCTCAAATTAAATTTTTTTGGGCAAGCGTTTTCCCTAATTTGAGCTTGAGTTAGAATTTGAGAATGACCTCAAATTGAATTTTGTGGGCAAGCATTTACCCCAATTTGGACTTGATCTAGAATTTGAGGATACCCTCCAATTGAATTTTTGTGGGCAAACTTTTGCCCTAGTTTGGACTTGATTCTTTTTTAATTATTATTGATTCGGGCAATTTTACCCAGGTATTTATTAATTTTGAAAAATGGATTATGTGATGCTTGAATGACATGATGCTTATTGTGATGTTTTGAATGAATGCGAGAGGATGCGATGTTTTAACTTAATTATTGCTTCTTGATGCTTAAAGTGATCCCTTGATCAAATACTATGAAATGAATGCTATGGGATGTATGCCATGAGGTGGTTAAAAACTTGATTTTTTTTATTGATTTTTTTTTACATGTCCTTGCTCGACAACCTCATAGTGGGTGTGAAGGGAATCAGGAATCAAGACGAGCTAGATCGAATCTATCTTTGGGCTTCTTGGTCAATGTTGGAACCTTCTTTTCCAGGGTCTTTGAGACCTATCAATAGTTAGCAATATTGAATAAGACATACTCCTTTTGTCTTGGTGGCGTTATGTCTGACAGGAGGATGATCTTCTAGGAAACAGTCATGTCGTGTTGCAATGGTTGAGGACTCATCCGATTTGACATGATTTTTCAAAATTAATCCTTTTTTATTTTTTTCATTTTTCATATTTCTTTTTAGCATGTGCACTATTGAGGTGTGCGAAGTGATTCTGTTTGGTTAAAGGAAGGAGATAGGGAATTTTGAGGTTGTTTGTTTTAAGGTAGTGTATTTGAAAGGAAAGGATGACAAGAGATGCAGGTTCAATTGCCCAAATGGCACTTTTTGATGACAATGTCGATACTGCTTTTGTCGCAACCGTAATTCCGACGAGACGACGAACTCGCTAAAATTTTAAAATATGAATTTTTTTTAATTAATGAGGAGTCGCCACCAAATTTTTATTTAAGGGAAAATACTTGGAAAAAACCCTGACTCGAGGAAGAGATTTAGGTTCGGGAGTCGGTTACGAGTGGGGAAGGTGTTAGGCACCCCACTCGCCTGTTCCAAAGAACAGTACCCTTAAACTAAGGGTGATTATTTGAAAATATTTTGATCCCTTAATTAATGTAAAAATAAATAGGTTGATGGAGGTTAGCCTGACAGGACTTGATCCTGCTCCTATGTATTCCCTGGTGCAATGGGAAACTCAAGGCTTACATAGTTCTGGTTGGTGAAGGCTTGACCTTTAGAGGTGTTTAAAGAAAAAATGACGCTTAGAAAAGATTTTCGTTTGGGGAGGGACCTTTAGCCCACTCATGCACAAGACCCGAGGCGGCTACGGTAGCAAGGGGGCCCATACGGACTGCTAAATATTGGACAGCAGGTGAACCGCCAGCCCCCCATTTAGAGTCCATTGCGTGAGACCATGGATCCCAAAATATTTTAAAAAGAGCTTTTATTTCTTGGGGGGACCTATAGTCCACTCATGCACAAGGCCCGAGGCGGCTACGGCAGCACAGGGGCCTATACAGACTACTAAATGTTGGACAGCAGGTGAACCGCTAGCCCCCCATTTAGAGCCCATTGCGTGAGACCAAGGATCCCAAAACATCTAAAAAAAGTTTTTGTTTACATGGAAAGAGGGAAATTTATTTTAGCGATCAGAAGTAGAGAGTGCTTTTGGGGAGGAAGCGATTTTATTGGAGGTTTGGGGATTTATTACCAATTATGGAATTTTTGAGAATGAGAGGGCAGTTTAGGAATTTTTAGAAAAGAGGAAGGGAAATTTGGTCTTTTTGAGTGGCAGGGACAGTCTTGGAATTTTGGAAAATGAGGAAGGGCAATTTGGTCATTTTGAGTGGCAGGGAAAATCTTGGAATTTTGGAAAATGAGGAGGGGCAATTTGGTCATTTTGGCTTGGCTTACTTTAAGTGGCGGCTTGGCAGCTCGCGGCTTCCCCATTCACTCCTTGTGACTCCCACCACTGAAAAAATGTGGGCGTTGAATAGGAATAGCCTTGGTTGAGGCTCGAACCCCAGGTTCAGAAGTAGTGGGCAGCGAACGACGCCACTGAGCCATGCCCCTTGGTTGGGTCTTAGATATCTTTGAGTAATATTTGAAGTGTTCCTGGAAGACAATGTGGGACATTGACCTCATACAATTCCATGCAGGCTCTAGGGTGTCTTATGAGAAGAAGTCGAACCCCTGTGACTCTTGCTTGGAGGTTACATCTTGAGGTCCTGCTTTTTGGTGAGCGTCCATACACCCTCATGTGTGGTAGCAATTTCAACCATTTGACTGAGCCATTTCTGTTAGCCTTCATCTGGGACAATATAATCGCACTACTGGTTGGTTGTGAATGGCGAATCTAATATCCTTTTAGGGGATTTGGATCTGGGTTTTGGAGTCATGTCTTGCAATTAATTGAGCACTGAGCCCAGTCTATCTATTATGCTAACAGAACTTACCGAACGAACCAAAACTGGGCTACATTGAGGGCAGATGCAGATCTGCTAAGACTACAATATAGGCTCATCCTGTTGGTCACATAAGGTGTGGAAAATTGACAATTATGGCCATTGACAAGATCTTTGTGGCAGATTCTCCAAACGCTTTGCGTTCTCATGTAATTCGGGACTGCGTCGTACGAGTCTCCCTTCATTCAAGATCGCTTGATTCGATCCTTTTTTTTTTTTTTTTTGCTTTCTATCGTACGTTCATGCTAATTATGGAGTGCAAGACTGTATGATCAGAGGCCTGGATCATGACTTAGTCTCCACAGAAACGTCAATCCAAATTCAATATCCGTTGCTATGCATTAGACAGATTCACGTGGATGAGGGAGTTCACCTAGCGACTCTAACCTGGTTCAGATGCAGGGGCCGAAACTACTTATGCCATACATATACTAACTAAAGATAAACCTCAACCAATTTCCAATTCTTTAGTTATGCAAAGTAAACACCAAGATTAGCATTAACTTATTCCAATGGTGGACGTAATTTGATTCAATTTCAGTTTGAGTGACTTTCCTGTTATTTATCAATATCTAGCCACAGAGAGAACAAAAGCAGAGGAGGAGAATGCTAACCTTAACTGGATTCTGCGAGAGATGCTTTTCTTGATCGCGATTTAAGAACTGAAATTCAGACGATCGATCTCGGAGTATGGATGCTAGATCTAATGGAGTAGAAGACGTTGTATCCAAGAAAGTGCCAAGATGCTATGTAGTTTAAAAGAATCACTCAAGATCTTGAGGAGGAGAAATAGGCTCTCAGCTCTTCACCTTCACCTGGTGCTGTACAGAGGAATGTTGTGCGATGGCGATGAAGATATCCCTGGTATCGAGAGCCCGACCAGAGGAGGGAGCAGGGAGAAGAGCTGAATTGTGAGGGCACGAAGGCTCCACAGGACCTTCTGGAATTGGAGCAGGAGAGCAAAACCTCCCCCAAAATCTCGAGAGTGGATCTCCAAAAATCAGAAAAAAAGTTCCCTCGCATTTTTTCTCTGTTTCTTTTTATATTTTTGTTTTTGAATTTATTTATTTTTTAATTTTTTCTATTTCATTTATCTTTCGATTTTATTTTTATTATTTTTTCAGATTTCTTTCGTTTTCGGATTTTTTTATTTTTTATTATTCCAGGTTTTTTAATTAATTTTCCTTTTTTAGATTTTTATTTATTATTTTTTTTCTTCTTTTTTTTCTTTTTGAATTTTTAACTTCTTTTTCGTTTTTCTTTAGAATTTTTATTTCTTCTTTTTTTTTGAATTTTTAACTTCATTTTAGATTTTTCATTTCTTAATTAATTTTCAGATTTTAATTTCTTTTTTCCAAATTTTGATTTTTTATTTCCTTTTTCAGATTTTGATTTTTTTATTTTTATTCAGATTTATTTTTATTTCCTTTTGGATTTTTGATTTTTAATTCCTTTTAATTTTGCTTTATATATTTTTCTTTTTGTTTATTTTAATTTCCTTAATTCTTTTTTAGATTTTTATTTTTCTTTTTGTTAATTTTTCAGACTTTTCCTTTTCTTTAATTCTTCCAAATTTTAACTTTTATTTTTTTTTCATATTTTTTATTTTTTATTTTTATTCTTTGGATTTTTTCAGATTTTTGATTTTTAATTCGAGGTTTTAATATTTTTTATTAATTTATTTCTTCTTTTTTTATTCTTTTTACTTTTATTATGCATATTCCTTTTTATTTTCTCATCTCTTTTTTTTATTAATTAATTTATTTAAAAATTTACTGATAAATTTTAAATTGACGGGGAAGGAGCCCGGACATAATTGGGTGTTTACAGCTTTTCATAATCTTGATTGTCAAATTAACCAAACTTGAGAAATGGCAAAATTTGCCCCAGTTTTAGGAAGATATGAGGTGCAGAATGTCATGTTGTCCTGTGATTCTTGGATTGACCTTAAATTTTTCCTGGGTTGTTCTTTTTTAGTTTTCAACTCAATAGGTCTTTCGTTTTGTCCTAAGTTTTGCCTAGGTCGCCCTTTGAGGGTTTTCAACCTAGTGGGCTCTTGATTGTGTGCCCTAACTTTTGCCTAGGTCGTCTTTCGAGAATCGTCGACCTAGCAGACTTTTTCTTTGATGCCCTAACTTTTTCCTAAGACGTTTCTGAGGGTTTCCGACCTAGCGGGCTTTTTATTTGATGCCCTAACTTTTGCCTAGGCCGCCCTTTGAGGGTTTTCGACCTAGCGGGCCTTCTCCTTGATTGTGCCCTAACTTTTTGCCTAGGTCGTTTTTTGAGGATTGTTGACCTAGCAGGCCTTCTGCTTGATTGTGTCCTAATTTTTGCCTAGGTCGTTTTTGAGGATTGTCGACCTAGCGGGCTTCTTTTCGATCCTGATTTTTCCTGAAATTTGTTGGGACTCAGCAAGACCTTTTTTTGATCATACCTTCGTCGATTTAATCTTTTGAACTTTAACCCTACTTTTGTCTGGATTATTTTGGCTTTTCATCTAGCGGGTTTTTCTTCTTCTTGAATCTTGAATTTTAACCCTGATTTTTCCTTGACCATTTTTTATTTTAACCTAGCGGGTTTTTCTTCTTCTTGAATTTTATGTAGTTAGATATTGATCTTGCCGAGATCATTTTGGCTTCCAATTCAGCAGATCTTATTTTGCATCCCTAACTTTTCCTGGATTTGAATTTCGATGTAACGGGATATTCATTGTTAGACAGGGTATTGAATGCATGGTGATTTGGGAATCCCTGGTTAGACTTTTTGTTATTCTTCTCCTCATTGGGTTTTTCTTTGAGCTTGATTAATCAGACGTTCAAAATTATTTATTACTGCACTGGCATTGTCACCGACAGGTATTTATTTGTTTAGGAAGGAGAGGGTTGAATGATGGAAAGGAATGTTAAATTTTTAGAACTAAAGCCATGTGAAGCACGTGCCCGAGAAACATGAAAAATGTAATTTTTGCATTTATTCATTAATATTTATTTACGAAAGATTAACTTTGAAAAGTATGACAAATCTTGGATGAATATCCTCATTCTCAGTTTGTACAAGACAACCCATTGTGCCACTCCCCTCTCTTTCAGATGGTCAACAGGCTCTCATGATTTGACAATGGGTTGTTTTCTGTATTCGGAGCAAGCCTCCCAAAATCTACCCATTTCTCATCGATTAGGCTTTGTACCTTTCGTCTCAATGCTAGACAATCCTCCGTGGAATGATCGATGAATCCTGCATGGTAATCGTATCTAGCGTTTGCATCATACCATTTAGGATATGGTGGTTCTTGAGGTTTCAGAGGATAAGGTGCAACTAGCGAGTTTTGGATCAGCCGAGGTAGTAGCTCAGTGTAGGAGAATGTAATAGGGTCGAATTGGACAAGGTTCTTCTCCTTTTGCTAGATCTTGTCTAGACTATTTTGACTCTCAATTCAGCGGATCTTATTTTGCATCCCTAAATTTATCCTAGATTTAAACTTGGTTCCAGCAGGATATTTACAAGGCATTCGATTACAACGAGTGGTGATCTAGAATCCCTGGTTACTTACTTTGCTTACTCATTTGGTTTTTCTTTGAGCCTGGATTAATTGACGTTCAAGATTATTTATTACAGAACTGGCATCCTCACCAATTAGTACTTATTGTTTGGGTATAGGACTAAAAAGTGGGCTAAGTGATGAAAAGAATGATAAATTTTAATAAGTAAAGCCAAATGTAAAGCATGTACTCAAGAAACATGAAAAATGTAATTTTTGTATTATTCATTGACATTTATTTACGAAGATTGATTTTGAAAAATATGACAATTTTTGGATGATCTTCCTCGATAGCTTGACTTGTGCAAGGCAGCATATTGTGTTTCTCCCATCTCTTACAGTTGGTCGACGGGCTCTCATGATTCGGCAATGGATTGTTTTGTGTTAGGAGCAAGCCTCCCAAAATCCAGCCATTTTGCATCGACCAAGCTTTGTACCTTTCGCTTCACCGCTAGGAAATCCTCTGTAGAATGACCAATGAATCCTGCATGGTAGTCGCATCTGGCATTTGCATCATACCATTTAGGATATGGTGGTTCTTGAGGTTTCAGAGGATAAGGAGCGACCAGCGAGTTCTGAATTAGCCGTGGTAGTAACTCAGTGTAGGAGATTGGGATAGGGTCAAACTGAACAGGCATCTTCTCCTTTTTCTGGCTTGGATTAGGGTTTTGGCTCGTGGTTTGTGTTTGGGTCGTATATGGTGTTGGTGGTTGGACTTGTGTCGGATAGTTGTAGGTATGAGGGTATGGTGTTTGGTAGGTGGCAACGACGTAAGGATATGTTGTGTAGGGTGTGTATGGTGTATATGGTGGTCGAAAGCCAGCAGGACCATACTGTGCCATTTAAGGAATGTATTGGCCTTGATTAGAAGCCACAGTGCAGGTTTCTCCTATCTTTTTCTTCCCAGACCCATTGGAAGTATTGGTTGTCCGGATTTGTGCGCGATCTTTCCCCGGCGCATGCCACCTTCGATCCTTTCTCCAATGATGACGACATCGGAGAAGCTAGAAGTCACACTGCCGATCATCTTGTCATAGAAAGGATCTTGGAGTGTGTCCACGAACATGCTGACCAATTCCCTTTCGGATAAGGGAGGTTGTACTTGAGCGGCCAACTCCCGCCAGCGTTGGGCGTACTGCTTGAAGGACTCTTCTCCTTTCTTGGCCATATTCTGGAGCTGAGTTCAGTCAGGGGCCATCTTTGTATTGTACTGATACTGTTTCATGAAAGCCTCAGCAAGGTCTCTCCATAAATGGATGCATGTCCACTCCAGTTGAGTATACCAGTTTGCAGCTCCCCCTGTTAAGTTGTCCTGAAAGAAATGGATGAGCAACTTCTCATCGTAAGTACGTTGCAAACATCTTCTGCAGTACATAGTCAGGTGTTTCTTTAGACAGCTGGTTCCTTGATATTTCTCGAATTCCGGAACCTTGAATTTGGGAGGGATTACTACATCTAGAACCAAGCACAAATCGGTTGCGTTTGTGGCTTCATAAGCACTCCCCTCAGTTGCCTGGATCCTATCCTCTAGGACTTTCCACTTTTCTATATCCTCCTTAGAAGGATGGCTTAGGTATTCCTTTGGCATGTTGTGAGGATAGGAAGGTGGTATGTGTAATGGACGAGGTTCTTGGGCGAACATAGGATTCGTTCCCCCAACAACTGTTTGATAAGCTTGTGGAGTGGCGTTTGGAGGTAGGTTATGTGTCTGGGTTTGTGTTTGGGCTTGTTTTTGGTTGTATGAGAGTGCATGCCCATGAGAATACCCATAATGAACTCCTTCGGTTGTTGGAGGCATAGTTGATGGCGAAGGGTTTTGTGGGGTGAACCCAGGAGGATATGACGGGTTCGTTGGTTCTTTTAGAGGGGATTCCCTTGCCTACCTTGGTTTAGATGATTGGATGGCCTCCATCAGCTTGGCCATCTGCTCCTTCAGGAGTCCGAGCTCATTTCTCAACTCCTCATTTTGTCTTTCTAGCTCATCCATGATTCCTGATTGTGATCTGGTTCTATAAGGATGTTGAGGAAGCTGTGTTTCTCCAATTTTCTGTTAGAGTTAAAAAAAATTAATTTTTGAAAAATAATTTGAATGCAAAAAATCATAAGTAATAAATGTTGATGTAAAACGAGTATGTGTGGAATGATTTTTGAAACCTTTCTTTTTTATGATAAATTTATAAATGAATGAATGTTATGCACAAATAAATGAAGATTTGAACATTTTGAGAATAATCGAACGATTTAATTTATTCCCCCTTGATTTCTTAACAATTTTTTGTCTTTTATGAATTTTAGGTGTTTCTTATTTTTGCTAAAAAGACCTTTGGTTTTGTTTAGAAAGAAAGCTTTGCTAAAATTAAATCTTTCTTTAGATTTTCTTTTGAATTTCATTTTCTCTCTTTTTACATATTTTCATATTTTCAATGTTTTCAAAAATATTTTTCTTAATTTTTCCTATTTCTAAAACATTCTTTAAGTTTCCTTTTGAATCTTTTCATATTTTCAATATTTTCAAAAGTATTTTTCTAGTGTTTCCTAGAAGTTCCTATTTTCTTGATTTTGATTTTTCTTGATTTTTATTTGTTTATATTTCTTTTTGCTTGATTTTTTCTTGATTTTTTGTATTTCCCCTAATTTAGATTCCTCTTCTTCTCTGCCATCTTGGGTGATTCTGTTCAAATAAATGCCCAGAAGCAGTGATTCTTGTATATTGAAAGGGGTGTGTGCCCTCCTTGGTTTTTATGTGGGTTACCTGTCCTAAGGATCTAATGCCTTTAATGCATGAACCTCTCAAAGGTGGTTAGTAATCCTGGGGTGTAGAGGTCACTAGAGCCAAGTTCCAATCCATAATGCTTGCCACAATAGTAGAAGTAGCCACTAGTTGCGGGGCATTATGGATAGGACACACTCTAACTGAGATTTTTGTGATAGCCACACATGACGTAGGCCCCAGCGTGACACCACTAGATCCCTCTATCCTAGGCAGCACTCAGACCCGGGTATAGGGCCCCACTCATGAGATGAATGTATGCATGATGTGTGGAGGGCACACAAATTATTGGGATACCTGCAATTGGGGAAATCGTAGCAAGTATATATATAGCAATTTCTTATTCAACTATCCTAGGGTTGTACAAAGAATAGACAAACAAACAGCAGATAAATAAACAGATAAATGAATTGTGCGAATAAGCAGGAAAGGGATCAAAACAACACACTCAATTGAACGGGCTTGACTCTCTAAAGTCCCCAGTGGAGTTGCCATCTGTCGCAACCGTAATTCCGACGAGACGATGAACTCGCTAAAATTTTCAAATATGAATTTTATTTTGAATTAATGTGGAGACGCCACCAAATTTTTATTTAAGGGAAAATACTTGGAAAAAACCCTAACTTGAGGAAGAGATTGAGGTTCGGGAGTCGGTTACGAGTGGGGAAGGTGTTAGGAACTCCACTCGCCTGTTCCGAAGAACAGTACCCTTAAACTAAGTGTGATTATTTGAAAATAGTTTGACCCTTAATTAATGTGAAAATAAATAAGTTGATGGAGGTTAGCTTGACAGAACTTGATCCTGCTCCTACGTATTCCCTGGTGCAATGGGAAACTCAAGACTTATGTAGTTCTGGTTGGTGAAGGCTTGACCTTCAGAGGTGTTTAAAGAAAAAATGATGCTTAGAAAAAAATTTTCGTTTGGGGAGGGACCTTTAGCCCACTCATGCACAAGATCCGAGGCGACTACGGCAGCAAGGGGGCCCATACGGACTGCTAAATATTGGACAGCAGATGAACCGCCAGCCCCTCTATAACACCCTAAAAACGAATACCGATTTCACGCTTAAGTCGATCATTCGGTTCCATTTTTAGTTTGTTATCTCATGATGCGAAATTCATTTTAAAAAATACTTATATGAAAATACGGTAATTTTTTTTTTAAAACTGTTTGATATAAACTGCGAGCCTCGTCGATAAAACGTGCGTAGCGGTAAACTAAATCATTAAGCGGATTTCTACATACGTTTAAAACCTTAGGAATACTAAGCGTTTATATTATTCTTTTCGTTTATCATTTTCCTATTATAAATAAACACGATTCAATCATAACACACCTGTCACACAATAATTATACATAACATTTATTACATACCGTAAGTCTTAGGCCCGTGGGCCTTATCAGGTAGTTATTACATATACATAACATACTATTTATTACTAATATTTAGGATGCCTGCATTCTTCTAATCACAATATTAACATGACGTGAATTTTCTTCAGACGAGAGTGTCTTGCATTTGCTTCAAGTACGTGATCTGCTACCGTGACGAACAACGTCCGGAATGTCTGGGAAGAAAGTGAGAAGAAGTAGGGGTGAGAAACTAAGTTTCTCAGTAGTCTTTCTACTTAGTTCTAATGTCATCACTTAAATCCTAGCCACTTCAGTTTATTTCAGAAAATCATTTCTTGCATAAAAGTTTACTTTTAATTCTTTGTAAACATTTCTCTGAAGTGGATACATTTTATTATCAAACATACATATGAGTGCTTAAATATGCATTTCTCTTATCATTCATAAACTATGGCATCTCAACATACATTCTCATTAACATTCATAACTTTGGGATCACACATAAGATATCATTTGACATACAATTATTCTATGCCTTAAAATTCATTCTTTATTACTTATCTTTGTCTTTATCATTCCTTTGTCCAACTTTTGGGACACTTTATGAATCTAGTTTCACCACCTTAGGGAGAAACAATAAGACATAGGCTTGTATTAAATTTGTCAAACAATATCTTCTCACTGACTCTACTTCCACCTCCTACTAAAAAATTAAGGATATGAGCTCATTCCTAGGTGATCGTCACCACCACATAAGGGGTGAAGGACTCAATGCCTTCACAGTAGAAGGATTTTTGGAGAAACCTTTGGCTCTTAGAAGCAACCTTTGGCTTTAAGAAGCAACCTTTGGCTTTAAGAAGCAACCTTTGGCTTCTCTTCAATAGAGCTTTTTAGGGCCCTCTGGATACTAGTGCGCATAAGGCGCAAAGAGAGTAGCATTATGTTTTCACATAAGGTTTGCTTTAGTGATCCCTTAATCTTTTTAAGTTCATTTTAGTGGCTTCCAAATAATTGTGCATGCTCAAACAAATTTCCATTCAATATGAAATGCACATATAGGTTTCGAATTTTCATCTCAATCATCATCATAAACCAATCTCATACATCATCATCATCCTTTCTCATTCATGAGTATTCATCATTTATTCATTCATAGATAGTGAGCATTCATAACTAATAATGAAATTTGATTGGTAAATCACATAGCATAATGTCACATTTACACCACCAATCTAATGCTTCAATTTGGTATGATGTTGAAATCACACAAAGGACTTACATCACTCATCCTTCTAAGTTACCTCTCATCCTTTCCTTTTCTCATTTCTATATTTGTTCATTAAGATTTTACTTATTAACATCTTAATCTAGGTGGCCGAATGGCACCTTTCAAGTTCTTTTATCTTTGTGTTCTCTTTTGTTTCAAGTCTTATGCATATCCTAATTATTCTAAGTTCAAGTATTAAGTATTCACAAATATTTTATAACTTCTTCTCATTAAGGTATGTTATGATCAAATTACTTAGTGAACTTCTAACTTCAAGTTTAAGTCATATCCACCCTTCTTAATCATGCCTCTAATAAACCTTTGAAATATATTACCTTATGTTCTCCTTTGTACTACCTTAATAATTAGGTCTAATTGACTCTTAAACTTTTAAAGTCTCTTTCATTCCAAACCAAATAATATCTAAGTAGAAATTAATTAATCTTCTAGGACAATTTATTCCTAAATGGACAAATGACCTACTTCCTCAAATTCCACCTTTCATACACCTTAATTATATTTTGCTTACATATTTAGGATCATTATTTGGGCCTAGTTAAGGATTGAAACTCATTCTTAGTTAATTTAAAACATGGTAGCCGAATTCCAACCTCCTAGACTTAGGTTTCCACAATTTATTTTTGAATTTTTAACTTCTTTTTCTTTTTTCTTTAGAATTTTTATTTCTTCTTTTTTTTTGAATTTTTAACTTCTTTTTAGATTTTTCATTTCTTAATTAATTTTCATATTTTAATTTCTTTTTTTCAAATTTTGTTTTTTTATTTCCTTTTTCAGACTTTGATTTTTTTATTTTTATTCATATTTTATTTTTATTTCCTTTTTTTAGATTTTAGATTTTTCATTCCTTTTAATTTCGCTTTATATATTTTGCTTTTTGTTTATTTTAATTTTCCTTAAATCTTTTTCAGATTTTTATTTTTCTTTTTGTTAATTTTTCAGACTTTTCCTTTTCTTTAATTCTTCGAGATTTTAACTTTTTATTTTTTTTTTTCAGATTTTTGATTTTTTTATTTTTATTCTTTAGATTTTTTCAGATTTTTGATTTTTAATTCCAGGTTTTAATTTTTTTATTAATTTCTTTCTTTTTTTTATTCTTTTTACTTTTACTATGCATATACCTTTTTATTTTCTCTTCTCTTTTTTTTATTAATTAATTTATTTAAATTTTAAATTGACGGGGAAGGGGCCTCGGACATAATTGGGTGTTTACAGCTTTTCATAATCTTGATTGTCAAATTAACCAAACTTGAGAAATGGCAAATTTTGCCCTAGTTTTAGGAAGATATGAGGTGCAGAATGTCATGTTGTCCTGGGATTCTTGGATTGACCTTAACTTTTTCTTGGGTTGTTCTTTTTGAGTTTTCAACCCAATAGGTCTTTCGTTTTGCCCCAACTTTTTCCTAGGTCACCCTTTGAGGGTTTTCAACCTAGTGGGCTCTTGATTGTGTGCCCTAACTTTTGCCTAGGTCATCTTTCGAGAATCGTCGACCTAGCGTGCTTTTTCTTTGATGCCCTAACTTTTTCCTAAGTCGTTTATGAGGGTTTCCGACCTAGCGGGCCTTTTATTTGATGCCCTAACTTTTGCCTAGGCCGCCCTTTAAGGGTTTTCGACGTTGTGGGCCTTCTGCTTGATTTTGCCCTAACTTTTTGCCTAGGTCGTTTTTTGAGGATTGTTGACCTAGCAGGCCTTTTGCTTGATTGTTCCCTAATTTTTGCCTAGGTCGTTTTTTAGGATTGTCGACCTAGCGGGCTTTTGTTTGATTGTGCCCTAGCTTTTGCCTAGGTCGTTTTTTAGGATTGTTGACCTAGCGGGCTTCTTTTTTATCCTGATTTTGCCTGAAATTTTTTGGGACTCAGCAAGACCTTTTCTGATCATACCTTTGTCGATTTAATCTTTTGAACTTTAACCCTACTTTTGTCTGGATTATTTTGGCTTTTCAGCCAGCGGGTTTTTCTTCTTCTTGAACTTTATGTAGTCAGATATTGATCTTGCCGAGATCATTTTGGCTTCCAATTCAGCGGATCTTATTTTGCATCCCTAATTTTGCGTGGATTTGAATTTCGATGCAGCGGGATATTCATTGTTAGACAGGGTATTGAATGCATGGTGATTTGGGAATCCATGGTTAGACTTTTGTTATTCTGCTCGCTCATTGGGTTTTTCTTTGAGCTTGATTAATCAGACGTTCAAAATTATTTATTACCGCACTGGCATTGTCACCGACAGGTATTTATTTGTTTAGGAAGGAGACAGTTGAATGATGAAAAGGAATGTTAAATTTTTATAACTAAAGCCATGTGAAGCCTGTGCCCGAGAAACATGAAAAATGTAATTTTTTCATTTATTCATTGATAATTATTTACGAAAGATTAACTTTGAAAAGTACGACAAATCCTTGATGAATATCCTCATTCACAGTTTGTACAAGCGGACCCATTGTGCAACTCCCCTCTCTTTCAGCTGGTCGGCGGGCTCTCGTGATTTGACAATGGGTTGTTTTCTGTATTAGGAGCAAGCCTCCCAAAATATACCCATTTCGCATCGATTAGGCTTTGTACCTTTCGTTTCAATGCTAGACAATCCTCCGTGGAACGACCGATGAATCTAGCATGGTAATCGCATCTAGCGTTTGCATCATACCATTTAGGATATGGTGGTTCTTGAGGCTTCAGAGGATAAGGTACAACCAGCGAGTTTTGGATCAGCTGAGGTAGTAGCTCAGTGTAGGAGATTGGAATAGGGTCGAATTTGATAGGATTCTTCTCCTTTTTCTGGCTCTGATTAGGATTCTGGCTCATGGCTTATGTTTGGATCGTATATGGTGTTGGTTGCCGGACTTGTGTCGGGTGGTTGTAAGTTGGAGGGTATGGTGTTTGGTAGGTGGTGGCGATGTAAGGATATGGTATGTAGGGTGTGTATGGCGGTGGTTGGTAAACAACTGGACCATAAGGTACTATTTGTGGAGTGTATTGGTCTTGACCAGAAGCCACGTTGCAGGTCTCGTCTGTCTTCTTCTTCCTAAATCTGTTGGAATTGTTGACTGTGCCTGTAGGCTTGTGCGCGATCTTTCCATGGTGCATGCCACCCTCAATCCTTTCTCCAATGATGACGACATCAGAGAAGCTAGAAGTCACACTGCCAATCATCTTGTCATAGATAGGATCTTGGAGTGTGTCAATGAACGTGTTGACCAACGCCTTTTGAGATAGTGGAGGTTGTACTTGAGCAGCCAACTTCCTCCACCTTTGAGCATACTGCTTGAAGGTCTCGTCTCCCTTATTGGCCATATTTTGAAGTTGAGTTCGATCCAGAGCCATCTCCACATTGTACTGGTATTGTTTCAGGAAGGCTTCAGCCAGATCCCTCCATGAACGGATGTGTGTTCGCTCTAGCTGAGTGTACAAGTTGCAGCTGCCAGAGTCAAGCTGTCTTGAAAGAAATGGACAAGCAGCTTCTCATTGTGCATGCAAGGGGACATCCTCCTACAGTACATGGCCAGGTGGCTCTTTGGGCAGCTAGTTCCTTGATACTTTTCAAATTCAGGAACCTTGAATTTAGGAGGGATGACTACGTCTAGAACTAGGCACAGATCAGCTGCATCTTTAGCTTCATAAGCACTTCCCTCGATTACCTTGATCCTGTCCTCCAGGACTTTCCATTTTTCCGTATCCTCCTTGGAAGGATGGTTTGGGTATCCCTCAGGCATGTGGTGGGGATAAGAAGAAGGTATGTGCACAGGGCGAGGCCCTAGGGTTCTACCTAGGGTTCGTTCCCCCACCGACTGTTTGGTAAGCTTGTGGAGTGGTGTTTGGAGGTAGGTTATGTATTTGGGCTTGTGTTTGGGTATGAGTTTGACTGAATGAGGGTGCATGCCCATGAGGAAACCCATAATGAACTCCTTCGGTTTGTGGAGGCATGGTTAATGGTGAAGGGTTTTGTGGATTGAAGCCAGGAGGGTATGATGGGTCAGTTGGTTCTTCTAGCAGAGACCTCATCTCTTTCTGTTTAGACATCTGGATGGCTTCCATCAGCTTGGCCATCTACTCCTTTAGAGTCTTGACCTCATCTCTTAACTCCTCATTTTTCCTTTCCAGCTCATCCATGATTCTCGATTATGCTCGGGTCCTATAAGGATGTCGAGGAAGTTGTCTTTCTCCAATCTTTCTGTTAAAGTTAAAAAATTAATTTTTGAGAAACAGTTTGCGTGCAAACGGTCATGAGTGATAAATGTTTGATGTTTCCATAAGAATGCATGGGATGATTTTCGAAATCTCCTTCTTTCATTGATAAATTTATGAATGAATGAATGCATGCTATGCACAAATAATTTTAGAGATTAGAATTTTGAGAAGAATTGAGTGATTTAATTTATTTGCCCTTGATTTCTTGACAATTTTGTGTTTTTTTATGAATTTTGGTATATTTATTTTGCTAGAAAAACCTTTAGTTTTGTTTGAAAATCTTTTTAGTTTTACTTAAAATTTTCTAGAAAGCATTCTTTAGGTTTTCGAAATTTTATTTTCTCCCCTATTGAATCTTTTTATATTTTCACTATTTTCAGAAATTATTTTTTGTAATTCTTCCTAGAAGTTTCTATTTTTCTTGATTTTTATTTGATTTGATTTTTCTTTCTTGATTTTCTATATTTCCCCCAATTTATGATTTCCCCTTCTTCTCTGCCATTTTGAGTGATTCAATTTACTTGAGCATGTTCATAACATATGAACCATGTATCATGGCAAGGGGTGTGTGCCCTCCTTGCTTGTTATGCAGGTTACCTGTCCTAAGGGTCTATGGCCTTTTATATGAACCTCTCATAAGGTAGTTTGTAATCTTGAGGTATAAGAGGTTACTATAGCCAAGTTCCAGTCTATAATGCTTGCCACAATAGCAGAAAAAGCTACCAGTTGTAGGGCATTACAAATAGGACGCACTCTAGCCGGGATTTTCGTGATAGTCAAACAGGGACGTAAGCCCAAAGTGACACCACTAGATCCCTCTAGTCGTAGGCTTCACTCAAACCTGGGTACAGGGCCCCACTCATGATAAATGCATATGCGTAATGTATGAGGGCACACAATTTTGGGATACCTACAATTGGGGAAATCGTACAGATATATAGCAGTTTATTGTTTGTCTATCCTAGGGTTATACACAGAATAAACATACAAACAACAAGTACATAAACAGATAAATGAATCGTGCAATAAATAAATCATGCAAATAAACAGGGAAGGGATCAAATACAATGCACACTTAATCGAACGGGCTTGACTCTCTAATGTCCCCAGTGGAGTTGCCATCTGTCGCAACCGTAATCACGACAAGGCTACGAACTCTCTAAAACTTGAAAATAGAATTTTATTTGTTTAATGTGGAGTCGCCACCAAATTTTTATTTAAGGAAAAACTTGGAAAAATCTTGACTCGAGGAAGAGATTTAGGTTCCGGAGTCTGTTACAAGTGGGGAAGGTGTTAGGTACCCCACTCGCCTGTTCCGAAGAAGAGTACCCTTAAACTGAGTGTGTGATTATCTGAAAATAGTTTGATCCCTTTAATTAGAATGGAAATAAATAACTTGATGGAGGTTAGCCTGACAGGACTTGATCCTGCTCCTATGTATTCCCCGGTGCAATGGCTTGAAATGGTGTTCGAAGACTTGACCTTCGGAGCCGCTTAAAATGGAATATTTGAAAATGGATAAAGTATTTCGAAAATTTTTTAAGGAGAATCCTTAGTCCACATATGCACAGGGTCCAAGACAACTACGGCTGCACTTGAGACCCATATGAATTCCTAAACACCGAACAGAAGAAAAAGCTACCAGTTCGTGCTTAGGGTCCATTGTGTGAGACCTAGAACCAAAGAATTTTTCTTGAGTTTATTTAAATGGGATTCTTAGTCCACATGTGCACAGTGTCCAAGACAACTACGGCTGCACTTGGGACCCATATGAATTCCTAAACACCGAATAGCAAAGAAAACTACCAGTTCGTGCTTAAGATTCATTGCGTGAGACCTAGAATCAAAACGGGTTTTTGTTTGTTACAAAGGGGTTTTTATTTTGTTTGAAAAGGAGGGCATTCCCAATCCACATATGCACAAGGTCCAAGACAACTACGGTTGCACTTGGACCCATACGAATCTCTAAACATCGAACAGCAGAAAAAGCTACCAGTTCGTGCTTAAAGCCCATCACGTGAGATTAAGAAATGCAAAACGAGTTTTGTTTAGACAGAGTTTGCTATTTTGTTAAGAGGCGAAAGGAATTAAACTTGATTGTAGTTACTGGAAGTGTAGGGACCCAGTCGTACTTACTGGAAGTAAAGAGGCCTAATTGTAATTTTAGAAAACTTAGGGACCTAATTGTAATTTTGGGGAGTTCAGGGGCTTAATTGCAATTTTGAGAAATTTAGGGGCTTAATTGAAAATTTGAGAAGTTTAGGGGCTTAATTGCAATTTTGATAAGTTTAGGGGCTTAATCGTAATTTTGAGAAGTTTAGGGGGCTTAACTGCAATTCTAGGAAACTCATGGGCCTAATTATAATAACTGGAAGTGTAAGGGCCAAATGGAAATAACTAGGGGAGCAAGGGTCTAAACGTGTAGGGGTTTATTAGCCAATTGCCTTGCCCACATTTAGGCAATGAGAGTGGCTTGAGACTCGTGAAGGGTCCCCCCCCCCACGCCCCTGGTGCTCCCTATGCTCGGGGCAGCAGCAAATTCTACTCATAATGGCTCAACTGCAACTCCATTCGAATATCCAGCTAGGTACTAATAGTGACCTAAAACAGGTTCGTTTCATAAATTTTTCCCCTAGCCGATGGCCAACTGTATGGTTCGCAATGTGGCGGGAATGAACACAGAAACACTGGTCAACACACCACGGAGCTCTAGTCGAAGAATGAGGGTCCCAGCGTGAAGAATGAGAGTCCCAGCGTCCCTACCACGACTAGTTGAGTCTAATTCTATACGTGCAATCTATGTTGTGATAGATGATTTCACAAACTTTTTACAAGTTGTGGACATGAATTATAGTTTACAGCAACCGTAGATGTTAAGGAATTCCCTTGCCAAATCAATTTCTAGCTCTGACACCAACCACAAAATATCTTTAACCAAACAGTGATAGGAATATACAGGAACCGTGGTTATGATTTCGGACCATGGAACATATTCCAGAATTTCCTTCCTTGTGCCTTGTTAGCTACATAACGTGATGTCGTGGATAAATCACTTTTCCAAACATCACCAACTGAATCAATGGCAGGATGGGGCCTAAACTAAAATCTAAACGAACACTGCAGATCAAGATTCACGCATGAAGCACCAAAACAACAACCGTATGCTTATACCCTTGAGAATTCTTTCATCGACGAAATAACCACTTTCGCTCAAGATATATTTGGATCACACAAAAGGATAACACATTTTGTCAAGTAACACTCAAAATCAAACATTAACAAAGTAGGTACCAGGGACGGATCAGACTCGAATGATGATCAAATATCTATAGTAATAGGACCAAAATACATGTATAAAGTTGTGGTGTATACAAAAAAAAAAATCACTCAACTCCTATATGTGATTTGTCGACCAGATTTCGCAGCAATATTATCTTCATCCCTTGCAAAGAATGGCCAAAGTCTAATAGGAGTCGTGCAAATCTCAAATCCAGCCATGATTCCAAAGATTGTGAATGACTAACCTATGTGTGCCAATTTCGATCGATGCGGAGCCTTTCTTTTGTTCGTGTCCGGCTCTGATCTATGAAGACTTTTCTTCCAGTTCTTAATATTTTCTTGAATCGAAGAAGTCTCTGAATCTCCTTGCCCTTCCTTTGTTTCTCTAGAAAACTCCAGCCCCCTTTTGGCTGTGAGTCGATTTTTCGAAAAACCCCCCTCTTTTCAAAAGAGTTCTCCTTTTTATACTCTTCTCCCATTTTGAAATTTTCTCCCACCTTTTTCCTTTTGTTTTTGCTTTTGATTTTTCTATTTATTCCTTTTTTATTTTCAGATTTATTTTTATTTTTATACACTTCCGATTATCTTCCTTCTTTGATTACATATTTTGATTTTTTCAATTTTTACGTTTTTGATTCCCTTTTTGTTTTTTTATACTTATTATTTTTATTTTAAATTTTTTATATTTTTTTCACTCCTTTTTTTCTTCTTCTTTTTTCGATTTCATCTTTTACTCTTAGATTTTTTGTAATTTTTATTTTTTCTATTCTTTTATTTATTTATTTTTTGTTTTATTATTATTATTTTTTTACTTTGTTCTTTATTCTTGTTATTTCCTTTTTAGTTAATTTTATTTTAATTTTTCTCTTTATTTATTTTTGTTCACTTTCATTCATTTTGTTGTGTTTTTTTTGTTTGTTTTTTTTGCTTATTTATTTATTTTTATAATTATTTAAATTAATTTTAAAATGGGGCCTCGGACATAATTGAGTGTTTATAATAAGTGGAGCCGCCACCAAATTTTTATTTAATGGAAAAGATTTGGAAAAAACCCTAACTTGAGGAAGAATCTTGGTTCGGGAGTGGGTTACGAGTAGGGAAGGTGTTAGGCACCTTACTCGCCCGTTTCGAAAAACGGTACCCTTAAACTAAGTGTGCAATTTTGATGTTTTTGCAAAACTGTTGGATTCCTTTAGTTTAGAAATAAAATAAATAGGTTTGTATGAAAATAGCCTGACAGGACTTGATCTTGCTGCTACGTATTCCCTGGTGCAATGGGAAACTCAAGGCTACGTCGTTCTTGTTTGAAGGCTTGACCTTCAGAGTGAAAAGGAAGATGATTTTGAGAGTATTTTCGATATTTTTCCATAATTCTTAGTCCACATATGCACAGGATCCAAGACAACTACGGCTGCATTGGGATCCATATGAATCTCTGAACATCGAACAACAAAAAAATGTACCAGTTCGTATTTAGAGCCAATCGCGTGAGACTTGGAACTATTAAAACGGTATTTTCTATAAAGGCGATTCTCATTCCATATATGCACAAGGTCCAAGACAAATACAGCTACACTGAGACCCATATGAATCTCTAAATACTGAACAACAGAAAAAGCTACTAGTTCATATTTGCAGCCCATTGCGTGAGACTTGTAATTATTAAAACGGTATTTTCTAAATAGGCGATTCTCAAAACGATGTTTCTCTGAAATATTTTATTATTTACAAGGGATTCTTAGTCCATATATGCACAGGGTCCAAGACAACTAAGGCTGCCTGGGGACCCATATGAATCTCTAAATATCGAATAGCAAAAAAAGCTACCAATTCGTATTTAAAGTTCATTCCATGAGACTTAGAATTATAAATGGACTTGATTTTAAATAAAATAAATTTGATTTGAATTTTATGAAAATAATTGTACATGATTTAAAATAAAATGAACTTGATTTGAAATTTAGGCTTGAATTGGACTTGATTTAAAATAAAATTGACTTGATTTGAAATTGAGGAAAAGAATTGCGAATATGCTTCAGTAATCAAGCGATAGAAATTTTATTTCAGATCCAAATCAGACAAATAATATCATTCCAGAAACTAGAGAGAAAGAAAAAGAGAACACAATAAAAATCACTGAAATCGGAGATCATTTGACCGACTAAAAACGAAAATAAAAAATAGAGACGAAGATGAACCTCAAGAACACAAGAGATTTTGGCGCCAAAATTTGAATTCAAATCTCAGAATTTTTCGAAAACAAATTTTGGTAGATATGAAATATTAAACCAACCAATTGAAAGATATGGATCATAGGAATAAAAAAAAACAAGTTTGACAGAAATCCAACCAGAAATGAGCAAGTTATGCAAAATCAAACAAGCTAGGTTCATTTGCGCATCACGACGAACATGCTTCGGTAATTAGGCAATAGAAATTTCATTTCAAATCCAAATTAGACAAATAATATCATTCCAGAAACTAGAGAGAAATAAAAAATAGCACAACAAAAATCACCAAAATTGAAGATCATTTGACATATTAAAAATGAAAACGAAAAACAAAGACGAAGATGAAGCTTAAGAACACAAGATATTTTGGCGCCAAAATTTCAATTCAAATCTCAGAATTTTTAGAAAATATTTTTTGGTAGATCTGAAAAATTAAATCCTTCAAATTGAAAGATATGGATGATAGGAATTAAACAAAACAAGTTTGACAGAAGTCCAACCAGAATTGAGCAAGTTATGCACAAATCAAACAAGCTAGGTTCATTTGCGCACCAGGACGAAGATGCTTCGGTAATCAGATGATAGAAATTTTATTTCCGATCCAAATTAGACAAAGAATATCATTCCAGAAACTACAGAGAGAGACGAAGAGAACGCAACAAAAATTGAAATCGGAGATCATTTGATCGATCAAAAATGAAAACGAAAAATAGAGATGAAAATGAATTCGAAAATCCGAGAAGAAGCAAGAAACTTAAGCGGAATAAAAGTTGGATCTAACCTCCATTGGAAGGTGATGAAGAATTGGTTCCATGGAGGCCAAGGGCTGAATTGGATGCAGAAGTAGAGAGTCTCTTAGGTCCTCCCTTAGAAAATTTTGAAATCCTCCTCCAGACTCCAAGTGTCCCTCCCCTTATATAGACCTCTTTTTTTTTTTTGAATTTTTGTGGGTTCTCTCCCTTTTCCCTTTTCTATTCTTTTGCTTTTTTCTGATTCTCTTTTTTTCTGTTTTTATTTATTTCTTTTGTTTTATTTTTTCCATTACTTTTATTTTGATTTTTGAACTATTTTAGACTAAATCACCTTTTGGATAAAAAGAAAATAATTTATTTTGGGTTTTGAATCCTTGGACATAATTCGGTGTTCACAGTTTGCCCCTCTTTACTCATTTTCTTACCAAATAATATAAGAAATAAGTTTCTAGATTATCTTAGAAAGAAATGAGTAAAAACATGAACAAATTATGTCTGATGTAAGAGATAAAAACTGGCGTGGGTGCGATCTTTATTGGTAGAAAGGTTTGAAGATGTGAGGGAGTACCAGGAAAGGTTTGAAGACATGAACAAATGATACTTCTGGGGTACCAGGAAAGTTTTGGGCTTGACCGAAAACTTAGGAATGCTTGCCTTGATAAATTGGAGGATGGTAGTTCAAATGTGGAAATTTTGGGTGAGCTTTGCAAACCTCGAGTAATGAGCTCACAGGCTTAAATATGCAGGGCTTGATATGGTAGGCCAAATGTAGAAATTGAAACGTATAGCCTGACAGCATAGGCTAACCGAATAGTCTTTATAGGCGAAATGAAATGAATAATGGCTTGTCAAGCAAGGCGTGGAAAATAATTTAATAACCTATCAGAACCGGAAAGGCGCAATGAAGATGGCCTATTAAGAAAGGCGAAGCAAAAAAGAATGGCCTATTACGATAGGCAAAGTGAAGTGAAAAGGGACCTGTTAGGACAGGTGGGGATGCAGAAAATTAAACATGCAAGGCCTGACAACATAGGCCGGAGGTGCAGAAAAGTAAAGATGCAAGGCCTGACATCATAGGCTAGAGTGCTGAAAATTAAAATGCAAGGCCTGACAACATAGGCCGAAGGTGCAAAAAAGTAAACATGAAACGCCTGACATCATAGGTCGGACAGTTGAAAATTAAAATGCAAGGCCTGACAACATAGCCCGGAGATGCAAAAAGTTTAAATGCAAGGCCTGACAACATAGGACAGAGTGCTGGAATTTAAACATGCGAGGCCTGACATCATAGGCCGGCATGCAGAAAGTTAAAATGCAAGGCCTGACAACGTAGGCCGGAAAGCAGGAATTTAAACATGCAAGGCCTAACATCATAAGCCGGTGTGCTGAGAGTTAAAATGCAAGGCCTGACAACACAGGCTGGAATACGGGAATTTAAACATGCAAGGCTTGACATCATAGGCTAAAATGAAGAATGTTAAAATGCAAGGCCTGACAACATAGGCCGAAGTGCTGGAATTTAAACATGCAAGGCCTGACATCATAAGCTGGAGTACTGAAAGTTAAAATGCAAGGCCTGGCAACATAGGTCGGAGTGCTAGAATTTAAACATGCAAGGCCTGACATCGTAGGCTGGAGTGCTGAAATTTAAAATGCAAGGCCTGACAACATAGGCCCGAGTTCTGAAAGTTAAAATGAAAGGCCTGACAACATAGGCTGGAATACAAAAATTTAAACATCAGAGGCCTGACATCATAGGTCGGAGTGCTGAAAGTTAAAATGCAAGGCTTGACAACATAGGCCGAAATGCGGGAATTTAAACATGCAAGGCCTAACATCATAGGCCTGAGTCCAGTTAGTTAAAATGAAAAGCCTAACAACATAGGCTAGAGTGCAGGAATTTAAACATGCAAGGCCTGACATCATAGGCCAGAGTGCTGAAAGTTAAAATGCAAGGCCTGACAACATAGGTCGAAATGCAGGAATTTAAACATGCAAGGCCTAACATCATAGGCCGAAATGCGGAAAGTTAAAATGAAAGGCCTAACAACATAGGTCGAAGTGTTGGAATTTAAACATGCAAGGCCTGACATCAGAGGCCAGAGTATTGAAAGTCAAAATGCAAGTTCTGACAACATAGGTCTAAGTGCTGGAATTTAAACATGCAAGGCCTGACATCATAGGTCGGAGTGCTGGAATTTAAACATGCAAGGCTTGACATCATAGGTCGGAGTGTTGAAATTTAAACATGCAAGGCCTGACATCATAGGCTAGAGTGCTGAAAGTTAAAATGTAAGGCCTGACAACATAGGTCGGTGTGTTGGAATTTAAACATACAAGGCCTGACATCATAGGCCGGAGTGCTGAAGATGTGAGATCCTGTTAAGATAGGAGTGGGAAAGAATGACCTATTTGTCGCAACCGTAATTCCGACGAGACGACGAACTCGCTAAAATTTTGAAAATGAACTTATTTTGATGTGGAGTCGCCACCAAATTTTTATTTGAGGGAAAAAGATTTGGAAAAAACCCTGACTCGAGGAAGAGATTTAGGTTCGGGAGTCGGTTACGAGTGGGGAAGGTGTTAGGCACCCCACTCGCCCGTTCCGAAGAACGGTACCCTTAAACTGAGTGTGTGATTTTTGAAAATTGTGTGATCCCTTAATTAATGTGAAAATAAATAACTTGGTGGAGGTTAGCCTGGGAAACTCAAGGCTTACGTAGTTCTAGTTTGTGAAGGCTTGACCTTCAAAAAGCGCTTGAGAAAAGAGTATTTTAAAGATTTCATTTTTCTTTTTTTAGAAAGTTTTATCTTTGGGGAGGGATTTTGGTCCACTCATGCACAAGGCCCGAGTCGGCTAAGGCAGCATAGGGACCTATACGAACCACTAAATGTTGAATAGAAGGTGAACCACCAGTTCCCCATTTAGAGCCTATTGCGTGAGACTTAGAATCCCAAAATATTAGAAAAAGAGATTTTTTTAAAGTTTTGAAGAGGACCTCAAGTCCACTGATGCACAAGGTCCGAAGCGGCTAAGGCAGCACGGGGACCTATACGAACTACTAAATGTTGAACAGCAGGTAAACCGCTAGCTCCCCATTTAGAGTCCATTGCGTGAGACTTAAAAATCCCAACATATTTAGGAAAAGATTTTTAAAGTTTTTGAAAAGAAATAATTTACAAATGATATTGATCCTCGAGTAAAAGAAAACTTGAATTTAATAGAAGAGTTTCGTTTTTGAGTTTTGAGGGAATTGGGGTTTAAAGGGAATTTTGGTGTGATTTTGTAATGATTAGGAATTTTGGGGTAATTGGGTAATTAAGGATTTTTTATGAACTTCTTTAGTAATATTACGAATTTATTTTGGAATTATAGAATTTTTATGAATTTTTTAGGAATTATAGAATTTTTATGAATTATTTAGGAATTATAGAATTTTTATGAATTATCTAGGGGGGAAGAATGGGTCTTTATGGATTTCTCCAGGGGCAGAGTAGTAATTATACTGGTAGGGACCTACTGGGTATTTTGGAATTTCACCAGGGGCAGTTTAGGTATTTAACCCAGTAGGGACCTGTTAGGAATTTTGGGATTTCACCAGGGACAATTTAGGTATTTAACAAAGCAGGGACCTGTTGGGCATTTTGGGATTTCACCAGGGTATTGTGGTAATTATCTGGACTGACCTGTTAAGGTAGGCAAGTGAATGACCTGTGAGGACAGGTGTGGAACATGATATGATGTGTCCCGGAGAACGAGGTTGATTGCCTAATATTTGAACAAGTGAGGAGGAATCGGTTGTTTTGAACAACATTACTTGACGATTGTTTATCTTGAATTAATTTAAAACTTGCTGATTTTACCTTGAAGGGTTTCAAGAAATTGATAATTATTTTCTTTTGAAGAAACTTGGGCAAACAATTTAGTCCCAGTTTAGAAGATTTTTGGCAATTGAGGAATGCCTCAATTTGAAATGATTTTGAGCAAAGATCTTCACCCCAGTTTGATTTTGATGAGATTGAGGATTGTCTCAATTTGAATTTTTCACAGCAAATGCCTAGCCCCAGTTTGAATTTCCTTTTTTGAAATTGAGGATTTCCTCAATTTGAATTTTTTTGGGCAAAGGGGAATCAAGATTTAGGATGAGTTGGAGTGACTTTGTTTCTTGGTTTCTTGGTCAGTTTTGAAATTTTCCTTCTCAAGATCTTTGAGACCCAACAATGGTCAGCATCATTAAATAAGACACACTCCTTTTCTTTTGGCGGCATTATGTCTGGCAGGAGGATGACTCTTTGGAAATAATCATGCCATATTGCAATGGTTAAGGATTCATCTGATTTGTCATGACTTTTTAAAATTAATGTTCTTATCTTCTACATTTTTCACCTTCCTTTTTGGCATGTGTACCTTCGAGGTGTGCTAAGTGATCTTGGATGGTTTATCAATAGGAGATGGAGAGTTTTTGCATGTGAGGCTTAGGGTAGTGTGTAAACACTCATTTATGTCTGAGGCCCCATTTCAAAATTGATTGGTAAAATTAATCAAGAAACCAAAACTAATTTAAATAATAATAAAAACAGAAAAAAAAACACAATGCAAAAAGCAAAAAATTGAAAACAAAACAAAAAATATAAAATTAAAAGAGAAATCAAAACAAAAATAATAAAAACAAAAATTAAAAGTGAAAAAAAAAGCCTAAAAAATAAAATAAAACAAAAATAAAAAATTACAAAAATTAAATAAATAAAATCTGAAAATAAAAAAATATATAGAGAAAACAGAAAATTAATAAAAACAAAAAAAAGAGAAAAATTTGATAAAGTCTGAAAAAAGAAAAGAAAAAAAAGAAAATAAAAAGGAGAGTATTAAAAATACAAAATAAAAGGAAAAAACAATTTAGAATTAGAAACTAAAATAAAAAAACAGTAGAAAGAGAATTCAAAAAGATATGATAAATAAATAAATAAATAAAACGGAAAAAGGGGATGCAAAATTGTCTTTTGGAGGCTGAAAGGTGGGGGCATTTTGGATGAATTTTGGCTCTTGGAAAAGAGCGTGGCCCTTGCCAAAAGGGAGGGCTGGCTTTTGACTCCTAAAAAAGCTTGGCCCTTGGCAAGAAGAGGGGGTGGCTTATGGAAAAAGCTCTAAAAAGATCAAAGGGGAGAGAGTATAGAAGAGGAGAGGTGTGAGAAGGAAGGGGTTTGGGGAAATTTCCCTGGGGTTGATGATCATTCTCTGAGAATAGGGGGACGCTTGGTTCTTGGCTCACAAACTGATTTTTTGTGAATATAGAAGCCTTTATCGATGTCCAGCACAGAGATCTTGGCACACATTCTCCATTCGATCATCATTTGTATACAAGTTTGTGATCTCTGATTTTTCTTATATTGTTTCTAGCTTGTATTAGTGTTGGATAATTTCGAACAATCGTTGGAGAAGCTTGATGATGTTGATGATGTCTCGTAGGCTGAGGCGTGTAATTACACTGCCCTCAAGGATTTGTCCGCCCATGGCGTAATCCCCCAGGATACAACAGCCCCATCTGAAATATTCAGGAACAGAACTAGCAAGAAATTTCACCTCATCTATTTAACCCATCAGAAATAGTTGTATATATTGAAGATTGTTAGGGTTAGAAATTAAATTCCTATCAGAAATTAAATTAAAAACGGAAAAAAATAATGTCGTAATAATTTCTCAATGGTCAACTTTTAAAACATAATAACCATCACTATTTTGAAATACACAATTTTTACAATAATTAGTTCGTTTAAGTTCAGACATGCATAAGAATATTGTGGTCTAGGTTGCTAAAACTCTTCGTCGAATAAACATGGTTAACTCCAACTTTGGCATGGGCATGAATACATTGAGATTGATTCTAATATTCGTTCAAAGTAGAGCATTTCAAGTCGTTGTTACACAAAGTCTTCACCCGCTGAATCTTGGTTATTAGTCCATCGTGGTTACGGTAAATTCAATAGCTCACTCTGCTAAGCGCGAGAAAACAACCCCTAACTAGAGATGCTTGGTCCTTAAACACCACATCAACTTGATTTGCTTTGGAAAGCATTCAGGTTTATTTACTCCATGGCTATTGGAAGAGCCCTGAAAGCGTTAGACAAAAAATGCATGGTAGAGTATCCATTGATATTGAAAGATATGGTCTACAAGTAGTTGTTATGAGATCAGCATTAGATGGGTTCATCTTAAAACGCTGCAATCTAGCTCAAAAATGGGAGATGAGGATAAAACATAGCGTCCGTGTGCTTCTGACCTTCAAGTTCTTCTATCCAAGCTTTAGTTCATGGGTTAATTCTCTCATGTATTGGTTGAAATTGACAACGTGGTTTTAGCTGTTCTAGGAGGTTATGGGGACGTCAAGCAAGATTTCCAGAATAAGGATACAGTGCGGCTTTGCTCCTGAAAAGGGATGGTGAACGACGAACGAAGAAGACCAAGGAAATAGGCAAATCCGTTCATCCCTAATGCTGGTACGACATGGTAGATGCACGAGTTGAAGACTGAAAAAAGCCCCCTAGAGTACGTTCTTGAAGGCTCATAGCTCCATGCATGCAGTTGCTGAAGGGGTCTTCCCGAGCCAGTGGATTTGTTCACTCCACTCTTAGGATATTAGATCGGCCACGATGACCGAGACAGTGACAGATTCTAACTCTTTGTGAGCCAAAGCTGCTAAATACATGCAGCGAAACCATACGGCGAAGTCAAGTCATGCACTATAGATGCCAAGTCATGAGCCAGGTATTCTGCTGCCTTCAATACTGTAGGAGTTCATTATTGGACAAGACCAGTGAACGTCACATACTCCCAATCAGCCACGCGCTCATCCAGGCAGCAAGCGCAGACCATGCATGAGCCATGCAGCTCAGCTTCGAGCACGAATCAAGAGGTAATCAAGATCGGTGATTAGACACGAAGCCAACAAGGTCAGGGGAGCTCTAAGAGATTACGGTAAACCCTTGATCTCGATGCTTTCAGACCTCGCTGTTCAAATGCCAACCAAGGTTAGTTGATGCCATGCACGTCATTTCTCATTGATTACTATAAATGGAGCGTTCATTAGCAAGCTCTAATATTAGTTCATATGGGCCAATTCAATGGTACGAGCGAGACGAAGGAAATGCCCATGTAGTCTGCCTCCTAATGGTATTATCAAGAATTGGAAGACGCCGATCTTGCCCAGTTGATTGATATGGAGGCCCAGGCTTTGAGATCATCTTCACATGGCCTGAAAATATCACCCTAAATTAAATGTGAAGATTATCATACCAAACTAAGCAGTTAGCCTAGTGGTTGGCTCATGTCCTTACATACTCCATGACCCGCCTTCGAACCCCCCAGGGACTATTTTACCTTTTAAATAAACAAGCCACCATTCAAGCCGCGTAAGCCTCTCAGCTCCCAAGCCGCCCTCTCAGCCTCCAAGCCCCTCAAGCCAGGCGAGCCATTCAAGCAAAACGTGAGCCACAAGCCTCCCTCCAAGCCATCAAGCTATTGAGCTGTTCAACCAAGCCGTCAAGCAAGCTATTGAGCCGTTCAACCAAGCTGTCAAGCCGACGAGTTAGGTGCAAAGCCAGATAAGCTCTGAGCTACATGAGTTAGGCATATGAGCCAGCCCTAAAATTCCCAAAATTTACAACTAAGCCCCTGAACTCTTCAAATTTGCAATTGAACCCCAAAATCTCAAAAATTTCCAATCAGCCCCTAAACTCTTCAAATTTGCAATTGAACCTCAAAATTCCCAAATTTTCAAATTCTGCCCCTACACTTCTCAAAATTCAAATCCTGCCCCGGCACTTTCCAAAATTCCACTTAACTCCCTAAACTTCTCAAAATTCCACTTAAACCCCCAAACTTCCCAAAATTAAAATTAAATTCTTTTCCCCCAAAATTTTCTCTTCAAAATTGAATTAAGTCCTTTCTCCAAGATTCAAATTAAATTCTTTTCTCCCAAAGTAAATAAAGTCTTTCTCTTCAAAATTCAAAGTAATTCCTTGTCTCAAGATTTAAGTTAAATTCTTTTCTCCCAAAATTCAAATTAATTATTTTCTCCCTACACATGCAACACCTTTCCTCAAACCAAACTTTCAATCAAATCCATTTCAAAACCAATCAAGTTTGTTTCAGTTGAATCGAGTTCAATTCCCAACATTCAAAATCAAGTTCCATTTCAATCAAGTTTTATTCTTTGCCTCAACCTTGAATCAAATTCTTTTCTCATTTCAAATAAAACTCTTTTCAAAAGATTTTTGGATCTATAGTCTCACGCAACGGAGTCTAAATGAGGAACTGGTGGTCCACCTGCTGTTCGATGTTTAGTAGTCCGTATAGGCCCCCGTGTTGCCTTAGCCGCCTTGGACCTTATGCATAAGTGGACTGAAAGTCCTTTCACAAAAATAAAATTCTTTTCAAAATGCTTTGGGATCTATGGTCTCACGCAACGGATCCTAGAAGGGAAACTGGCGGTCTACACTATTGTTCAATGTCTAGTGGTTCGTATAGGCCCCCGTGCTGCCTTAGCCGCCTCGGACCTTGTGCATGAGTGGACCGAAAGCCCTTTGAAAATAAAATTATTTTCAAATACTTTGGGATCTACGATCTCACGCGACGGACCCAAGATGAGAAACTGGTAGTCTACGCTGTTGTTCGATGTCTAGTGGTTCGTATAGGCCCCTGTGCTGCCTTGGCCGCCTCGGACCTTGTGCATAAGTGGACCGAAAGTCCTTTCACAAAAATAAAATTCTTTTCAAAATGCTTTGGGATCTACGGTCTCACGCGACGAATCCTAGATGGGAAACTGGCGGTCTACACAGTTGTTCGATGTCTAGTGGTTCGTGTGGGCCCCCATGTTGCCTTAGTTGCCTCGGACCTTGTGCAAGAGTAGACCGAAAGTCCTTTCAAAATAAAATTCTTTTCAAAATAATTTGGGATCTACGGTCTCATGCGACAGACCCTAGACGGGAAACTGGCGGTCTACGCTGCTGTTCGATGTCTAGTGGTTTGTATAGGCCCCCGTGCTGCTTTAGCCGCGTCGGACCTTGTGCATGAGTGGACTAAAGGTCCTTTCAAAATAAAAATCCTTTCAAACAACATGTTTATTTTCGAATAGTCTTTTACAAGCACTTTCGAAGGTCAAGCCTTCAAACAAAAACCTAAACTACGTAAGCCTTAAGTTTCCCATTGCACCGGGGAATACGTAGGAGCAGGATCAAGTCCTGTCAGGCTGACCTCCATCAAGTTATTTATTTCACATTAATTAAGGGATCGAACATTTTCAAAAATCACATACTCAGTTTAAGGGTACCGTTCTTCGGAACGGGCGAGTGGGGTGCCTAACACCTTCCCCATTCGTAACTGACTCCCGAACTGAGAATCTTATCCTCGAGTCAGGGTTTTCCCAAGTATTTTTTCTTAAATAAAAATTTGATGGCGACTCCACACATTATCCAGTAAATTCATTTTGAAAATTTTAGCGAGTTCGTCGTCTCGTCAGAATTACGGTTGCGACAGTGAGTAAATCTTAATTTAAACCATGAGATTAATGTACAGAGAACAGGAAACAGAAAACAAAGAAAAACAGACAAATAGATAGAAAACAGAACAAACATAAACTACGAAAATCAAGTGAAAGAAAAATAAAAATAAATAGTAAATAGAATTAGAAAAAAGACACAAGAAGAAATAATATTAATAAACAAAAAAAACTCAAATAATAAATAAAGGAAAAAAGAAATAGAAAAAGATATTATAAAAATATATATAATAAAACCTGGAAAATAATAAGAAAAGCATAAAATTGAAAAATAATTAAAAAGCAAAAAAATAATAAAAAAGAAAAAATATACAAAAAAAAAACAGCAAAATAAATAACCAAAAAATAAATATTAAAAAAATAAATAATAAATAAATAAAAACAAAAAATGTGAATAAAATAAACAATAAAACAGAAAATGAAAAATAATAAATTAATTAATTAATGTAAATCTGAAAAAAATAAAATAAAAAAATAAATAGAATAAACAAAAAAACTAAATAATAAAAACAAAAGAAAAAACTGAATAACAGCAAATGAGAAAAAAAGAGAAAAAGGGAATAACTAAAAACAAAACCACATAAGGTTAAAACGGAAGAAAAAAAAGAAAAAAAGGAGGGGGATGCATGTAGTATGGGGCTTTTTCAGAATAATGGAGAGTTGGTTTTGGGGGAGGATTCCTTTTTTGGAGGGGGCTTGTTTCTGCTACTTCAGTTGTCTCTCACCGATACAGAAGGGGCCAAGAGCTTATTCTAACAAAAGAGGAGAGAAGACCAGAACTGAAGAAAGAAGGAGAAGGGAGGAACTGACCAAGAAAAAGAAAGAAAGAGAAAGAAGGCACGGGGAATAGAAAGCAAGGAAGGGGGGCACCGGCCTCAGGGATGACTTCAAGAGAACGAAAAAAGAAGGGAGGGAGGAGATTTGCTCTCTGAAAGGAGGCCCAGTAGCTGAAGTTTAAGGGAACGCTTCGAACGATTCTTGCTAAGGGATCTTCCTTGTAGGTTGTTCTTACCAAGATCTACAACGCTTGGGGATTAACCACGTTCAGGTCAGTATTTGGGTGCATTTCTATGATCTATGTGATCAAATCATCATATCTTCACATGAAAGACCCCATATAATAGCTACCAGCTATTTCTGAATGATGGTTGCGCGAATACGGATGTAATAACACCAATGAAAATGTAACTAAGGGGTGGTAATTACTGCATATGTTCGGGTAAACCTTGCATGAAAATTTGTGTGAACAAAGCAAATTAATTATCCATGGTTAGTCGAGGTAGAATCGTTGCATGGATGTTTGTACCTTTGCATGTGTGTCATAGTGGGAGACCTGTAGTGGAGAATGTGTGGGGTAACGAGATTTAAATTCAGTCTTTAATTATGAGATTTGTATCATAGTGTTTGCTTAAATCAAAAATCAAAGATTAGCGTCGCTTAGCCATATCATTTGACCCTCTGTTTAGTTGATAATTTAGTTGGCATGATCTTTTCTTGCACGAATTAAACCATCATGAGAGATATTTTAAGTAGTCATGCTGCCTTCCCCATGTCGCCATTGGTCGGTTACAAATATTGTGGGTTATCAAGCTGACTCAAAGAGGGTCAACAAGCATACATGCGTTCGAATGACGCGGAACGTGCCCAAAATGCAATGGTTGGATGTTCCATAGCCCCCCTCAAACCTGTTATATCTTGCCTAGGAAAAGGGTTGCCATGAAAAGGAAGCTGCTCGACCTCCACTTTAACGTTCTTGACATCTATGGTTGCATGTGTATCTAGTTTAATAACAGCATGGCTCTGTGAGGAAAGCAAAGGCCCAAGTATCTGTGCAGTTGATTTACTCGTTAAGTCCCACCAAATAGATGGCCAAGCTTTGGAAGAAAGGGTATTGTCTAGCTTTAAACAGCCTTATCAGGAAAAGGTCATTCATACATCAAAAAACTATGCATGGACAGCTGGTGGGGCTTCACATATTGGGATGAAATCACTCAGGAAAGAGATGAAATTATCAAATGTGAAGGACTTCTCTGGCGTAGGTGTATCATGCTAGCTGATTCCAAGAGAATGAAGATGTGTCGAGTAAATTAGTGGGGCGGTTAAGGAATTATTTGGAAATTGAATGCCACCCCTGAACCATTGTGGCAGAACCTAAGGCAGTGACTTATGGGGATATACAAATAGAATCATTTGTTGTACCTGGGAATAAGCTGCGCATATGAAACATGGAAGGGCTCATCACCCATATACAACATCAGTGACGAGTGTACAGAATGACCAATGACGGGCCAAAAATTGTGCCACTTTGGGTAAGCGTTACTTGTTGCTGTTACTGTTGAAATCACGCGTGCAAGAGATAAGGAGGGATCGCCTGTTACGAGTCAGTTTCAATTCCATAATCCAAGGTCATGTGACCGCTTGCCTCTTCTCAAGATCATCTACAGTGTACCCTTGATTGGGTCCCCTTCTTGGCCCCAACAATGACATGCAAGAGGGTTGGAACGACGATGGAAATTGTTTCACCTTCAGCTCGTTCACACTCAAAAAAGGGAAAGGAAGGAAAAGGATTTAAAGCCGGAATCGGACGAGAGATTTTAACATGGAACATAGGATTTGAATGTATTTCTAACCAATTCCTCATGCATGCGTGCTTTAGTTGGTTGTCAGGACAGAGCTATATACCCCTGTTCAAAATACTAGATGTTGGGATTTGTTACTCTCAAATCTGCTTCACCTGCATGCACCTCACTTCGGCATTTGATCGCCAATCCGAAGATTGATAGGTCTCAGGGATTGATACGATGCGCGAGCTCATAGTGAAACTGCCTTTTGACCACTCCTTCAATTAAGACGCTAAAGAGAAGAAATAGAAATAAGCTTGACCTTGTTATTAGTGATGCGAATATGCTTATATGGAAGGAATATACCAAGAAATCAGGTTTCAGATTATGGTTTACATTTCAGGTCCATTCTACAGTCGCGGAGAGTAAACGCCCTGCTAAGGTATTTGCTAGATTAGTCATGAACAGGGAAGGGCAGAGAAGAAACGAGATGCAACCAGCCAAATGTACTATCCCCTGCACACAGACTGTTAACAAATATTTGCAAAAGAGGTATAATAAAATAAACATGGGGCCTACCCTTTTGAATTCAAAGAATTGGTCCAACCCCTATGCAACGTGCAGGTAAAGTCATAGATATGCATCCACTAAGACAGGTTTTAAATGTAACCAGGGGTGCTATAAACCAAGTCACTAGCTTGGCTTGGTTGGTTAGCTCGTTGCACCTTTCCCCTTTAGATCCTGGATTCGATTCCTACAGAGAGTATTTGATGGAAGCCTCGCCATGCAGTCAGCAATGTTTGCATGCACACTACACATCACACCCTTCTTTTTCATCAGCCCAATTAAATGTCTTCAATTTACTAACTTTCAAAGGGATCCTTTTACAATTAATTCGTTCATCTTAATTTAACCAATTTAAATTCTTTTTGACCAAAATCAAGTTCAATTCTTTTTCTCAACTCTTAGTTCAAATTGGCCCAAATCATCAAATTTCAAAATTCATTTTTATCTCAAATCTAATCAAATTCTTTTTATCTAGTTGCAAGTAGAATTCCTTTGGGTTCAAATTCAATTCAAATCTTTTTTCTAAAATTCAAATAAAATTATTTTTCTTCAAATTTAATTCAAATCTTTTTTCCCAAAATCAAATAAAATTCTTTTTCTTCAAATTCAATTCAAATCTTTTTTCTAAAATTCAAATCAAATTCTTTTTATCTAATTGCAAGTAGAATTTCTTTGGGTTCAAATTCAATTCAAATCTTTTTTCCAAAATTCAAATCAAATTCCTTTTTTCTTCAAATTCAATTCAAATCCTTTTTTCCAAAATTCAAATCAAATTCTTTTTCTTCAGATTCAAATTAAATTCTTTTTCTTTAATCAAGTTCAAGTCAAGTTTTAGTCAAGTCAAGCTCACTTTCTCAAATTCAAGTCAAGTTCAACTCCTCTGCTTCAAAAAAAATCAAGTTTAATTCTCTTTGCTTCAAATTCAAAAACTTCAAATCAAGTTCATTTTCAATCGAGTTCATTTTAGTCAAATCAAACTCACTTTACTTCAAAGCAAATTTAAGTCAAGCTCTCTTTTTCAAATTCAAATCAAATTCATTTTTAGCCAAATCAAGTTCAATATCCAAAATTCGAAGTCAAGTTCATTTTAAATCAAGTTTACTTCCCTTCTTCAAATTTTGAGTCAAACTCATTTTTAATCAAATTAAACCCTTTATTATTTTTCCACGTAAAATACTTTTAGGGAATCACTAGTCTCACGCAATGAGCTCTAAATTGGAAACTGATGGTTTCACTGCTGTTCGATATTTAGATATTCATATAAGCCCCAGTGCATCCTTAGTTGCCGGACCTTGTGCATATGTGGACTAAAAGTTCCTCTTAAATAATAAAATCGTTCAAAATATTATCCCTCAAATCCTTTACCTCTGAAGGTCAAGCCTTTACACACCAGAACTACGTAAGCCTTGAGTTTTCCATTGCACCAGGGAATACATAGGAGCAGGATCAAGTCCTGTCAGGCTAACCCCTATCAATCTATTTATTTTCACTCTAATTAAAGGGATCAAACAATTCTCAAAGATCACACACTCAGTTTAAGGGTACCGTTCTTCGGAACGGGCGAGTGAGGTGCCTAACACCTTCCCCACTTGTAACCGACTCCCGAACCTAAATCTCTTCCTCAAGTTAGGGTTTTTCCAAATCTTTTCCCTTAAAATAAAATTTGGTGGCGACTCCACATTACCACCAATAAAATATTTATTTTAAAATTTTAGCGAGTTCGTCGTCTTGTCGGAATTGCGGTTGCGACATAGTGTATTTGGAAGAGATGAAGAATGTAGGTTTGAGTGCCCAAATGGAACCTCTTGATGAAAAATGCCAATGCTGCTTTTCATAATTTTGATTGCCAAATTAACCAAACTTGAGAAATGGAAAATTTTTTCCCTAGTTTTAGGAAATATGAGATCTATAAATGTCGCTTGGACTTGGATCCTTGATTGACCTTTACTTTTTCCTGGATGGTTTTTCTGAGTTTTCAACCCAGCAGGTCCTTTGTTTGCTCTAACTTTTGCATAGGTCGCCCTTGTGGGTTTTCGACCTTGCAGGCTTCTTGTTTACGTGCCCTAACTCCTTCCTAGGTCGCTTTTGAGGGTTTTCGACCTAAAGACTTTTTGTTCATGCCCTAACTTTTGCCTAGGCCACCTTTGAGGGTTTTCGACCTAGTGGGATTTTGTTTGTGTGCCCTAACTTTTTCCTAGGTCGCCTTTGAGGGTTTCCGACCTAGTGGGCTTTTATTTCCATCGCGTGAGACATGGAAATATTAAAATGGTATTTTCTAAAAAGGGGATTCTTAGTCCACATATGCACAGGGTCCAAGACAAGTACGGCTGCATTGGGACCCATATGAATCTCTAATTAATAAACAACAGAAAAAACTACCAGTTCGTATTTAGAGCCCATCGTGTCAGACTTGGAATTATAAAAATGGTATTTTCTAAAAAGAGAATTCTCAGTCCACATATGCACAGGGTCCAAGACAACTACGACTACACTAGGACCCATATGAATCTCTAAATACCAAGCAGTAGAAAAAGCTATCAGTTCGTATTTAGAGCCCATCACGTGAGACTTGGAATTATTAAAACGGTATTTTCTAAAAAGTGGATTCTCATTCCATATATGCACAGGGTCCAAGACAACTACAGCTATACTGGGACCCATATGAATCTCTAAATACTGAACAACAAAAAAAGCTACCAGTTTGTATTTACAGCCTATCGCGTGAGACTTGGAATTATTAAAACGGTATTTTCTAAACAGAGGATTCTCAGAACAATGTTTCTCTAAAATATTTTCTAAACAATGGTTTAGTAATCAAGCGATAGAAATTTCATTTCAGATCCAAATTAGACAAATAATATCATTCCATAAACTAGTGAGAAATAAAAAGAGAACACAATAAAAACCACCGAAATCAGAGAACATTTGACTGATTAAAAACGAAGATGAACCTCAACAACACAAGAGATTTTAGCTCCAAAATTTGAATTCAAATCTTAGAATTTGTAGAAAATATTTTTTGGTAGATCTGAAAAATTAAAACCAACCAATTGAAAGATATGGATCATAGGAATAAAAAAACAAGTTTGAGAGAAAATCCAACCAGAAATGAGCAAGTTATGCACAAATCAAACAAGCTAGGTTCATTTCCCACCATGACGAACATGCTTCGGTAATCTGGCGATAGAAATTTCATTTTAGATCCAAATTAGACAAAGAATATCATTCCAGAAACTAGAGAGAAATAAAAAAATTACGCAACAAAAGTCACCAAAATCGGAGATCATTTGACCGATTAAAAACGAAAACGAAAAATAGAGACAAAAATGAACCTCAAGAACACAAGAGATTTTGGCGCCAAAATTTGAATTCAAATCTCAGAACTTTTCTATTCTTCTGCTTTTTTCTAATTCTCTTTTTTTTTTTTTCCATTACTTTAATTTTGATTTTTTGAACTATTTTAGACTAAATCACCTTTTGGCTAAAACCAAAATAATTTATTTTGGGTTTTGAATCGTCGGACATAATTCGGGGTTCACAACTAGACAATGTATCTTTACGTTCCTTTTAAAGACATGAGTAGTTATCCATATGTCTAATACTGGCAAGCAACAGAGCAGCTTCTTTCCTCTTCCTTCATGGCAGAGGTTCAAAGTGAAATAGACATCGGCTAGTAGAGCAGTAATAGGGTTTTCTGCTTTATTCCTTCAGGCCAAGAATATGTCGATTGCATTCAGATCAACAAAATCTTCTATGCCAGGAAAGGGGACCAGCCCATAGATGGCAAGGGCCAATACGTTCATATAAATGTCCCAGTGGTTGCTGTCGGCCAGATGCTGCATATAGGCTTCCAAGAACCCTCGGGTGAACCCCTTAGCTTGATTTTTCCCTTGATAGTCTGTTAACCGATCACCTGACTGTAGACCCAGAGCCTATGCGGCGGTTTGGAATGAAGCATGGTGTTCCAGATGGTTATATGGTCTGCATCCTTCCAAGGGTAAGTCTAAAATCTATTCGAAGTCCTCCAGAGTGGGTACTAGCTGGAAATCGGAAAAAGTGAAGCACCCAAGGTGCTAGAGACAAAAATGAACCTCAAGAACACAAGATATTTTGGCGCCAAAATTTGAATTCAAATCTCAGAACTTTTCTATTCTTTTGCTTTTTTCTAATTCTATTTTTTTTTATTTATTTTTTCCATTACTTTTATTTTGATTTTTTGAACTATTTTAGACTAAATCACCTTTTGGCTAAAACCAAAATAATTTATTTTGGGTTTTGAATCGTCGGACATAATTCGGGGTTCACAACTAGACAATGTATCTTTACGTTCCTTTTAAAGACATGAGTAGTTATCCATATGTCTAATACTGGCAAGCAACAGAGCAGCTTCTTTCCTCTTCCTTCATGGCAGAGGTTCAAAGTGAAATAGACATCGGCTAGTAGAGTAGTAATAGGGTTTTCTGCTTTATTCCTTCAGGCCAAGAATATGTCGATTGCATTCAGATCAACAAAATCTTCTATGCCAGGAAAGGGGACCAGCCCATAGATGGCAAGGGCCAATACGTTCATATAAATGTCCTATTGGTTGCTGTCGGCCAGATGCTGCATATAGGCTTCCAAGAACCCTCGGGTGAACCCCTTAGCTTGATTTTTCCCTTGATAGTCTGTTAACCGATCACCTGACTGTAGACCCAGAGCCTATGCGGCAGTTTGGAATGAAGCATGGTGTTCCAGATGGTTATATGGTCTGCATCCTTCCAAGGGTAAGTCTAAAATCTATTCGAAGTCCTCCAGAGTGGGTGCTAGTTGGAAATCGGAAAAAGTGAAGCACCCAAGGGGAGGATCGTAATACTTGCACCATTGCGTGAGAGCTCCTTCTTGTACCTTAAATTTCAGTAGCTTCAATATATTCCCATATTTCTTGGTAAACGACATCTATTGAATACTCGTCACGTTTTTTCCGAATGTTTCTAGGCTAGCAAAGTCCATCAGTTCGACTCTAACCCGCTTCCTCTTCCTTAACTGTCCAGATTCCGCATTAATTTCCATTTCACCTCTCTTGAAAGTCACTGAGAATCTGGTCCATCAAAATAAAAAGCGAAAGGAAAACAAAATAAACATGTTAGACACTTGATGAAAATGAACTTAATGCATGATGGACCATAAACAAAAAAATGATAACAATGATTTCATTGTGCAAATTTTTTCAAACTTTCCTTTTTCCTTTTTCTTTTTCCCTACTTCTCTTTTTCCTCTTTCTCTCTTCTCTTTTCCTTCTCTCTTTCTTTCACGTTTTCTTTTTCATTTTCTTTTTCTTTTCTTTTCTCTTCTTTCACTCTTTTTCATTTCTTCTTTTTCATTTTCCTTTTTTTTTTATTTTTTCACTCTTTTTTTTTCTTCTTCTTTTTTTTCACTACCCCATTACAGATGAAAGATGAAAATAGACCAATATTTGCAGTATGTGCCCTCCTTGTGCCCTATTTAGGTAACCTATCCTAAAGGTATATGGCCTTTAATGCATGAACCTCTCATAAGATGGCTTGTAATCCTGTGGTATAATAGCTCACTAGAGCCAAGTTCCAGTTTGTAATGCTTGCTATAATAGCAGAAAAAGCTACCAGTTGTAGGGCATTACGAATAGGATGTACTCTCTAGCTAGGATTTTCGTGATAGTCAAATAGGACGTAAGCCCCAAAGTGACACAATTAGATCCCTCTAGTCCTAGGCTTCACTCAGACCCGGGTATAGGGCCCCACTCATGATAAATGCATATGTGTAATGTATAGGGCCCTACTCATGATGTGGAATTCGTTTTAGAAAATACTTATATGAAAATACGGTAATTTTTTTTTAAAAACTATTTGATATAAACTGCGAGCCTCGTCCATAAAATGTGCATAGCGGTAAAATAAATCATTAAGCGGATTTCTATGTACGTTTAAAACCTTAGGAATACTAAACGTTTATATTATTCTTTTCGTTTATCATTTGCCTATAATAAATTAACAAGATTCAATCATAACACACATGTCACACAATAATTATATATAACATTTCATACATACCATAAGTGATAGGCCCATGGGCCTTATCATGTAGTTATTACAAACCATAAAGTTACAACTATTATACAATATTTATACATAAGTTAGCTAATACTACATATTAATAGTTTGGATGCTTACATCCAATTATTTTTTTCTTTTTACATTAGTGCAATGTACATCTTCCAGAGAGAGTGCCTCACGTCCACTTTAAGTACGTGAACTGCTACCATAATGAACAACATCTGAAATGTCAGGGAAGAAAGTGGGAAGAAGTAGGGATAAGAAACTAAGTTTCTTAGTAGGCTTTCTACTTAGTTCTAATGTCATCATTTAAATTCCAGCCACTTCAATTTATTTCATAAATCATTTCTTGCATAAAAGGTTACTTTTAATTCTTTGTAAAACATTTCTTTGAAGTGGATCAATTTTATTCAAAACATACAACTTAGTGTCTCACCATACATTCTTCTTAACATTCATAACTTTGGGATCACAAATAAGATATCATTTGACATACAATTATTCTATGTCTTAAACTTTGTTCTTTACTACTTTTCTTTGTCTTTATGATTTCTTTGTCCAACCTTTGGGACACTTTATGAATCTAGTTTCACCACCTTTGGGAGAAAAAAATTAGACATGGACATGTATTAAATTTTTCAAACAATATCTTCTCACTGACTCTACTCCCACCTCCTACTAAAAATTAAGGATATGAGCTCATTCTTAGGTGATCTTTCCCACCACATAAGGGGTGGAGGACTCAATGCCTTCACAGTAGAAGGATTTTTGGAGCGACCTTTGGCTCCTAGAAGCAACCTTTAGCTTCAAGAAGCAACCTTTGGCCTCTCTTCAGTAGAGCTTTTTAGGGCCCTCTGGATACTAGTCTGCATAAGGCACAAAGAGAGTAGCATTATGTTTTCACATAAAATTTGCTTTAGTGATCCCTTAATCTTTTTAAGTTCATTTTAGTGGCTTCCAAATAATTATGCATGCTCAAACAAATTTCCAACCAATATGAAATGCACATATAGGTTTTGAATTTTCATCTCAATCATCATCATAAACCAATCTCATACATATCATCATCCTTTCTCATTCATGAGTATCCATCATTTATTCATTCATAGATAGTGAGCATTCACAACTAATAATGAAATTTGATTGGTAAATCACATAGCATAATGTCACATTTACACCACCAATCTAATGCTTCAATTCGGTTTGATGTTGAAATCACACCAAGGACTTACATCACTCATCCTTCTAAGTTACGTCTCATCCTTTCCTTTTCTCGAATTTATATTTGTTCTTTAAGATTTTACGTCTTAGCATCTTAATCTAGGTGGCCGAATGGCACCTTTCAAGTTCTTTTCTCTTTGTGTTCTCTTTTGTTCAAGTCTTATGCATATTCTAATTATTCTAAGTTCAAGTATTAAGTATTTGCAAATCTTTTAACTCATTTAGGACAATTTTGATTAAACATGACCGAATGGAAATTTTTTTTACCTTTTCCTATTTTCCTTTAAATTTTTAATCATTAATATTCTAATACTTCCTATGTTATCTAAATTAGGATCTTTAAATTCCTTTTCTCTTTATTATCCTTGTATGGCCAAATATAAAATCTACAATTCTAACTTCTTCTAATTTCGTTTTCCCTTGGTTACTAAAGTAGTTTAGTTCATTTGGAGTCTAACTCATTAATTGGAATCCATCTTAGACACTTTTAGAACTTATTTATCCTTAGGGTATATCATGACCAAAATTACTTAATGTACTTCTAACTTCATATTTAAGTCCTAACCATCCTTCTTAATAAATCTTTGAAATATGTTACCTTGTGTTGTTCTCCTTTCTACTACCTTAATAATTAGGTCTAATTGACTCTTAAACTTTTAAAGTCTCTTTTATTCTAAAACAAATAATATCTAAGTAGAAATTCATTAATCTTCTAGGTCAATTTATTCCTAAATGGCCGGATGACCTACTTCCTCAAATTTCACCTTCCATACACCTTAATTATATTTTGCTTACATATTTAGGATCATTATTTGGGCCTAGTTAAGGATTGAAACTCATTCTTAATTAATTTAAAACATAGTATCCGAATTCCAACCTCCTAGACTTAGGTTTCCACATTTTCCTTCTTCACCATAAGATCATTTGCTTAAGAAAATCAATAGGTCTCTTTATCCACCTTAAAACTTCTTCATACTTTAAATCCATCCTATTCACATAAAAATGGTCCTTAATTAACCCTAATTGGAAATTAAAACCTCCTTTAGGTTAATTAACCACTAAGTGGCCGAATGCCACTCTTCAAGGTTTAGGGTTTCCTTCTCCTAACCCTAGTTGACTTAAGTTGACCATTTCTTAACCCTAGTGGACCTAAGTTGACCATTACTTGGGAACCAAGTTTATACTTCATAATTGACATCTTCTAATGAAATCTTAAGTCTTTTTTACTCTAAAATTAATGGGATGGCCGAATTTGACATTTACCATTGCTTAAGTTATGGTAAATTTTCTAGTTACCCATTTTAAGCTAATTTGGGAATTTTACCACTTAGTAATTTTTGGATTTTTCCCTAAGTTTACCTAGGCCATATATTCTGAAATTAACCTTTTAAATGTTTATTAAACCTCCAATTAAATTATTTACTTGCTAAAAATGGTAGATTTATCCTTAACCACATTTTTAACCCATTTTTGCCAAAATTTATCTAGGGTGGCCGAATGCACTCCTAGAGGTTTTTTACCCATTTTTGCTTTGATTTACTTTGTTCAAAGGTTTATTTTGTTAATTTAAAACCTAATTTCAGAGCTTGATTTTCTTATAAATATTTTAGCCAAGTTATACTTATGCTTTTGGAATGGTGGCCGAAAGCCCTCCTTTGTTAGCCAAGGTAATTTCTTCCAAGCTTTCACCTCACACCACCTTGATTCAGTGGTGTTGTGCTTTTGCAGTCCCTCTTGCCTCTGGTCCATGCTTTTTTCGTCCAGATTGTGATGCTTAGGTGCTGGTCATGATGAGTTTTGGGTGCCATACAACGATTTAGCCACTTTTGGGCTACAAATTACATCTTTTGTGTGGTAACTTTCAAACTAATGTCCAAAGGCAACCTTTGGAACTTATTACAAAAATTTATTTCACCTATTAACATACATAATCAGAGGTGCAGATCCAGCACATAAATCATCATAAGAGATAAATCACAATATTAAAACTTAATTGTCAAAACAAGCCTGAAAACAAGTAACACATCACTTTTCTCAAGCATTAAAAGGTAGATCTTCATGATCTACTCCAAGATCCACACATCCTCTTTCAAATACGCTTTAAAAACAATTCTCATGAGAGCATAAAGCTAATCAAAGCTTCAAAATAATTTTAAAACAAAACCCACCGATTAAATTTCTTCTAAGTGCCCTAGAAGCACTTTTAACCGAACAAACTTTGTTTTTCTTTTCAAAAATCACTAAAAATGGGTGGGGCAGATTTTAAACGGTTAAAATAAAATTTTAAACTCTCATAAGTGAAAAAAAACGAATACAAACAGATCTTGGAGAAAAGATGCATGAAAGAAAACAAGCACACCCTGAAAAGACAACTTAAAAGCATAAAAAGACAAGTAGAAAGATCCTACTTGTTGAAGACCTCCTTAGTGTTTTTGAGGGCTTTAAAGGCTGCCTTGGGTCCCCTCTGGTCTGATCTGGATGTGGACAAAGGATGGTGGTGGGGCTTAAGTGTTTATAGCTTTAATATAGCTTAAGACTTAAAGATGAAGACTTAGGCTTAAAGTGTAAGTTTTGGGTGTTTGGAGTTATGGCAAGCTTGGAGAGAATGGAGAGGATTTTGATGAGTTTCTAAGCTAAAAAATATGAAGCAAATTGGGTTCCAAGGGTCCCAAAAAATTCGGACTCTTATGGGCCAAGTGGAACTAGTTTTGCAGTTAGGGATATTTTGGTAATTTTGTCTAGATTTTTCCTATTTTCCAAAATAAATCAAAATTAAAGGAATTATCCTTTAGGCTTAGATTAGGGTTAATTAGGCTGATATAACCTTTAATTATGATTAATTTACCCTAAGTATGCTTTACTTTTAATTAACCAAGGTTAGTTAGTCTTAACCATGGTTAAAGTAACCTTTTTACTATTCACTTTTGTCTATTTGTGGAAGACTTGGTTAACTTCATTTTGGTGACTCACCACCACCTTTCCAGCTGTTGCATTTTGTGCACATGGGTCTGGGCCCATTCTTGGCATGCTTATCGCCTTATCTCGCCCTCCGGCCTTCTAGGGGGCGTTTTCGTAATTTTTCTCAGCATTGCTGGAAAATTTCCCAAATTATTCCTATGACATTTCTAAGACTTTTTGGTTCGTTCCCATGTTAATCTAAGGCCATTTTCTATTTTTATGGGAACTAACAAGCTTTGTGCAAAAAGTATAGCTCCTAGGGACATTTTGGTCATTTTCGGGGTTTTCGAAGGGCGTTTATGTCCCTTCTCAGGTTTCTAAATTTTTCTCATTACTTTTAACCATAAATGATGTTTACAATCCCTTTAGGATGTCTTATACTTGTATTTCCATTTTTCTGGCTCATTATTTGAGCTGCCCAAGTGTAGAGCATTTTCATCGTTTGCACCAAATTTCCTAATTTCTCTGCTTTTGATTTCGAATTTCACCTAGTTTCATTCCAGAAACTATTTATAGCCTCAAACATTTATCATAGAAAAATTGGGATGTTACATCTATCCTAGGGTTTGCATAACGAATAATCAAACCAACAATAGGTATACAAAGAGACAAACAAATTGAGCAAATAAATGGGAAAGGGATCCATACAATGCACACTTAATCAAACGGGCTTAACTCTTTAAATGTGCCCAGCGGAGTCACCATCTGTCACAACCATAATTATGACGAGACGACAAACACGCTAAAATTTTAAAAAGAATTTTATTTGATATATGGAGTCGCTGTCGCAACTGTAATTCCGACGAGACGACGAACTCGCTAAAATTTGAAAATATGACTTTATTGTTTACGTGGAGTCGCCACCAAATTTTTATTTAAGGGAAAAAAGTTTGGAAAAACCCTAACTTGGAGATAAGATTCTAAGTTCGAGAGTCGGTTACGAATGGGGAAGGTGTTAGGCACCCCACTTGCCCGTTCCGAGGAAAGGTACCCTTAAATCGAGTGTGTGATTATTTGAAATTTGTTTGATCCCTTTTATTAGCGTGAAAATAAATATTTGAGGGAGGTTAGCCTGACAGGATTTGACCCTGCTCCTACGTATTCCCCGGTGCAATGGGAAATTCAAGGCTTACGTAGTTCTGACGGGTTCAAAGGCTTGACCTTCGAATAGAGTTTAAATTGAAAGGATAACATGTTGCTGTTGTTGTTATTTTTTGGAAACATTTTCAGTGTGCAATCCTAATTCACATGTGCACAGGGCCCAAGACAACTATGGCTGCACTTGGACCCACACAGACCTCTAAACAACGAACAACAGAAAAAGCTACCAGTTCGTTTTTAGGGCCCATTGCGTGAGATTAAAAAAGCAAGGTGGCTTTTTATTCGTTTGAAAACGAGGAGAAGGAGGAGCAATCCCAATCCATATATGCACAGGGCCCAAGACAACAACGGCTGCACTTGGTCCCATATAGACCTTTAAACAACGAACAACAGAAAAAGCTACCAGTTCGTCTTTAGTGCCCATTGCGTGAGATTAAGGAAAGCAAAGTGGATTTTTATTCGTTTGAAAACGAGGAGAAGGAGGAGAAATCCTAATCCACATATGCATAGGCCCAAGACAACAACGGCTGCACTTGGACCCATACAGACCTCTAAACAACGAACAACAGAAAAAGCTACCAGTTCGTCTTTAGTGTCCATTGCATAAGATTAAGGAAAGTTAAACAACGAACAGCAGAAAAAGCTACCAGTTCGTCTTTAGTGCCCATTGCGTGAGATTAAGGAAAGTAAAGTGGGTTTTTATTCCTTTAAAACCGAGGAGAAGGAGGAGCAATCTTAATCCACGTATGCACAGGGCCCAAGACAACAACGACTGCACTTGGACCCATACAGAGCTCTAAACAACGAACAACAGAAAAAGCTACCAGTTCGTCTTTTGTGTCCATTGCGTGAGATTAAGGAGAGAAAAATGGGTTTTTATTTAATCTTTTTCTTGATTTGTAAATATCAGAAGCGCGTGGGCTTAATCGGACACTTTTAGAGAAAAGGAGTTGGTTGAAAAGAAATAGTTGACTTGGAGTTTTATGGAAAATTAAACTTGATTTAGTTAGAGAAAGAGCATCTAAAAGAAATCAGACTTGATTTGGGAAAAGAGTTTGATGTTATTTGAAAAAATATATATAAATAAAAAAATAAAAAAAAACAACAAAAAAGAACTTAAAAGAAAAAGTTTGGGGTCAAAATGCAAATATGGGAAGTTAAGGGGGTAAAATGTAAATAGGGAAAATTGGAGGGGCTAAAGTGAAAATAGGGACAGTTGAGGGGCTAATTTGCAAATAGGGAAAATTCTAGGGATTGTTTTTCAAACATGCGGAAGCTTAAGGACCTGTGAGCAATTTTTTAAAAGGTTTAAGGACTTTATTAAAATTGCAATCAGGCCCTCTTCTTCCTTGGCGTCCCACAGCTGCCTCTTTCCGCACCAGGCTTTGCTCGCTCCTTGCCCTGAAGGTTCCGGTGAGCCGGGGCCGGACCTAGTATCCACGGGCAAGGCTGATTCGACTCAGTCCCAGGCCGCAACCTCCACTGCCGCTCCAGTGACGGAGACTCATCAGACCAAGGGGGAAGTCGCGGCGAAGCCCTTCGAGGTTGTCGATGCTGAGGTCGCGCCGGTTCTACCTGTCCTCTACGCATTCCCCTTCCCCTGCGAAGACCAGAAAGGACGGTGGCCACAATTCGAATTCGTGAATCCGATTCTTCTTCCGTGCCCATCATATTAGACGCACCATCAAACAACATTGTCCACTTTTCCCCTTGTGCCTTCTCTTCTTCATTAAAGATTGCCATTAAGTCCTCATCAGGAAACTCTAGCTGCATAGCCTGGTAATCTTCTATGGGTTGTTGGGTCAGATATTCTGCAAGTGCACTGCCTTTGACAGACTTCTGGGTCACATACAGGATGTCATATTCCGAAAGCATCATTTTCCCTTTTGCAATTCGTCCTGACAACACAGGCTTCTTGAATATGTACTTAATCAGATCCATCCTGGATATTAGCCACGTGGTGTGGCTCAGCATATACTGTCTTAGGCGGTGTGCCGCCCATGCCAAAGTGCAGCAAGTTCACTCTAATAGGGAGTATCTGGCCTCGCAGTTTGTGAACTTTTTGCTCAGATAGTATATTACTTACTCCTTCCTTTCGGGTTTCATCATGTTGCCGAGCACACAATCCATTGATTGGTCTGTTACTGTCAGGTACAGTATCAACGACCTTCCAGGGACCGGCGGTACCAAAACCGGAGGGTTCTGTAAGTAGGATTTGATCTTTTCAAAAGCTTCTTGGCAATCCTCATCCCAACTCATGGGTTGATTCTTATGTAATAGCTTAAAGATCGGGTCGTAGGTAGCTGTCAACTGAAAAATAAACCGGGATATGTAATTGAGTCTCCCCAAGAAACCTCGGATCTCCTTTTCAGTCCTCGGAGCTGGCATATCTATAATGGCTCAAGCCTTGTCGGGATCGACCTCGATACCCTTCTCCCTGACAATGAAACCCAACAATTTTCCTGATTTCACTCCAAAAGTACACTTAGTTGGGTTCAACCGCAGCTTGAATTTCTGGAGTCTCTCGAATAACTTCTGAAGGTCTGTGATGTGGGCCTCTTCCATCTAGGATTTTGCAATCATGTCGTCCACGTAGACTTCTATCTCTTTGTGAATCATGTCATGGAATAACGTGACCATGGCCCTTTGGTAGGTTGCCCCAGCATTTTTCAGTCCAAAGGGCATGACTTTGTAGCAAAAGGTTCCCTAGGCTGTAATGAAGGTGGTCTTTTCTCTATCCTCTTCCACCATCTTGATCTGATTATAGCCTGAGAAGCCATCCATGAATGAAAAATAAGAGAATTGCGCAGTGTTATCGACCAGCACATCGATGTGAGGGAGCGGAAAATCATCTTTTGGGCTGGCTCGATTGAGATCTCTGTAGTCCACGCACATCCGAACCTTGCCATCTTTCTTGGGGACCGGCACTATATTGGCAACCCATTCAGGGTAGTTTGCAACAACCAAGAAGCTAGCGTCAAATTGTTTCCTCACCTCCTCCCGGATCTTTAGGGACATCTCCGGCTTCATCCTCCTTAGCTTTTGTTTGACTGGTACACATCCGGCTTTCATAGGCAGCTTGTGCTCTACTATAGAGGTATCCAGGCCCGGCATGTCTTGGTAAGACCAGGCGAAGATATCACTATAGTTTTGTAAGAGTGAGATCAACCGCTCGCGATTGCCTCCTGTGATGAGCGTGCCTATCTTGACTTCCTTCTTGTCCTCCTTTGTCCCCAAATTTATCAAATCAGTGGGCTCCTGGTGAGGTTCGATTATCTTGGATTCGCGCTCCACCAATCTCAACATCTCTTCGGTGGGCTCGCACTCAAATTCTGCCTCCTCATCGGCCTGATTGACAATACAACTGAAATTGCCTGATACAATACTAGCACTGTCGTCGCAAGGCGAGTTTTGGTCAAATCTGCATATTGTGTCGTAAAAGGAAGAATAAGATTCGTGTATATTGCACAAAGAGAGATATAGTAGGGAAGGAAGAGTGGAGGTTTCAGGGTAATTGCAACTGTATTTCATTCATTAAAAGTGTATACAAAATATTTGAAAAGAATTTCACTATGACAATTACACACTTACATTTGAACTGAATCAAAAGTCAAAGGTAGTTCAATAGTTTCCCAGTTGTTCATTTCATGCCCAGGAGGACAGGCTGTCACTAGATCTCCGATGCTCCCTATCTCTTCCCCCTCTACAGCTGCTATCAAATCTGGGCTTTCGAATCCAGCGCTTCGGAAGCTTTGAGAGATATGGCACAAAGGGACCTTCCTTGCCCGGGGCCTCAACGCTTTTTCTTCTTCAATGGGCTCATATCCTAGCCCATATCGCTTCTTATTCTTGTTTAGTGACAATGGTTGAGACAAGCCGCCACTGCTTTGCCCCAGTTTATCACCGGGCCTGAACCCGTTTCTCAGCATTACTCAGGCCATCATCATGAGGGCTTTGGGGGGCTGCCTTCGGTCAACCACGTCTCCCTCCTTAATGGTGGTGACATTAGCGACCTCTAAGGCTTGGAAGTGGGTTTCCAAGGCCTCTTCGGCCGCCTCAATATATGGAGGATTGGTGGGCTTACTGACCAGATAATCTTCCTCTGCCGAGATGATGATCAGCTTGTCATTGGTAATGAATTTCAGCTTTTGGTGCAGAGTCGATGGCACTGCTTTGGCAGAGTGGACCCAGGGCCTTCCTAGCAAGCAGCTGTAGGCGGGCTGGATATCCATAATTTGAAAGGTGACATTAAAGACCACCGACCCAATTTGGACCGGCAAATCCACCTCACCCATGACTTCTCTTCGTGATCCATCGAAGGCCTTGACTACCGTTGAACTCGGCCTTATGAGGACCCCTTCGTGCGGCAGTTTTGACAGTGTCAGTTGAGGCATTACATTCAATGAGGAACCATTATCTATCAGAACTCTGGCTAGAATATGGTCCAAGCACTTTACAGATATGTGTAATGCCTTGTTGTGTCTGGCTCCCTCATCCGGAATCTCCTTATAAGCGAAAGTGAGGAAGTTGTTGGCGGTGATATTGTTGGCAATGCCTTCGAATTTGTCCACCGAGATGTTGTGGACCACGTGAGCCTCATTTAGTACCTTCAGTAGTACTTTTCGGTGGGGCTCCGAATTCATCATCAGGGTCAGCAACGATATCCTAGCCGGTATACGGTTTAACTGCTCCAGCACCGTATATTCGCTTTGTCTTATCATCTTAAGGAACTCATAAGCATCTTCCTCAAAGACCGGCCTTTTTAGCTCCCTTTCCTTTTGCCGCCAGCTGCTTTCGGGTTCCGGGCCCGCTAATATTTCCTCGCCGCAAGGCAGTTTTCTCCTTTCTTCCGCGGGGGAGTAGATGCGACCACTCCTGGTCATGCCCCCAATCCCGGCTATATTGACGATACTCGGAGTCAAGTCCTCCGAGGCTTCCTTTTCCTGTCCTTCCTCTATCTTGCCACCGGACACTTCTATATCGTATTTCCAAGGCACCTCCTTGTTGCTCTGGTACGGAAATGGCCCGGGAACTTTGATTGTAACAGGCCTCATCCCTATTGGCGTTGGTAGTGCCGGCGCCTCAGTATATCGGATGACCAAAGGCCTGGGCTGGCCGGGGAAAGATTCATCGGCCATATTCACTTCTTCTTCTACCTCGATACAGTTTATCGAGGGCCCCGCTCCTCCGTGGTTGGGCAAGGGGTTGTTCCCTACGCTCGGCGCATCTTTTTCAAAATTTAACCACTTGGCGTTGATTAATTTTGAACCCGGTGTTTCAAAGCCAAGCAGTTCTCGGTGGAATGCCCCACTATCCCAGCATGGTATTCGCACTTGGCCTCCGGGTTATACCATTTGGGGTATGGGGGTTCTAGTGGCTTCATGGGACATGGTGCGATTAGGGAGTTTTGAATTAGACGAGGTAACAGCTCCGAATAACTCATAGGGATAGGATCAAATTGCACTATCTTTCGTTGGTTGTTTGTTTTTTGTGGGGATGGGCTAGAGTTAGTGTTTGGTGTCCATGGTCTGGGAGATTGTTGAGGGAAAGTATGTTGTGGAGGGAAAGTCGGTTGTTGAGGAAATGTTTACGGGGGTCGAGTCATGTATGGAGGGTTTGGTTGGAATGGAGTAGGTGGGTTGTAGGTTGGCTGGTAAGAGGGTTGGGCCGCGGCCACCATGTGTGGGTGTGCCTGGTATTGTGGGTGGTAAGGTGCTTGGTATGCGGAGTGGAGGTGCGGCAGAAACATGGTTTGGACCGGTGGAGACATAATGGGCCTCTGCCTCTTTCTTCTTCCAAGAATTATTTGTCGGCTTCTTCACGTTGACGCTGCCAACGGTGTTGTGCATGATCTTACCTCGACGGAGGCCATTTTCTACCCGTTCTCCGATTAGCACCATATCGGAGAAATTGGCGGATACGCTGCCCACCATCTTGTCGTAGAACGGCGCCGGGAGAGTCTCCATGAATGTACTTATCATCTCCCGCTCCAGTAGTGGGGGTTGAACTTGGGCGGCCAGCTCCCGCCACCTTTGTGCATATTCCTTGAAGGATTCATTCTCCTTCTTCATCATGTTTTGCAATTGGGTACGGTCTGGAGCCATCTCCATATTGTATCGATACTGCCTAAGGAAGGAATCCGCCAAGTCCTTCCATGTATGGATATGCACCCTCTCCAATTGGGTGTACCAGCTGGCAGCTGCTCCCATCAGGCTATCTTGGAAGCAGTGAATGAGTAGCTTATCGTCATGGGCGTAAGAGGCCATTTTCCGGCAGTACATCGTAAGATGGCTCTTCGGGCAACCGATGCCTCTGTACTTCTCAAACTCGGGGGTCTTGAATTTAGGCGGTATGACGACGTGCGGAGCAGGCAAGGTCGGATGCCTCGGCAGTTTGTGCCGACTTCCTTCATTGCCACGAACCTCTCCTCCAAGTCTTCGCCATCTTCTTGAGATGGGCTTCTTGCTCAGCTGGCCTCGGCCAAGGTCTGGTCAAGGGTTAGCCAGCGTGATGGGGTGATGTATATTATCCCTCGGGTCTAGCAGCATGACCATATGGATGTGGTTGGTGTGGGTTTGTTGGATGGGTTGCGACGGGGATAGAATATGTAGGGTCTTCGGTAATGGTTGTGTTCATGTGGGTGTAGTCGGGGTTGGCGTTGTGCGGGTATGTGGTTGGAGGGTTAATATGAGGAGGGAGAGATGGGTTGATGTGTGCCGGGATGGCAGAGGATATGTTTGTGTGGTAGGGGTAGGTCGGTGGATTCGTGTATGTAGGATGAATCTGAGGCGGATAGCCTGAAGTGGGACGAAGGTAGGTAGGTTGGTTTATATGGTGAGGGTGAGTGATTGGGTTGGTGTGTGGTGGCCCAACAGGAGGATTTGGGTGGTATTGATGAGTGGCAGGGTTGATGTGGAGTGGATGTGGAGCAGGATTTTCACCCGTTGGGATCCCTTGGGAGCCTTGCACATGATGAGGCTCATAGCCCGGTGGCAGCCCATATGGCCACTCTGGTTCAGCGACCGCCTGAAGCGGCATTGATGCGACCTAGTCTAGCAGTTTCATCAGCTTGGCGACCTGGTCTTTCAACTCAGCCACCTCATTTCTCAATTCCTCGTTTTGAGTTTCTAGCTCGCTCATGATTTTTGCTCGTGATCTAGTGCTATATGAATGCCGAGGAAGTCGTGAGTCCGCTATTTTGTTAACTGCTTATTAAAATCAAATTAGTTAGTGGTTAATTATGACAAAAGAAAATTTGGACACGAAATAAATATGGAGGGACCAGTTCCTCTTTGACTATTATTATCGATTTGGTGCGCTTTCGTCGTTTTGAGCGTGAAATGGAAATTAATGCAGAATCATGTGAGGAACGAAATTAACTTCATTCAAGCAAATCGAATTCAATTTACATTTTGCCCTTCCTGCTTAGCCAATACAATATATTTGTTCATTCTTAAAATCAAGTTTTTACAAAATTGAATGAAATCTTCCACTTTCGGAGGGGTATGGAGCGGGTGCAATGAGGCTTCCGCCTTCTTGAGTAGCTGTGGTACTTCCTCAATAGCTGTGTTTGCTAAACTGGCCAGTCTCTCGAAACACCTGGTCTAGTGATCGGCTGTGTCCTTGTACCACTTGTTCTCGTCCTGTTTATCGCTGATGCCTCTCTGTTGCATCCAGATAACCTCTATGACGTTCCACTTTTCCTCGTTGACCTCATTCTGCCACGCCACTAGCACCCCGTCAATCTGCTTCTTCATCTCCTCCACTCGTTGCAGCAGGTCATTCCTTTCTTCTATGATATAATCTGCTTCCATCCGGATCCGGTCCTTCATGGCGAGGAGTTGATTCTTCTCTTCCCTGATTGCGCGGATTTTGGCCCTCACCTGTTCTAGGGCATTTCTTAGTTGGTGGTTCTCCTGGAGAGCAACATCTCTTTCTTGTGCCCTTATCCCAAGCTCTTTGTTGGCCGTTTGTAAATTAAGATGAACTCGGGAAGCGCGCTCACATTAGCCTTTCTGCTGCTCCCAGATGCTTTCCATCGCGGCCTCGCCTTCTTGCTTTTATCTTTTCAGTGTAGCACATTCTTGTCGCAATTTCAGCAGCTCCTCCTCCAACTGGCTGTTCTTCCTAGTCATCGCTTCTAGCTTTTCTCTTACGCTCTTGACAGCCTCATCCTCAAATACCGTTGTGGATGGTGGACCTCCGGATGTGGTGGCCGGGGGTTGGAATGGCAACTTGATCTATTGCACCCTATTTCTGACCCACTGCTTGTACTCCTCCTTAGCAGCGCAGCTCCGGACCCCTAAGTCCTTTCCCCTACGGGTTACAATCTCCCAGGCTTCGCGAATTCTTCGTAGGCCTTCGGAAAAATCTCCTTCATACTTTAACAGAGAAGGGGTCAATAGCTCATCTGATGGGGGTCCCCTGATAGGGTAGGCCAGTTTCCTTTTTCCCAGTATCGGGTTATAGCTAATGTAGCCTCGGATTCCCATGAGCGGTATATTTGGAAACCCCTTGCAGTGGTAGATCAACTCTGTCCTTTGTTGCCAAGCTGGCTGCCATCTGACCTGTTCTTCTGTCAAACTAGCAAAGTGGGCTGCCCACTCCTCATTGTTCATAGGCTTGATCTGATAGCATAAGAGGTCAGATATTGGACACTGCACCTTCATATTCCTCTTAAAGGTGTGAGCGGTCACCCCTTCGAGGTTGCCGCTGCTGAGGTCGTGCCGGTTCTACCTGTCCTCTACGTATTCCCCTTCGCCTGCGAAGACCAGAAGGGACGGTGGCCATAATCCGAATTCGTGAATCCGATTCTGCTTCCGTGCCCTGAGCTTCTCTATGACTCGTCCCTCCCACCATTGTCGCGAGTCGATCACCATTATACCAACGTTGGGGGTGGGACGCACCGTGTCCTTTGAACGACGCCGCACGGGGTGGAATCGGCCAGAGCCGATGCGTGTCGTACTTGGTAAAGCTAGTGTGGCGGTGTTCCGGCAAGCCGAGCACGCGCGTGCGAAGGTCGCTGCTCCCCGGCTTCCTCGCTTCATCGACGATGAACATATCGAGTTCGCGGCGGGTGATTCTTCGGACGGTCGTCGGAGAACTTGCCGCCTCGGCAACGTATAGTAACAATAAAACGATGGTGGGTGGGTTTTAATCGTGTATTTGCAGTGTTCAGTCCAACATTTCAATAAACCCAAATCAGGGACTCATTATACATTAGTGGGAGTCATGTTTTCGTTCGGCCGATTCGATTTTATATTAATGGATTATGCAGATTCAATCATGAGATTAAAATAGGGTGCGTAGATTTACTGTATAATTCCCTAGTCAGTGAAGAACAAGCTACTAACCTTAGCAATGCCGACGGGGAGCTAGCGTTGCGTGAGTGTATTCTCTAGATGACGATTGAATTTCCTCTCCCTCCCTGGAGTTCAGAGCCCCTGTGCGAGCTATATTCCCTTCTTTCAATCCCCCAAAGGCCAATCCGAAAAGAAGAGAGACCCCTCAGATGGTTGCCCTATCTTTATTTATAGCCTTTCCAAAAATCTTTTCTTTTTCTCCCTTTTATTTTCATTTTCCCACTTTATTATTGTTTATTTATACTTAGTTCTATTATTTTTTACTTTTATCTTTCAGTTTTTAATTTTTTAACTTTATTTTCAGATTTCTATTTTATTTTATTTCATTTTTTAAAATTTCTCTTTCAGATCTTTTTTATTTTTTAGATTTTTATTTATTTTTTTATTCTTTTTCCTGATTTTAATTTTTTTAATTATTTTTCAGGTTTTTTATTTCTCAGCTTTTTAGTTATTTTTCATCTTTTTATTTTTATTATTTTCCAGATTTTCATCTTAATTAAAAATTTTTAGTTTTTTCCAGATTTTAAATTTTAACTTTTTTCCGATTTTCAACTTAATTAAATTTTCAAATTTTTATTTTTAACTATTTCTCATATTTTTTAATTAATTTTATTTTAATTATTTTTCAGAATTTTAATTAAATTAATTTAATTATTATTTTTCTTTTTAGATTTGTTCTAGATTTTTAATTTAATAATTTTTTTTAATTATTTTATTTTTAGCTTAATAGCTGTTTGTTATTTAAATTAGTGTTAATTAATAAATTTAGCGACCGGGAGTCTCGAACGTAATTGAGTGTTTACAGTCGCCACCAAATATTATTTAAAGGAAAAGATTAGGAAAAAACCCTAACTTGAGGAAGAATCTAGGTTTGGAAGTCGATTACGAGTAGGGAAGGTGTTAGACACCCTACTCTCCCGTTCCGAAGAACGGTACCCTTACACTGAGTGTGCGGTTTTGAAATCTGTTTGATCCCTTTAACTAGAGTAAAAGATAAATAAGTTGATGGAAAGATAGCCTGACAGGACTTGATCCTGCTCCTACGTATTCCCTGGTGCATTGGGAAACTCAAGGCTTATGTAGTTCTGGTTTGAAGGCTTGACCTTCGGAGTGAAAAGGAAGATAATCTTAAGAGTATTTTCAATATTTTTTCATAATTCTTAGTCCACATATGCACATGATCCATGACAACTACGGCTGCACTGGGGTCCATATGAATCTATAAACATCGAACAACAGAAAAAGCTACCAGTTTGTGTTTAGAGCTCATCGCATGAGACTAAGAATTACAAAACGAGTTTTTATTTTATTTTATTTAAAAAGCATTCTCAATCCACATATGTACATGGTCCAAGACAACTATGGCTGCACTGGGACCCATACGAATCTCTAAGCATCAAATAGTAGACAAAGCTACCAATTCATGCTTAAAGCTCATCGCGTGATACTAAGAATTGCAAAACAAGTTTCTATTGTGTTAAAAAGGAATTCTGAATCCACATATGCACAGGGTCCAAGACAACTTCAACTGCACTGGGACCCATATCAATATCTAAACATCGAACAGTAGAAAAAGCTACCAGTTCATGCTTAGAGCTCATCGCGTGAGACTAAGAATTACAAACGAGTTTTCATTTTATTTTGTTTAAAAGGAATTCTCAATCCACATATGCACAGGGTCCAAGACAACTACGGCTGCACTGGGACCCATATGAATCTCTAAGCATCAAACAGTAGAAAAAGCTACTAGTTCGTGCTTAGAGCTCATCGCGTGAGACTAAGAATTGCAAAAAAGAGTTTTTATTTTGTTAAAAAGGAATTCTCAGTCCATATATGCACAAGGTCCAAGACAACTACGGCTACACTGGGACCCATATGAATCTCTAAACGTCAAACAACAGAAAAAGTTACCAGTTCGTGTTTAGAGCTCATTGCGTGAGGCTAAGAATTATTGAATTTAATTTGAAAAATGACAAGATGAATGGGTATTGGGATTGGCCCAAAATTAAGGGAACTTGGTTTTAATTTGATTAAGAAAGAGATGAAAAGTGGGCTAGACTGATATTAATTTTTGAAATAATAGAACAGAATTGGGCTCAGATTAAAAGAAAGGTTAGATTTGTTCTGAAAACATGTTGGGTTTGATCTACCAACATTATTTGAGCTAAAATGGTTATTTTGTTTAGGAAATGATAATTAAGAGATAGCCCCTCTAATTCCAATAAAATCCAATCAAAGTGAAGGCTGCATAACACTCGTTTTATCCTAATTGTGGGCGGCTCGGTCTAATTATATGTCTGGCAGCCCAAAATTCCAATGCTTTCTTATTTTTAGAGAATGGGATTTTTGCTTTTGGAAATTGACCCCATGCTTTCCCTCTCTTAGAAATAGGATTCTAGAACAAAATGATAAATGTGAGGGATCAATCGTGGTTCACGGGGTCGGCGCAAAGTGGATTGACCACTAGGTTATGCCTCTAACTAAGGCCTAGAGCTCCTTTCTTTAATTAGAACGAGGGAAGACCACGTGAGAAAATCCATGTACCTGTATGAAATCCATCTACATGCACCACTTACCCCCTCTCGATGTGTAGCCTAGGACATGTTGAGGCATACAAAGTATTGATTCTCTTTGAACTGATTTTGACATATGCAATCGAACCCAATTACCATATTTCAAATCTGGAACAAACCCTTACTTTCATTCGTCCGGTCCTCCTGTAGCTGCTCCAGGAGCATTCACAAGGCGGCAAAGGTAGCATACAGCTGTTTTGGGGAGTTGAGTATTCAAGGCTCATAAAGCTGTTTTGGGTTGTCGCCACCCATAGTGCACGACTGCCTCTCTTTGGAGGTTCTTTGTACGAAGGAGGCCCGGGACATCATTGTGTTTCAAATGCTTAAGAACCCCACTTGGACCTCTGGATCTCTTAATGATCGTATGGGCTCTTTCAACTCGGTAACATCGGTGGAAGTGGGTAGTTTTCGCAAGAGGGAGCATGGTAGCAATGATCATATCCTCGGTTCTCCCCTGATTATGTAAATGAAGCCAAAACATACATGGTTCCCGTGTCCTGGCAGTAGCTTATCTACGAGCCCACACTGATGGATCTTCAAGAGAGGAGCATCTAATAACAACTTATGACTTAATATCGATTATGTCACTAGGAGGAGAGACTTATAGTACTTTATTTACCCTCACATCTCCAAGAGTCTTGGTCGGGATTTTAACCATGTCGAGCAAACGGTAAACACTATATGGATACAAGTTTACCAAGAGCTTCTGCAGAAGGCTATTTCTATTTCTTGAGCTAAATTAAAATGGAATTTTCTCTAGGCTTGGAATTGATACATCAGCCACCATTTAATCACTCGCTTTTGAACGACTCTATTGGTGGTTGCCAGAATCAGCAACATCAAAGACAAGTTTGGTTCACTGTCGCTTCACGTTCATAGAGTCACCAATGAAGAGAAGAACCAGCCCTGTTCAGCATTAAAAATCGCACAACATGTAGCTCGAACTATTGGTGATCCTCCTCTGTTTAATTCTAACAACCGCCATTCGTCAATGGTAAGGTTAATTGCATTCAGGCAGCTTGATTGGACCAGATTCAAAATGCCTAACTCCTATGAAGATCTTCATATGATTAGCTTGATGGGTAGTTACTGTCAATGAGCAAAGCTTTTTCTGTACACCTAAAGTCACGCTTGTGATCCATGCATATGGTCCTCTGTACTTTGGCAAGACTGTCCCTGGAACGCTAGTTATAATGTGAGAGTTACCTCCCAATTTGAACTTGGGGAGGGGACCATGTCCATAAGTTGACTAATGCAGTTGGTCTTAACAGTTGTACCCTTGTCACCAACATCTTTTAAGCTTAATACCGCCTCTGCATGGCAAGCAGTAGACCATGCATTTTCCTTATACAATGGATATTTCGAACACTGATACTTGCTCGTGGTTATGGCTCCACCACCACAAACACTTTCCCAAAAACCACCAAAACCTTGGAACCAAAACTCCAACCTAACCAACCTCCAACAGAAATTCAAAAACAACTAGATAAAAATAGTTCAATTCGATCCCATCCCGATGAGTTATTTGGAGTTATTACCCCGTCTAATTCAAAACTCATTGATAGCATTATGTCCCATGAATCCATTGGAACACCCATACCCCAAGTGGTACAATCCTGAGGCTAAGTGCGAGTATCACATAGGAGTCGTGGGACACTCCACAGAGAACTGTTTGGCCTTAAAACATAGAGTCCAGAAGTTGATTGACGCCAAGTGGCTAAATTTTGAGAAGGATGCTCCGAGTGTGGGGAGCAACCCATTGCAGAATCATGGAGGACTAGCGCCATCCGTGAATTCCATTGAAGCTGAGGGAAAGGTGAATATGGTCAATGAAGCCTTTCTCGGGCATCCTAGGCCTCTGGTTATTCGATATACCGAGGCACCAACTATGCCAACACCAAGTAGGACGAGACTTGTCACGATTAAGGTTCCAGGACCATTCCAATATAAAAGCAACAAAGAAGTACCTTGGAAGTATGGCATCGAGGTACTTGGGGGCAAAAATGAAGAAAATAGGCTCGAAGTAGGGGGAATGATCAGGAGTGGTCATATTTACACCTCCATAGAGGATATAAGGAGACAACCGGCCATCAGGGACAAAGAGATTCCAGCCAGGCTAGAGCTTGAAAGCATCAGCAAGGAAGAAGAAAAAGAAGTGAAAAAGGCCGTTTCTGATGAGAAGGCTTGTGAATTCTTAAAGCTGATAAGGAAGAGCGAGTATATGGTAATCGAGCAGTTAAACCGTATACCTGCTAAACTAGGGCAAAACGATAGAGGATTGTCTCAACCGTTGTTGCTGAGCAAAAATAAACGCCGATTTGGGCTGGGATATAAGCCCACCGAGGAAGATAAGAAAACAAGGCCCCGAGTTGAAAAGGTCTGTCTGTGTCACATCTTCCAGAGTTTCTGGAGTGCTAGGTTCGAGGATCCATGTTTAATCGCTGCCATAGACGGAGAGAGGACTACAAGCATCGAGGATCTAGTGACAGCTTGTCCTCTAGGGAGAGAACTGAACAACTAGGAGATCATTAAATTACCTATGACTTTTAATTCAGTTTAAATGTAATTTTGTAATTGTCATTGTTGCAACTGTAATTACGACGAGATGACGGACTCGCTAAAATTTTAAAAATAACTTTAATTGATAATGAGGAGTGGCTACCAAACTTTTATTTAAGGGAAAATACATGGAAAAACCCTAACTTGAGGAAGAGATTTAGGTTCAGGAGTCGGTTCCGAGTGGGGAAGGTGTTAGGCACTCAATTCTCCCGTTCCGAAGAACGGTAGCCTTAAACTAAGTGTGTGATTTTTTGAAAATTTTTGGACCCCTTAAGTAGAGTGAAGATAAATAGATTGATGGAGGTTAGCTTAACACGACTTGATCCTGCTCCTACGTATTCCCTGGTGCAATAGGAAACTCAAGGCTTACGTAGTTCTGGTCAAAGGCATGACCTTTGAAGGTGTTTAAAAAAATAGAGTATTTTGAAAATATTTTGAAGGAAATCCTTAGTCCACCTATGCACAGGATCCAAGAAAACTACGATTACACTGGGATCCACACGAATCCCTAAACATCGAACAACAGAAAAAGTTACCAGTTCGTGCTTAGGGTTCATTGCGTGAGACTTAGCGGTTCCACAATGAAGTTTTTCTTGAAGTTAGTTAAAAAGGATTCTTAGTCCACATATGCACAGGGTTCAAGACAACTACGGCTGCACTGGGGCCCATATGAATCTTTAAACATCGAACAGCAGAAAAAGCTACCAGTTCGTGCTTAGAGCTCATCGTGTGAGACTAAGAATTGCAAAACAGGTTTTTATTTAGTTTAAAGGGAATTCTCAATCCATATGTGCACAGGGTCGAAGACAACTACAGCTGCACTAAGACCCATATGCTTCTCTAAACATCGAACAGCAGAAAAAGCTACCACTTCGTTCTTAGAGCTCGTCGCGTCAGATTAAGAATTGCGGAACGAGTTTTTATTTTGTTTAATAAGGCATTCCCAATCCACATATGTACAGGGTCCAAGACAACTACGGCTGCACTGGGACCCATACGAATTTGTAAACATTGAACAGCAGAAAAAGCTACCAGTTCGTGCTTAGAGCTCGTCACATGAGATTAAGAAGTGCAAAACGAGTTTTTATGTTGTTTAAAAAGGCAATCCCAATCCACATATGCACAGGGTCCAAGAAGACTACGGTTGCACTAGGACCCATACAAATCTCTAAACACTGAACAGCAGAAAAAACTACCAATTCGTGCTTAGAGCTCGTCGCATGAGATTAGGAGTTAATGAATTTAATTTGAGAAATAGCAGAATAAGATGAGAATAGGGGTTTGAGTCCAAAGTAACAAATGGTTAGCCCAAGACGAAAAGAAGATCAATAATAAAAAAGAAATTGAGCTTGACCCTGACTAAAAAATGATTTCAAAGTAGGAGGAATTTGGACTTGACTCGAAAAAACTTAGTTTTAAATCTTAAAGAGAGTTGGACCACTGCACCATTGCTGATCCAGGCGTGCATACTACCAAAATATCATCATCCTTCAACACATTCCAATAGAACGTCCATAGCCCCTATGTTGCATGTTCAAAGACCCATAGAGTCCTTCAATACATAAGCAATTCCTAGGTAATTTGAGGGGATTGGGTGGTTTAAGTCATTTCCAGGGTGTACTCCTAAGGAAGTTGGCATGCACCCATATACGAACCATACGGGCCCCCTCGAATCACATGCCTTCTGGCCATGCATTCTGCTCCTAATGCACCCATATACGATCCGCATGGGTCCTATTAAATCAAATATCTTCTGGCCATGCATTCTGCTCCTAATAGTTCTTCAACTATGAGTAGCAACGATGATAGCTGGACGATTCAATAGCCTCACTCGTAAAACTCCTTAAGTTGACTATTAGCCGCATAGTCCTGTACAATAGCCTCACGTTACATGCACTGCAAATAGTCCAACCATTATGGCATAAACTGTGACAAGAAAAATTCTCCCTTTTCAGGCACAAAAGAAGTCCTCTCATGCATTTACAGGGGTGTGCACCTTGCAAATGGCACATAAATGGTTGAAAATTCAGACTTAGACACCTAAATCAGAGACAAGAGGTTGTTATATACAACCATGCGTATACTGTTCGGATTGTGGATTCCCCTAGGCCATCGCTAATCATCATCTTGAGCGTTAAAAAATTAGCAGGGCACCAGGTCTTTTCTCAACTTCTCCAAATTAGTGGAAGCCCCTGGGTCTTTCTGAAAGGCATGTCCTGAACTAGTAGAAGAATGAGAGAGCCATATGATTACGACAAGGCAATGAAAGGTGTCTTCCGGTAGCGACCTAGAAGTGTATCTCGTGAAGATCTTCCACGATCATATTGGTAGGAGATGGCTCGGGCAACGTTAATGACCTGAAGATGCTTTGTTTTTCTTTAACGAAGATGAAGTCCAGAGGTGCACTCTCCCCACTGAACCGCTCGCAGTATCTCTTTCCGCTATGCCAATGCCGCGAGCAATGATCTCTTCACGTGACAATAACAGAATAGCAGAAACAGGACTTAGCTTTGACACACATCAGCTGCTGCTATCATGCTCCAAAGCCAGACCTTACTTGATCTTTATGGCCCCAAACACACGCATGCTTAATGTTTATCGGTCGGTCCAATACTATTCGGAAGAGTTCACATTGATGTAGAATAGCTTCTGTATGGCCCACAGCAAAAGGGAAGGAGACCGACCCTGAAACTTGCAGACGACTTCACTATTTGCATACTATGAGCCTTTTAATGCATTCACTTGCACAAATATGTTGACTCCTAGAGAAAGTGACCAAAAAAGGGGCGAGGAAAATCAACAGATACCATAGGAGGCTTTGAGCCTTAGACGAAGGTGCAAGAGATGTATTTCCATAAGCCACCCCCAGTGTGGCATACACTACAGGACCAAATCCAACTGACACACAGGTTCGGCTTTTGTCTAGAAAAGGATATTCGAATCCCATGGAGGAGAAAAGGTTCACATGATTATACTTCTCACATTTGAATTGAAGAACCTCATTCATGGAGTTAGCTCGCGCAACAGAGTTTTGACATATCCATTTATAATGCCAACTTACAAGAGGAATCGATTTCCTCATTTGAAAATTAACAACGCCCAAGAGTGACAATTCCTTGGGGATCTTCTGGACCTTAGCCATGGAATCCATCTCTGTATGTGCAGAGGATGACATATTAAGGTGAAGGTTATGACGTATGGGGCTCCTCATCAGTACGTAGGGCCTTCATGCGTTTGGTTGTAAGTTGGACCTAACTTTAGAGCTTAGTCGATATGCACCCAAGGTTGGCTAAGAAGACTTCTCTATCCCCAAGCCATCCGACTGGATTGTTCACCCTCTAAGCATGCCAACAAGGTCATGAACGATCATGCTATTGCTTCGCCATTCGTCTGATAGCAAACAGGGGATGCGATCACCTCTACGTGGTCTGTTGTAGCAATGCTAAAGAGAGGTTGTTAGTTTTTTAGATGTTTGAACTTGACCCGGCTCTAATATCTCATGATTTCCCAGCAACTGGCTCCCTTGTTCATGCATACTATCACCTATAATCGCCATGCATGGGTGTTCCATGACCTGTCCAATATTCTCTCCATTTCTGATTCTGTTTGATCAGCTCCAAAGAACTAAAACCATAGCCATATCATTCACAAGGCTAGGAATTCGACCTACTCAATTAAAGCCGATCAATATTGCGGTGTATTGATTGTGGGAACAGGGGCGTGTCGACCTAGTTTTTGACCAATCTCTATATTGGCAGAGTTTTCCCCTCCCCTAGCATTGAGACTCCCCCTAGCGCTCCCCTATTTCTGGTGATGTTCGCCAGAATTTCGACGTTCAAGATCCTTATTCGACCACTTGTTTCTTATGGTTAACGTTTACACACTCGAGTTAGTCCTTTCATGCGTCTGATTCAGGACAAGAGGAATGTCTTCGCAGGGCGCATTGTTATTACAAACGCCACGTAGGCTACTACTTTTTTGTTGTATTCAAAATCAAGGTCCTACCATGAACTAAACGAGATCGTTTTACTAAGATCCACTCTTAATTACGTGAGGGGAATAAACAGAACCATCCTTCATACTGCAATATTTATTATATACAAACAAGCAATTTCAATTATGATATTCTTGGTTCAGTAGAGTTCTTAATGCAAAAGAATGAAGAGCTCACCTGTTGTGGAGTCGGAGAAAGGACCGAGCTTCGTATGCTGCCCCCCTTATGATCCTTTTTTCTTGACTAAGGACAGAGCCGATCAGAACCTTTTGATTCTCCCTCAGCCGAATTCTCTGTGAGAACCATAGCTCGATTTTGAATCAAACGCTCCTTTTATATGGTTTCATCCAAATCCATATACCCCATTTCATGCTCCCGCCTTTTCTTTTAAATTTTTCTTTTTATTTTCTTTTTTCCATTTTCTATTTATTTCTATTATATTTTTATTTCATTTTCACCAATTGATCATTTCCCCTTATTAATATTTTATATGTTTTTATTTTATTATTTTTTTCATTATCATTTTTTCATTTTTATCATTATTTTCTCTGTAAAAAAATTTTTGATTGATTTTTTTATTTCTCTTCTTCCTCTTTTTTTTTTATTTTTTATTTCATTTATTATTATTGTTATATATTTTTTATATTTTTTTTTATCATTTTTATTTGCTACTTAAATTATCATTTCTTTACCAATTAATTGTAGGATGAGGGGCCCAGACATAATTGGTTGTTTACAGTCATAACAAAATTCTTTTTCAAAATAACATTTTGTACATATTTTTGATAAATGATAAATACAGTTGGACTATTCAGAACTCATCCCTCTTTCTTTCCCAATATATTTACATTGCAAAATAACTTTTCTCTTTTCGCATCCCCAATATGAAAATCTGATAGAAAATCGCCTAATGACGACAGTGCTAGTATTGTACCAAGCGATTTCAATTGTCTTGTCAATGATGCTGATGAAGAGGCAGAATTTGAGTGCGAACCCACGGAAGAAATGCTTAGATTGGTGGAACAGGAGTCCAAAATAATATAACCTCATCAGGAGTCCATCGAATTGGCAAACTTGGGGACCAAGGAAAACAAGAAGGAAATAAAGATAGGCACGTTTATCACAGGGGACAATCGCATGTGATTGGTCTCACTCTTACAAGACTATAGCGACATCTTTGCCGGGTCTTATCAAGACATGCTAGGTTTAGATACCTCTATCGTAGAGCACAAGTTACCTATGAAAATCGGATGTCTTCTGGTTAAGCAGAAGTTAAGAAGGATGAAGCCAGAAATGTCCTTGAAGATCAGGGAAGGAGTGAAGAAGCAGTTTGACACTGGTTTCTTAGTTGTTGTAAATTACCCGGAATGGGTTGCAAACGTAGTACCGGTCCCCAAAAAAAGATAGGACGGTCCGGATATGTGTAGACTATCGGGACCTCAATCGAACCAGTCCGAAAGATGACTTTCTGCTCCCTCACATCGATGTGTTGGTCGATAATATTGCCCAATTCTCTTATTTTTCATTCATGGATGGTTTCTCGGGTTACCATCAGAACAACTTGGCCGAAGAGGATAGAGAAAAGACCACTTTCATTATAGCCTAGGGAACCTTTTGCTATAAGGTCGTGTGCCCTTCGGTTTGAAAAACGTTGGGGTAAGTTATCAAAAGACCATGGTGACATTGTTCCATGACATGATTCATAAAGAGATAGAAGTCTACGTAGATGATATGATTGCCAAATCCAGAACTGAGGATGATCACCTCACGGATCTACAAAAGTTGTTTGAAAGACTTCAGAAGTTCAAGTTGCAATTGAATCTGGCTAAATATTCCTTTGGATTAAAGTTAGGGAAGCTGTTGGGCTTCATTGTTAGCGAAAGAGGAATTGAGGTTGACCCCGATAAAGTCTAGGCCATCCTAGATATGCCAGCCCCGAAAACAGAGAAGAAGATCCGAGGTTTCTTGGGAAGGCTGAATTATATCTCTCGGTTCATCTTCCAGTTGACGACTACCTGTGAGCCAATCTTCAACCTTTTGCGTAAGAATCAGTCCACGAGTTGGGATGAGGATTGCCAAGAAGCTTTCAAAAAGATCAAGTCATACCTATAGAATTCGCCGATCCTAGTACCTCCGATCCCCGGGAGGCCCCTAATTTATACCTAATAGTGACAGATCAATCAATGGGTTGCGTATTGGGCCAACATGATGAATCTCGGAAGAAGGAACAAGCAATATATTATTTGAGCAAGAAATTTACAAACTGCGAAGCCAGGTATTCCCTCTTAGAGAGAACATGTTATGCCTTGGCATGGGCGACGCACCGCTTGAGGCAATACATGCTGAGTCACACCACCTGGCTGATATCTACGATGGATCCAATTAAATACATTTTCGAGAAGCCTGCGTTGTCAGGGAGAATCATAAGATGGAAAGTTCTTCTTCCGAAATATGACATCTTATGTGTGACGCAGAAGGCTATTAAAGCTAGTGCGCTAGCTGATTATTTGGCTCAGCAGTCCCTGGATGACTACCAAACCATGCAACTAGAATTTCCTGATGAGGGTTTGATGGAGATATTCGTGAAGGAGGGCCAAACAAAGAAAGAAAAATGGATGATGTTGTTAAACGATGCCTCCAATATGATGGGCCATGGTATAGGAATTATACTGATTTCCCCAGAAAAGCAGTATATACTTATTATTGCCAGGTTGGCCTTAAATTGCACTAATAATGTGGCGGAGTATGAATCTTGTATCTTGGGAATCCAAGCCGCAATTGAAGCTAATGTCAAGTACTTGGAAGTCTATAGTGATTCAGCCTTGGTCATTCATTAGATTAAAGGAGAGTGGGAAACCAAAGATGCAAAATTAATTCCATACCAAGCCCATCTCAAGGAATTATTAGAACACTTTGAAGAGGTTACCTTTTCTCACATACCTCGAGAAGACAATCAGTTGGCCGACGCCTTTGCTACCTTGTCAGCTATGTTCAACATTGGACGAGAAGAGGTCATGCCTCTCATCCACATACAACATCACCCCCAACCGGCATTTTGTCAATCAGTGGAGGTAGAACCCGATGGGAAAAGTGGTATTATGATATTCGACGTTTTCTAAAGAGTATAGAATACCCCACCAATGCGTCAGAGAATGATAAAAGGACCTTGCGAAGATTGGCTCTGAATTTCTTCCTCAATGGAGAAATCCTATATAAAAGGAATCACGACATGGTTCTACTCAGGTGTGTAGATGCAATAGAAGCTAGCAAGATTCTGAAAGAAGTCCATGAAGGGTCTTTCGGCACTTATGCTAACGTACACACGATGGCAAGGAAGTTTCTTAGAGCCGGGTATTATTGGTTGACCATGGAAACTGATTGCTACAAGTATGCCAAGACGTGTCACAAATGTCAAGTGTAAGCTGATAATATTAACACGCTATCAACGTTACTAAATGTATTGTCGTCGCCATGGCCATTCGTTGTGTGGGGAATGGATGTCATTGGACCAATTGAGCCTAAAGCGTATAATGGGCACCGTTTCATATTGGTAGCCATTGACTACTTTACTAAATGGGTTGAGGCTGCTTCATATACCAGTGTGACTCACAATGTGGTGGTCAAGTTTGTGAAGAAAGAGTTGATTTTCCGGTATGGGTTTCCCAATAGGCTTATCACAAACAACGACACCAATCTGAATAATAAAATGATGAAAGAATTATGCGACCAGTTCAAAATCCAGCCATCATAATTATTTCTGTATCGACCAAAAATGAACAGAGTAGTCGAAGCGGCTAACAAGAATATCAAGAAAATCATTCAAAATCATTCAAAAGATGGTGCTCTCATACAGAGAATGGCGCAAAATGCTTCCCTACGCATTACACGCATACCAAACCTCTGTTCGTACTTCCAGTGGGGTAACCCCTTTTTTCCTCGTATATGGAATGGAAGTTGTACTTCCAGTCAAAGTAGAAATCCCTTCATTGAGAGTATTGATGGACGTAAAATTGGAGGAGGCTGAATGGGTTCAAGCCCGAATGGACCTGTTGAACCTAATTGATGAAAAAGGGCTGGTTATTATGTGCGATGGTCAACTATACCAAAGGAGAATGAAGAAAGCATTTGAAAAGAAAGTACATCCTCGAGAGTTTCGAGAGGGTGATCTGGTAATCAAAATATTATTTTCGATGCAGAAAGCACTACATGGAAAATAGGCTCCGAATTATCTTGGCAGACATGGATGGGAAAGACTTACCTAATCCTGTCAACTCATGCTGTAAAAAAGTACCATGCTTGACTTAGACAAAAAGCCCGCTAGGTCGAAAACCCGCAAGGGCGGCCTTGGAAAAAGTTAGGGCAATTCAAACAAAAAAGCCCTCTAGGTTGAAAACTTGCAAGGGTGGCCTAGGCAAAAGTTAGGGCATTTCAGACAAAAAAAACCCGGTAGGTTGAAAACCCCCAAGGGAAGCCTAAACGAAAGATAGGGCAAATGAGAAAGGAGTTTGACCCTTGAAGAGAACCTGGTCAAATTGGGAGTAAAAAGGAATTAGAAATCCGGTTTTAAAGACATTTGAACTCTGTCTATACTGGGGAAAATTGGTCACCCAATGATGGTCTGAGACACTATACTAGGGCAAAATGGGCAAGCATTCGGAGTTTTGAAAGAGTGGAGAACAGAATTAGGCTTATAATCAAACGAAAGGATTCAAGACCGGTCAAGGGCAATTTGGAAAAACTGGGGTAAATTTTGTCTTTTCCGAAGTTTGGTTGATGAGGCAGAAGATGTCGCCGAAATACAATACTAACACTAATCGTCTCAAAGGTGCTATACTAATCAAGACCATACCACTAGACATCCACCTACACATATCCTATACCATTTTGAGTATTTCAATTCATGATCCAACTATTTCGTGTACAACTGTATTTTCTGTAGCCTGAATATATGTACAAAATGCGATTATACAAGTTTCAAATGGCAATTACTTTTACTAATACTGTTCAAAAGTCATGGCTAGCTCGGAAACTCCCTAATTGGAAATTCATTACTAATCAAGATGATCCTATCTCCACACATAATAGCATGTGTGAAGGACAATTTTGTAAATAGAAGGGGAAGGAAACAGACCACAGAGTGTAGCTCACTCTAAAGGTCATAGTCAGTGCTATAAGGAAGTCGAGAAGTTGAAGACTACAAATTAAAAACACACACCTTCGATTTTCCCTCCAAGCCTACCATCAGGCCTTCCACTTAGCTTTCTCGCATTTTTCCTGCATTGTCAAGCCTTGCATTTTAAGTTTACGCTTTGGCCTATGCTGTCAGGCCTTGCACTTTAATTTTTTATATTCCGGCCTATGATGTCAAGCCTTACATGTTTCATTTTCCGCATTCCGGCCTGTGTTGTCAGGCCTTGCATTTTAATTTTCAGCACTTCAGCCTATGTTGTCAAGCCTTGCATTTTAATTTTCAATATTCCGGCCTATGATGTTAGGCCTAGCGTGTTTAATTTTCAGCATTCCGGCCTATGATGTCAGGCCTTACATGTTTAATTTCCCACATTCCGACCTATGATGTCAGGCTTTGCATGTTAAAATTTCCACATTTTCGGCCTATGTTGTCAGGCTTTGCATGTTTAGTTTTTCCGCATCTCCGAGTTATGTTGTTAGGCCTTGCATTTTAATTTTCAACGTTTCAGCTTATGTTGTTAGGCCTTGCATGTTTAATTTTCCACACTTCGGCCTATGTTGTCAGGCCTTGCATGTTAGGCCTTGCATGTTAAATTATTCGCATTTTTGACCTGTGTTGTCAAGCTTTGCATGTTTAATTTTCAGCATTCCAACCTATGATATCAGGCCTTATATTTTAATTCCCTCACTTAGACCTGTATTGACGGGCTCAACTTTCTACATTTACATTACTTATCAAGATTTCTCACATTATGGCTTATCTTAGCATGCCCAATGGGTACGCTTTGCGGAGTGATCATCAAATGCATTAATTGGGCCTATAGCATCAATAGTTTGCTATTCGTGACCTTAGACTAAGTAGGTTCATGATCTTTATTCACCTTCTATCCTAGATAATATAGGAATGCATTTCCCACATTATCTGATAAAAGATAAATAAAAAGGGCCAAACTATAAACACTACTTTTAGTCCGAAGTCTGTCTAAGTGCTAGGCCACAATCATGGAATAGCTAAAAAATGAATAAATGATAAAAATGGTGATGAAAAAATATATAATAAATAGTAACAAATAACCATCAATAAAGATTAAAAGCTAGTAAAGATGAATAAACAAGGAAATATAAATAAATAAGAAATAAAAAATAATGAAAATAATGAAAATAAAATAAAAATAAAATGGTAATGAAATAAAAAATAATAATAATAAAATGGTAACAAAATAAAAAAAATAATGAAAATAAAATGAATAAAAAATATAATAATAATAATAAATAAATAGAAAGGAAAAAATGCAGAAGCTGTTAAAACAGTTAAAAGGGGTGGTTATCTGGTGAGGTGGCCAACGAAGTGTTAATCGTAAGTACGAAAAGGGTTATAAATAAACAGGAAGAGGCCCTTTAACGGGGTTGGGAAAATTTTGAGAGAAAGAGGGGTGAGGCTTGGTTGAAGAACTCTGATCAAACTCTCTGCTTCCACTTGCATCAAAGGAAAGGAAATCCCTCAAATTTCTCAAGCGCCATTTTCTGAGAATTATTGGATTCTGTGTAGCTTTTGGAACCTTCTACTCCACTTCTTCGGCAGTAGCATTCTCCTAATGCTCCAACGCATGTTTTCTGGTCTTCAATTTCAATTAGAAAAGGCCTCTTGTGCAATTCTGTGAAGGTTAGTATTTCTACCTAATTTTGATACTCTAATCAGTGCACTCCATGATCGTTTTTTTTGCCATTTTGGTGGCTAGATATTAATAGGTGATAAGAAAGAAACTTCAGATAAGAATCACTCAAATTTGAATCAGATTGAATGTGAAAAAATCGTGTTATGATTATTATTTGAATAAATTAGCATGAATCTTGATGTTTATTTTGCATGCCTGATGAATAAACATTGTTTGAAGTCCGTCTTTAACTGGAAAGCATATAGCATGAGAAGCTCTAATTCCTATGTTCAGATCAGGTTTAGAATTACTAGACAAATTTGCTTCGGATATTTATGTGAATTTGTATGAATTAAGCATAACCGATTCATGTGTTGTACATAAACGAATGTTAATTCTTGATTGACAATTCTGTGAAGACCAAGCCATAATTTAGATGAATCAAATTCGTATCTTACTATGAAAAGTGTAAAAAAAAAACTCATTCGCCTCTAAAAGATTTAATGGAAAGTCACCTTTGTCCAAAGTCATAGTATATCTTATTGAATGATCACCTAAATGTTGGAAAACTTAAGACCATTTTGAGAGCAAAGCCTTGATCCAGTAGTTGAAGCTACACATAGCAAAACTTTAGTGAATTAATCCAAGGTTCTAGACCTGGGGACTTTAGGAAGTATAGGTTAAAAATAGAGGAAAGAAGATATGAAGGGTGCATAGTGCATGTAAATTGGTAGCAGAGTTTGATAAGAACGACAGTATGCGGAGGATCACACTGTTTAGGTTTGAAAGTGAGAAGCTCCTTGGTCTTCTCATGAGGGTTCAGTAGCTCAGGAGATCGTCCTGGTTAGGTCTCGGGTCCTGATCACCTTCATCATGTCACGATATAGAAGTACTTCGGTCAGAAAGCCTCTCGGTATTGCTGATTCTTGCTCAAACTCCCATTCAGCTGACTGAACATAGCAAGAGGATACTGATGGCCCGATAAATAAGATGCCTTCATGACCAAAATCTCGATCATGCAGGGGGATAATAACTTATGTGATCATTGCTAACTAGCCAAGATTCAGGGTTCATCATGGAGAGACTTCAAGACTACAAATATTGTCAATGTTGAAGAGGCCCTGCACTCAGTGGTTGTTACTGTTGCTAGCCATAGACTAGAGGGTTCTGATCCCTCTCCATGAGAGTTCGTCTTGACAAAATGCAGCAAATGCTCCGTACATGTACGGAAAGCAAAGCGTCTTCAAAGCTGGGACACCCATAGGTCCACACCAAAGTGAATACACGCTTCGAAGTGGTCCACCAAATAGGAATAAAGGCAAAATTTGCTACAAGCAACGCCGTAAGAATGATTAGAATAAATGAAAGCACTGCAGCCACTACTCACCCTGGGGAATTCCTTACTTGAAGGAAACATTGCATTTTTCATATTCTGTGTCGAACACAAAGCGCATGTAGGAATGGATCCTAAACCCAAGTTTTTGTCACTTGATGAAGGTGCAATTCTCGTCGCCTTATACACAGAACAGAACTGGTGCCTAATGTCAGTAGTGATAGTATTCTGCATTCTCATAACAAAGAGAAGAGTGAGAGCCTCCTAATGCGAGCTCACATGGTGGAAGAGGCATCACAAAATCAAAAAGAAATCCGGTTTTCTACTGTGCAAAGACATATGGCAAATTTCGTAGAGAACATGAATCATATGTGTAAACACCCAATTATGTTTAAGGCCCCATTTTTTAAAATTAATTAGTAAATAAAAAATAATTTAAATAATAAATAAAATAAATAAGAAAAATGATAATAACAAAAAAAACAAACAAATGAACAGAAAATAGAAGTAAAGAGAAAACAAATAAAAAGAAGAAAAACAAAAAAATATAAAAAAGAAAAGAAAAAGAAAAGTTAATAAAAGAAAAAGAGTAAGAAATGAAAACAAATTAAATTAAAGAATGTGAAAAAGAAATTTTTTTAAAAAAAACAGAATGGTAAATAAAATATTAAAAATAGAAATAAAGAATGTGGAAAAAAAAAAGAGAAAGAAGAAAAACAAAATAAAAAATAAATAGAATCAGAAAAAGAAAATGCCAAATTGGTCAATAAAAGGGACTTTCACTCCATCAAAATGGGTGGGTTTTCCCTCCAACGTTTTCACTCTTCTCTGTATATCTCAGGTAAGATCCTGAATACTTCAACTATTTCAAATCATGATTCGGATCTTGGCATGTAATTGCTAGCATCAATTCCTATATCTCCGATCTTCATTTGATTTAGGAGATTTTTAACATAGTGATATCATTAGTTGTTGCGATGTGAGAGTTTATATTCACAAGAAAATCATAGTGTGGTAAGGTAATGCATGTGACATTGAGCAGAGACGATCATAAAACAATGGCTGAACCTGCATTTCGTGTTAGTAGTAGTAATTCATATGATTGCATGTCCTTCTCTTCCTCCATTTTAGAGCTTAAAACTCACATCGTTGCATAAAATGTAGATCTAAAAGTTCAAACCTAGGTACTGACTTCAAAATAGAGAAAATACTCATGTTCAAATCTTGATTTCCTAGATTTTCACATGATTAATAGCATAAATAAGATGATCTTGACATGATGGAGCAATCGGTATCCCAGATTATAACATCCCAATTTTTCTATGATAAATGTTTGAGGTAAAAAATAGTTTCTAGAATAAAACTAGGTGAAATTAGGAGCCAAAAGCAGAGAAATTAGGAAGTTTGGTGCAAATGATGTGCCCTTGCACCTGGGCAGCTCAAATAATGAGCCAGAAAAATGGAAATACAAGTATAGGACATCTTGGAGGGATTATAAACATCATGTATGGTTAAAAGTAGTGAGAAAAATTTAAAAACCTGAGAAGGGATGAAAACGCCCTTCGAAAACCCTGAAAATGACCAAAATGCCACTAGGAGCTGTACTTTTTGCACAAAGCTAGTCAGTTCCCATAAAAATAGCAAACGACCTTAGATTAACATGGGAACGAACCAAAAAGTCTTAGAATTGTCAGAGGAACAATTTGGGAAATTTTCCGGCAATGATGAGAAAAATTACGAAAACGCCCTTGGAAGGCCGGAGGGCAGGATAAGGTGATAAGCACGCCAAGAGTGGGCCCCACACCCATGTGCACGAAATGCAACAGCTGGAAAGGTTGTGGTGAGTCACCAAAAGGAAGTCAACCACTTGGATAATTTCTAAGCCGAAAAGGATAATTTCTTGAATTTTGACTTATTTTGAAAAATAGGAAAAATCTAGGCAAAATTACCAAAATACCCCTAAGTACAAAACTAATTCCACTTGGCCCATAAGAGTCCTAATTTTTTGGGACCCTTGGGACCCCATTTGATTCATATTTTTCAGCTTAGAAACTCATAAAAATCCTCTCCATTCTCTCCAAGCTTGCCATAACTCCAAAACACCCAAAACTTCCACTTTAAGCCTAAGTCTTCATCTTTAAGACTTAAGCTATATTAAAGCTATAAACACTTAAGCCCCACCACCATCCTTTGTCCACTTCCAGAGCAGACCAAAGGGGACCCAAGGCAGCCTTTAAAGCACACAAAAACACTAAGGAGGTCTTCAACAAGTAGGATCTTTCTACCTGTCTTTTTTATGCTTTTAACTTGTCTTTTTATGGTGTGTTTGTTTGTTTTCATGCATCTTTTCTCCAAGATCTGTTTGTATTATTTTATTTTCACTTGTGAGAGTTTAAAATTTTATTTTAACCATTAAAAATCAGCCCCACCCATTTTTAGTGATTTTTGAAAAGAAAAACAAAGTTTGTTCGGTTAAAAGCTTCCAAGGCACTTAGAAGAAATTTAATCGGTGGGTTTTGTTTTAAAATTATTTTTGAAGCTTTGATCAGTTTTATGCTCTCATGAGAAAGGTTTTTGAAACTTATTTGAAAGAGTATTTTTGGATCTTGGAGTAGATCATGAAAATGCACTCTCTGTGGCTTGGAAAAAATATACTATGTTGTTATTTTCATGCTTGTTTTTATGCTTAAGTTTTAACCTTGTGATTTTATTTTGTGATGAGTTTAGTATGACCTTTGTGCTGGATCTTCACCTCTAAGTATGCTTGTTAAGAGGTGGAATAAATTTTTGTAATAAGTTCCAAAGGTTTCCTTTGGACATTAGTTAGAAAGCTACCAAGCAAATGATATAATTTGTAGCCAAAAGTGGCTAAAATCCTTATATGGCACCCTAGACTCATCATGGCCAGCACTTAAGCATCAAAACATGGATGAAATAAGCATGGACCAGAGGAAATAGGGGCTTCACAAACCTAACACAACTGAACCAAGTTGGTGTGAGATGGAGGATATGAAGAAATTACCTTGGCTAACCAAGGAAGGCTTTCGGCCACAACTCCCAATCAAGCTTTAGTTTCATTAAAATTATTCTAAGTAACTAAAGCTCTGAAATAAGGTTTTAAATGAACTAAATCAACCTTTAAACAAAGTTAAACAAAACAAAAATCAGTTAAAAACCTTTAGGAGTGCATTCGGCCACCCTAGAGAGATTTTGGCAAAAAATGCGCCTAAAATGTGATTAAGGAAAAATCAAGTATTTTCAACAAGTAAATAAATTATTTGGAGGTTTAATCATTATTTAAAAAGTTAAGTTTCAGAATATATGGCCTAGGTAAGCTTAGGGGAAAATCTCAAAATTACTAAGTGATAAAATTTCCAAATAAGCTTAAAATGGGTAACTAGGAAATCTACCATAACTTAAGCAAGGGTAAATGTCAAATTTGGCCATGCCATTAAATTTTGGGTAAAAATAATTAAGATTAACTTATAATATTTCAATTCTAAAGTTTAAAATTGGCCCCTAAGTAAAGGTCAACTAGGGTTAAGACTTAAGTCAACTAGGGTTAGGAAGAAGGAAACCCTAAACCTGAAAGAGTGGCATTCGACCACTTAGTAGTTAATTAACTTAAAGGAGGTTTTAATTTCCAATTAGAGTTAATGAAGGACCATTTTTATGTGAATAGGACAAATTTAAAGTATGAAAAAGTTTTAAGGGGATAAAGAGACCTATTGATTTTTTAGGCAAATGATTTTATGGTGAAGAAGGAAATTGTGGAAACCTAAGTCTAGGAGGTTGAAATTCGGCTACCATGTTTTAAATTAACTAAGAATGAGTTTTAATCCTTAACTACGCCCAAATAATGATCCTAAATGTGTAAGCAAAATATAATTAAGGTGTATGAAAGGTGGAATTTGAGGAAGTAGGTCATTCGTCCATTTAGAAATAAATTGTCTTAGAAGATTAATTAATTTCTACTTAATATTATTTGGTTTGGAAGAATTTAAAAGTTTAAGAGTCAATTAGACCTAATTATTAAGGTATTAAAAAAGAGAACATAAGGTAATATATTTCAAAGGTTTATTAGAGGCATGATTAATAAGGATATGAGTTAAACTTGAAGTTAGAAATTCACTAAGTAATTTGATCATAACATACCTTAATGAGAAGAAGTTATAAAAGATTTGTAAATACTTAATACTTGAACTTAGAATAATTAGGACATGCATAAGACTTGAACAAAAGAGAACACAAAGAGAAAAGAACTTGAAAGGTTCCATTCGGCCACCTAGATTAAGATGCTAAGACGTAAAATCTTAATGAACGAGTGTGATTTGAGAAAAGTAAAGGATGAGAGGTAACTTAGAAGGGTGAGTGATGTAAGTCCCTTGTGTGATTTCAACATCAAACCAAATTGAGGCATTAGGTTGGTTGTTTAAATGTGACATTATGCTATGTGATTTACCAATCAAATTTCATTATTGATTATGAATGCTCAATATCTATGAATAAATGATGGATGCTTATGAATGAGAAAGGAAGATGACCATGTATGAGATTGGTTTGTACTGATGATTGAGATGAAAATTCATAACCCATATGTGCATTTCATATTGGTTGGAAATTTGTTTGAGCATGCATAATTATTTGGAAGCTACTAAAATGAACTTACAAAAGATTAAGGGATCACTAAAGAAAACTTTATGCGAAAACGTAATGCTACTCTCTTTGTGCCTTATGCGCATTAGTATCCAGAGGGCCCTAAAAAGCTCTACTGAAGAGAAGCCAAAGGTTGCTTCTTGAAGCCAAAGGTTGCTTCTAGGAGCCAAAGGTCGCTCCAAAAATCCTTCTACTGTGAAGACTTAAGTTTCTTCACCAAGTTTTAAGGTGGTGACGACCACCCTAGAATGAGCTCATATCCTTAATTTTTACTAGGAGGTAGGAGTAGAGTCAGTGAGAAGATATTGTTTGAAAAATTTAATACATGTCTATGTCTAATTATTTTCTCCCAAAGGTGGTGAAACTAGATTCATAAAGTGTCCCAAAGGTTGGACAAAGAAATCATAAAGACAAAGAAAAGTAGTAAAGAACAAAGTTTAAGACATAGAATAATTGTATGTCAAATGATATCTTATTTGTGATCCCAAAGTTATGAATGTTAAGAAGATTGTATGGTGAGACACTAAGTTGTATGTTTTGAATAAAATTTATCCATTTCAAAGAAATGTTTTCAAAGAATTAAAAGTAACCTTTTATGTAAGAAATGATTTATGAAATAAACTGAAGTGGCTGGGACTAAAGTGATGACATTAGAACTAAGTAGATAGCCTACTGAGAAACTTAGTTTCTCATCCCTACTTCTTCCCACTTTCTTCCCAGACACCTTTGATGCTGTTCATTATGGTAGCAGTTCACGTACTTGAAGCAGACGTGAGGCACTCTCTCTTGGAGGTGTACATCGTACTAATGTAAAAAATAACTGGATGCGAGCATCCTAACTACTAATATGTAGTATTAGCTAACTTATGTATATATTGTATAATAGTTGTAAGTTTACGGTTTGTAATAACTATATGATAAGGCTCATGGGCCTAAGACTTATGGTTTATATGATATGTTAAGTATAATTATTCTATGATGTGTATGATATGCTTGAGTCTTGTGTATCTAATATATGCAAATGATAAACAAAAAGAAAAACTTAAACTCTTAGTATTCCTAAGGCTTTAAACGTACGTAGAAATCCGCTTAACGATTTATTTTACCGCTATGCATGTTTTATCGACGAGGCTCGCAGTTTATATTAAACAGTTTTAAAAAAAAATTACCGTATTTTCATATAAGTATTTTCTAAAATGAATTCCGCATCATGAGATAACAAACTAAAAATGGAACTGAATAATTGACTTAAGCGTGAAATCAGTATTCATTTTTAGGGTGTTATAAAGATCCTTGTAATGACCATTACTGTTGTCCATAGTGAGTGGGATGATATTGTTCTCAATATATGTCATTATTCCATAGTGATATTTCCTCGAGGCAGCGTCTGATTTTTTTGGAGGATGTGAGAGTTACAAAATTAAATGTGCCGGGAGTAGAAACATGTATTAGCCATGCAGATATGTTAGACCCCAAAAGGCGCAAGTTGGCTCTTCACACTCGCGATAAACCATTCTTTCTTAAGCAATCATAGGCCTGTTACTGCAGAGACTCTTTATGGTGCATTCATCAACCATGGATGGTGCATTCGGGGCACTTGGTCCACTGGATCCTAGAGTCTTTGAGTTGATGATATGCCTACTCAAATTGCTGTCTTCAAAAGAGCTCCTGGTGCTGCAACTATAGCATGACGGAGATGGGTGCCATTCCGTCATTTTTCCAATTTAGGTTGATGATATAAAGCTGATGATATGAACAATTCACATGCACTCGTGCGCTTTCTAATTCAAGGCTATACTGGTGGTGATGAAACATTTCACCAACCCGGATAGATAGTAAAAATGGCTTGGCGTTCATAGTCTTGGGGCTGACCTAAACACTTCATGCATGGGGCCATCATATATAAACAGGGAGGAGAATTTTTGCACACCGCATGACTGATACCCTCTCCTTCTACAGGAAGTCACGTTAATCTACAGAGTATATGGCTGCTATGAGTACTTCCTCTTACTTCAAGCACAGTATCCAATTACATATCTCCATGCGCCGAAAGCTTGTATTCCTTGCTTGATCCGACGTAGGCTATGGGTCACACTCCAAATGTGGCACCTGTCCTTGAACATCAACCAACAGTTTGGTCATCAATTATGTTTGACTTCACATTTTGCTGTTCCAATTGATCGATGGCAGGTCTTGCACAATTGTCTTGATCACTGGAATATGGCTTCTCTGCAGTAACCATAGCAACAATATCAAACCATGAATTCGAGGCCTTCATACAGTAGCGATTCAGTGGATGCCAATTCAAATCCTGACAAATCTGACATGGGTGATGCAAATATGGAAACTATTCTTCCGCCTGTTATATCTTACACCAGGATAAGGCTGATGAGGTCTGAAATTTTCTAGTAACACCACCAAGAGAGCTGAAAATATGGATGCCATTGTGAAGGCTACTGGGTTGGCAATAGAAGCTATATCTCAAGCAGGAAAGATTACAACTATGGGCGATCCTTTGTCATTAAGTGACTTAGTTGAAAATGGCCCAGAGGGATGTTGGAAAGTAACAACAGAGCCTTCAAAGGTCATCTAGTTTAAGCCAAATCTGGGATTTGTCACGTCTTCGAATGGCACTTATGACTCAATGGATGACTTAGTTTCTACAGTTTAGGACGGTAATGTTGTCCTTTATCTTGATCCTAGCCATGCTAAGATTCTGGAACTTTGTAAGAAAGCATGGGAGTAAATCAGAGAACCAGCATGAGGGAAGCAAGAAACCCCATGCAGTTCACATGCAGGGTGTGCATTTACGCCCATGAAAGTGTGCTCTAAAATTAGCTTGGGGAATTAGTGATCCAACGAGCCACTTGGCTCAAGCGGTGGACCCGATCAAGGCCTAGGCGAGTGGTGATGGGTTCGAGTCCCATGCAGCGCTATTTGTTTTAAATTTAAACGCCTATGCACCAGCTCACAAGACATAGGCAATGAGGGACTGAGCTAATTTGGGTCGTGGTAGTTCTTCAACTTAAAACTTGTAGGTTTGAAACATAAGATAGCCAACCAAACCCACATTGGGCTGCATCATTGACACAAAGAGGCCCCATGTGCCACAAACCATAATAGGCCCAAATATATCCGAGTATAGATACTGGTTATTGGGCCTTCACTGATCGCATATCACAATAAGCCCAGTTGCAGCCTTAAGTAGTTGATTCCTAACAAGCAAGCTGAATTCCCCTCACAACCGGCAACAACCAATATTGGTTCCCATGCATGATTATCAAGCAGTAATGGATTTCCATTCTGAATAATGGGCCACCGCCTTCTCAAATCAAGTCCCTCGATTGGGCCATTCGAGCAATTCCCCAACCAGGGGTAGAACAGTAACGGTTTGTTTTGAGTAGTGGGCCATATCCAAAATTGGGCCTGCCATTCAATTAGGCCATGTCTCCTAGGTGAATTGGGATAAAATCAAGCTAGATACTCTCAAATGGGCCATGCTGCAAATTAACCAGGCCATGGTAATTAGGCCAAAATGGGCCCATCCGCAAAGATTGCTTAATCGTTTAATTTAAATTTATCCTAAATAGGGCCAAGCCTAATCTATTTCTACATTTTGAAATTAAATTAAATTCCTCCTAAGTTGGGTCGAGCCCAATTCATTCCTTTAATTTTAAATCTGTACTTTTACTCTTCGAAATCAAGTTTCCTTTAATTTTGGGTCAAGCCCAATCCCTATTTATTTTTGTTATTTTCAAATGAAATTCATTAATTCTAGGTCTCACACAGTGAACTCTAAACATGAACTCGTAGCTTTTTCTGTTGTTCAATGTTTAGGGATTAATATGGGTCCCAGTGCAGCCTTAGTTGTCTTGGACCCTATGCATATATGGACTAAGAATCCTTTTAAATAGTTTCAGAAAAACCCTGTTTTAATAATTCCAAGTCTCACGCAATGAGCTCTAAATATGAACTGGTAGCTTTTTCTACTGTTCGGTATTTAGATATTTATATGGGTCCCAGTGCAGTCGTAGTTGTCTTGGATCCTATTCATATGTGGGCTAAGAATTATTCAAAAACATCTAAATTGCTTTCAAAATCATCTTTCAATTCTTTTAACTTCCGAAGGTCAAGCTTTCAAATCAGAACTACGTAGCCTTGAGTTTCCCATTGCACCAGGGAATACGTAGGAGTAGGATCAAGTCTTGTCAGGCTATTTTTATACGAACCTATTTATTTTATTTCTAAATTAAAAGGATCAAAGAGTTTTTTCAAAAACATCAAAATTGCACACTCAGTTTAAGGGTACCATTCTTTGGAAAGGACGGGTAGGGTGCCTAACACCTTCCCTACTCGTAATCGACTCTCTAACCTAGATTCTTCTTGAAGTTAGGGTTTTTCCAAATCTTTTCCCTTAAATAAAAGTTTGGTGGTGACTCCACATAATTATTTTAATTTCTTTTTCTAAAATTTTAGCGAGTTTGTCATCTCTTTGTAATTACGGTTACAACAATATGTAGATGGAAAACCTATCTTAATGTTGGCTATTGGGCTATGGCCTTTCTTCTCCATTCAAGTTGAGACATGACCCAAAAAGTTCTGGACAAGTCTTGGGACTGAAGCAATACAAAAGAAATAGTTTTGGATAGCTGCTTTACTACATTTTACAAAATTGAATGGCTCACACTAGTTCTAGACCTTAGGAAGAGTATGTTGATGGTAGATCATGAGTGAAGCTAAGGTAATGGCAGAACCTTCAAAGGCCATTAATTTTAAGCTAAACTTGGAACTCATTTTATCTTCAAGTAACGTCTATGACTCAGGGGGTGGTCTGTTTTCTGCAGTTTGGGATTACTATGCTGTCTTAATCTTAGCCCCGCCGAGATTCTTGCACTTTATAACCAGGCACGGAAGCGGAACAAAGGACCAAAATGAGAAGCTAGGGAAGTTAAGACTTTAAGGGTTATTTTATTCTCATCAATTTGAATCCTATACATGCATGAAAGATCAGTGGTTATTAATAGCTTGGCTCGGGGACCCACACAATTCGTTTTAGTATTGGCTCAAAATGCCATGCAGCACATTTGGAACTCTTTATATCGAAATCTGCATTTGATTGAAATTAAGAATAAAGGTGGTAAGTCGACTTGGGGTAGCTTTGAATGCAAGAACTTGCATGATACCACCTCAAATCACATGCAGCTATAGGGGGCCTTTGATTTGTTATGTGCCTCCAAATAGTTTATGCTTACACCCCTTTTCAATTGGGCCATGATCTAAAATGAGCTATGCGGTAAAATAACCTAAGCAAATGGCTAGTCACCTTTGTTGTATAGTTCTCCTAGACGTAATAGACCAAAACCAAGCTGGATGTTTACTTATAGGACCCTCTCAAAATCAAATCAATTTTTTTTATAAAAATATTAATCATTGAAACTAAGTCAAATCTTTCAAGTAAAAATATTAACTAAATCTTTCAAGTCGGGTCAAACCCAACTCCTCTTAATGAAAATCAAGTTATTTTATTTTGTTTTGGTATAGGCCCAACTCTTGTAATTAGAATCAAGTCTCTTTTGTTAATTCTATTATTTGGGGAAAATCCAATCTTTTTTTCTCTAATAAAAAATTAAATTTTTTCAATTTTGGAATGAGCTCAACTCGCCTTCAAGAAATCGAATTCCTCCTGGTTTAATTTAGTCAAACATAATTCCTTTTACGGAATCATTTTGGGAATCCTAAGTCTCGTGTGATGGGCTCTAGATACGAACTGGCGGTTTCTCTGCTGTTCGATATTTAGAGATTCATATGGATCCCAATGCAACCTTAGTTGTCTTGGACCCTGTGCATAGGTGCACTAAGGATCCCTTGTAAAGATAAATTAAAAAATAAATGATTTAATTATTTAATTGAAAAATTAGCAGTAAATTAGTAAAAAATCTTACTCAACTATATTTTCTTTCAAGCTTGGTGTCATGGTCCTTCCCCTCCTTCTCCCAAGCTTCCTTCACCTCGTCACCTTTTAGCCACCATAGTTCCTCAACCATAATCACAAACATGCTCCTACAACCATCCCCTCGAACATGACCACTCTTCTTTGGTACTAACAGAATCCATATGCCCTTAAGGCATGCTACACCAACAAAAAATAGGTTAAGAAGAATTGCAATCGAAAATTAATATGTAGATCCAATTCAAATCCTCTCACCTCTGTTTTGCTCGGGCGGAAAAGCCACCGGAGAGCTTCTACCTCCATCTAGCCATTTGGCTTGGCCATGCATGGTCGTTTCCTCCTACCTATAACTGAGCACAGTTGCTATAGCAGCCCCTTATTTGCGGAAGCAGCCCCTTGTTTGTGGCCAAGTCACAGCATAATCTTCATCTACTAAAACCGCCTGTAGGATATCGACACAAAGTTCCCACGGCTATGAAGGAGCTCGCTGGAATCTACCTTCATCGTCACCACCAGTGTAGATGGTTGTGACTCCTTTGTTCGAGCACAATCACTGCTCTCACGTCATCCCGAGAACCCCCATTCTCTCTGAGCCGCAGTGGTGCCTCCTCTCTATATCTTTTCCCCGATGGTAGCGTTATACATTCGCACACCTTCTTGTCCTCCTCAAGCCCTGGCGGCAACTGTTTCTCTCTTAGAAACCATCGAAATTAGGATGGCCAAAATCAACCCTCCATCGTCACCATTGTTGTCGGTGGTGGCAAACCCCCCAAACCCCCAACAATCACTCTCCTCATGCCGCGGCGACTATCGTCTCACCTCCCTAAATCCCCAATCTTAATTTGGAGAAAACCTAATCCTAACCCTCATCCTTAATTTCCTATAGCCCTCATATCATAGTCAAGCAAATGAAACCAAAGATGTCTGACGACTTGAATGTAAATGCTTGTCTATTTTCCCTATTTCGATCCATATGTTAATTTCTATTTTTCAGCCTTGAATAGCAAGTTGGGAGCCCAGTTTGGGTGGTTAAGTGGTTATGAGGTGATATGTGGGTAAGGGCTTCGATCTTGGCAGGATGCATTTTTGCTTTAAATTTGTTATTTGATGATGGGGCCAGATTGAGGGACAAAAACACAAGCCCAATTTTTAATTTTTTTTACCCAATTCTATTTTTGCACAAAAATAAAAATAAAATTAACAAATTTATTTTCTAATATAAAAACTTCCTCTTTAATTCAAATAAAATTTAAAATCATATTTTTAAACATTTAATTTGGGTCAAGCCTATTGCCTTTGATATCAAGTTTTTTTATCTCTAATTTGGATCAACCCCTACATACCTCTTAAAATCAAATTAGTTTTTCTTAAGGTAAGTTTAATTTGGGTCAAGCCCAATTCTTTTTTTTTTTTAAAAAGGATCAAGCCCAATTCCCTTTTGCTTTTATTCTGAAATTAAGTTTATTTTTGTCAAGCCCAATTCTCGTTTTTAATTTGAAACCAAATCCATTATTCTTTTTAATTTGGGTCAAGCCCAATTCTTTCTTTTTTAAAATCAAGTCCATTTTTTATTTTATTTTGGATCAAGCCCAATTTCCCTTTTTTAATTTTGATCAATCCCAATTTCTCTTTTAATTTGAAATCAAGCCCATTTTCCTAATTTGGGATCAAGCTCAATATACCTCTTAAAGCCAAACTGATTCTTCTTAAGGTAAATTAGATTTGGGTCAAGCCCTTATTAATGCAGGCACTCATAAGTTTATTTAAAACTCGAAACTCTCCTGGTACCCTGGAAGCACCACTCAAGTTCAATGCCTTTCCGACTTCTTCAACCCTTGCAAGTAAGGCCAGCATGTGTCGTGCTCCCCATCTCGGACATAATCAGTTCATATCTTTATTCACTTCTTACCATGATAAGCTAGAAGATATTTTCTTACTTTATTTGGCAAGAAAGTGAATAAAGAGGGGCAAACTGTGAACACTCAATTATGTCCAAGACTTCATTTAAAAAAAATTTACAAAAAGAAGGAAAAGAGGTTAAAATATAAATAATAATAAAACCAATATAGAAAAAATAATAAAATGAAAGAAACAATAAAAATAAAAAAGTAAACATAAAAATGAAAAATAAAAAATAAGAAATAAACAACAATAAAATAGTAAAAAGGAACAAAAGTTTTTAGTTAGAAGGATAGTTACGATGGTTAGTTTGTTAAAAGTTAGTAAGTTGTTTTGTTTAAGTTTATAAATAGAAGGGAGAAGTACAGGGAAAGGGGCTTTTTCTTTTCTTTTCTTTTGGCATTTTTCAGCGTGAAAATCAGAGGGCAAGCGGAAACAAAATGGGAAAAATCATTTTTCTCCCTCACAAGCTCTTTTCAGTTTTGATCATATTCTTTCTGCTAGAGGACATCTTCTTGATCGTGGCATTCTAGTCCAAAATATCCATAGTCATCCGGTTGCAAAGAGCTTTCTTGCATCACCGATCTTTGTTCGGTTCTTCATTCTGTTGAAAATTCCAATCAAATTACAAGAAGCCACGTCCAGAGATAGCCAGCAGTAAGAATCACTAAAAAGAAATTCGCATGAACAAGATTCTAGTGCAGAGGAAGATCTTAAAGCCAGCATGCATGTTTTCTTGCCTTGAAACCTTGGGAATAAATCGTAAAAGTTCATAAGCTCCTCCTCATAAAAGTTCTAAGTAAGACCGTAAACTTCTCTATATGTCTGCATGAAGATGATTCCTGAAACTTAAGTTGAATTCTGATATCGGTTAGTATTAATCCATTTGTGCCTATAGTTAATTAGAATTTAGAATCCATTACACTAGAATAAGCTTGAAACTAATCTATATTTGTCGCAACCGTAATTACAACGAGACGACAAACTCGCTAAAATTTTTGAAAGAATTATTTTATTTGATAAGTGGAGGCGCCACCAAATTTTTATTTAAGGGAAAATATTTGGAAAAAACCATACCTTGAGGATGAGATTCTAAGTTCGGAAGTCGGTTACGAATAGGAAAGGTGTTAGGCACCCTACTCGCCCATTCCGAAGAACAGTACCCTTAAACTGAGTGTGGGAGTTTGATTTATTTTTTTAAAACTATTTGATCACTTTAATTTACAATAAAAATAAATAGGTTAGGTGGAAGATAGCCGGACAGGACTTGATCCTGCTCCTACGTATTCCCTGGTGCAATGGAAAACTCAAGGCTTATATAGTTCTGGTTTGAAGGCTTAGCCTTCGGAGTAAAAAAGAGAATTTGGAAGATGATTTTGAAAGTGTTTTCGATATTTTTGCAAAATTTTTAGTCCACATATGCACAGGATCCAAGACAATTACGGCTGCACTAGGATCCATATGAATCTCTAGACATTGAACAATAGAAAAAGCTACCAGTTCATGTTTAGAGCTCATCGCGTAAGACTAAGACTTACAAAAAGAGTTTTTATTTTGTTTAAAAAGAATTCTCAGTACATATATGCACAGGGTCTAAGACAACTACGGTTGCACTGAGACCCATATGAATCTCTAAACAATGAACAACAGAAAAAGCTACTAGTTCATGTTTAGAGCTCATCGCGTGAGACTAAAAATTACAAACGAGTTTTTATTTTGTTTAAAAAAGAATTCCCAATCCACATATGCACAGTGTCGAAGACAACTACGGCTGCATTGAGACCCATACTAATTTCTAAACATTGAACAGCAGAAAATGCTACCAGTTCGTATTTAGAGCTCATTGCGTGAGACTAAGAATTACAAAACGAGTTTTTATTTTGTTTAAAAGGAATTCTCAATCCATATATGCATAGGGTCTAAGAAAAATACGGTTGCACTGAGACCCATATGAATATTTATATACAGAACAATAGAAAAAGCTAACAGTTTGCATTTAGAGCTCATTGCATGAGACTTAGAATTAAAACACGCGATCTGCTTTGTGAGACAACAAAATAAAGGAGACTTAGGCCTGGCCCAAGGTCGAAAGAGATTCAGTTTTTGGCTTTAATAAAAAAACACTTGACCTCAAGTAACAAGAGAATTGATTTTAAGTAGAATAAATTCGGCTAGACCCAAAAGTATGAATAAAATAGACTTCAGATTTTAAAAGAAGGGTAAGGCTTTACCCAAGACATCTAGGATAATTTGTAAAATTAAGTGCTTGGATTAATTAAATTAAGAAGTGTGGCCTTTCACAAATAGGCGATGAAGCTCAATTAAAAAGTTAGCGTGGCCCAATGTACTTTAGGATAGCTCGATTATAGCTAAAATCCCTCGGTAGTGACTCGGTCCACAATTGGTAGGGGCTGACCTACTGTCATCGCTCTCCCTCCCCCCCAATCCAAATTTAGCATATGAAGAATGTAAATAGCAACGTGTGGATGTCGAGCCCGGAATCATGCCATTACATACGATTAGACAGCCGTCGGGCCAACATTTATTTTAGGCTTAATAACCCTCTTTATGCATCATGGCCCACCATTTACGAAAGTGGGGATTTCAATGCAAATTTAAGTGAGATGTTATGCATGCACGTACTTCCTTGAACGTGATCATTTTCTACAGCCTTTTTGCAATTGGGCTTTGCCATGGCCGATGGCAAATTATTTACCCATGTGAGCCATGTCGTACCTTCTTGCCCTGACTTGTTTCCCTGCAATCATATCCTTCTTAAAGAAACCACCAAGAATAGATGTTGTATCTCTGATAACTTTGGCATCTGCATTGGTTATTCACAACGTCTTTAACATCAACGCTAAATGACCCCAAGCAACGATTTCTGGTGGTAACCGTAACTTTCGATTGCAGCCTTCTTGATTCATTAGCATCGGTAGTAGTTTCTCTATCTTCATCAAAACCAAAAGCTTTGATGTTAGATACCCCGATTCCAACATAAATATAGAAAATTGAAAGGTAACATTCTCCTCATCCAGAGCAATGATTTAATGCTTAAAATTCTTTTTCGTGAATTATGGTAAGAGGACCTGCAAGTTACCATGTAGGGCATATCCTCTAGATAATAAGCATGAGGACACATAAGGACACTATCATCCACTTCATTTAACTGCCAAGGCTTGCCAAAGCTAGGGTATCACCTTGCTAAGTATCAATGCTGTGGGGGCCTACCAGGTGCCACTTCGCTGTGCTGTATGGGATAGCCTCAAATTCGAGGATCACGTATGCATGGGTAGCTAATTGCCAAGCAGTTCAAAATTTCACGTGCTATGGATTTTTTTACCACTCTGGCTTAGCAAATGGTTCACTGATCGACCATGTAAGCTACCTCACATGTAGTATTCTAGGAACCCGTTCAGGCCATGCAGAGGTGGACCTTCATACACATTGATGCCTTGTTCCACCCTCACGCGTAGCTAGCAGAAAACAAAGGTCCATTAACATGTATCGTGACCTTTCATTCGAGAACTTCTTCATGGCCCGATCATAAGAATATTCAGTCAACGTGGCCTCGCCCTACTATAGTGGCCTACTGCTTGAGGAAAACCAGCATTGGCATGGCCTTAAATCCAAGAATACGACTACCAATGCATGGCTCATGTTATTGCGAGGAGTGAGTTTTGTTAGTGCACGCCTTTGATATGAGAACCGTCGCTGTCCCTTTTCGATCAGCCCACGTTCGCCTTGTGAGCATATCTGATTCATTAAACCTCGCGGTTTTCAGGTTCGAGTTATCGTTAGCATAACTTTCAATCGCGGTCCATTTGGTTTAGTAACATCAACCATGTAAGAAACTCCCTTTATGAATGCGAACGTCTCATGTTGAATCGCAGGGAGTACTGCGATTCAAGCTTGCTTTTTTTGTCAGGGAAAATATAAGATCAAATTTGTATTTTGGTCTTTCATTAGTAATACACCTCGTCTTGGAGCACAAACAGAACTCCTTTTAATTCAGTGGGGTTTATCATTAACGAACTAGTCTTCCAAGCTTTCAGTCTATCGTTATTTCTTCACTGATTTGACCACTTCAATCCATGGTAACGATCATATTAACCTCAGACTTTCCTTGGGGATTGCTTAAGGCAACCGAATCTGCACGACCCTATTACTCTCCAGACAGAACAACCACTAAGGCGTTGCCATCATGAACATAAAGACTTATATTCGGACAATGTTTAAAATTCTGAGAAAGGGTTCCATGTGATGAATTATAGGAGGCAAGCACCACCAATGATTGCTGACCCACTGGTACGGTTAACGTAGATTATTTTCTAACCAGATTAAATCCCATGTATCTTCAAGAATTTAAAGGCTCGATCTTTAACAACAGACGAGCACGCGGCTGCACACATGCCCATTCTACGATTTGCTGCCTGGGCATCATCATGGTCTCAGCAACACCCGACTTCATTAGCAAGAAACCATTAAATTTACAACCCCGAGAGCTTCGCCTTTATGCCTCCCTATTTGTTTTAACCCTCCTTCACCACCACTTACAAAATTTGAGTGAGCATCTAATTTATTTCTCCATGGATTTAGCTAACACACATAGTCCTCGCTAGCAGCATCTTCTTTTCTTACCTCATGACGATATTGAGAGATCGGCAAGTTCGTGATATCTTTGGAAGGCAGCAATAAAAAAGATGGTCTTATGGTTCTTTTCTTCCATTTGTTACATCCGTTGATAAGACATCTAGCACCGCGCCATACCAGATAAGATCCTCAACATGTAGACATCCCAGTAAGCATGGTCAACTCCCTTACAACCCTCTGCATCATAAAAGTCATGCCAGACTACCCTGTTTTAACTAGCCTCCGCATCATGAAAGTGCTTAGCTTAATGCATACTTCCAGCTAAAGCAAGATTCTCCATTATAACTATAATTCTCTCATAATCTATATATCCTTCTTACGAAAGATATCCCTTCTTAACTGAACTTCCCGGGATGACCTCTTTGTTGTGGTTTCCATATACTATAAAATCAGTATCACTGGATATGGTCATCCGCCATCTCAACCAAACCATAAAATCACAAAATTATGCTGGTCCAGGAGGGGACATAGAACTTCAAGGAATCATATTTCCCACGCTTAAGCTAGTGAACGTAATGAAATGAACGATAAACATTCTATAGGCTTGCTCCTAATCTACCATACTCTTTCCATCAAGTGAAAGTGGATCTTTCAACATGTGAAATGGAGGGATCGGGACTGAATGTCTATCCAAGATTAACTCTGAACTATTCATAAATTATCTTAATATCCGTCAAGCTATAACATTATCGCACAAATCGGTGATCATCTAAATAAATTATTACAAGGTTCTAGATTCCATAATGACCCAAACAAAATTGACATAAAGCTCTTTATATTTGGGGATTGGATAAATGCAACTAACCTGTTATAGAGATCAATGAAGTGTCCGTATCAACATGCTTATGCCTGAACTGGTAAATCTATCCTTTCTTCTTGTATTGTCGACGTAACGCTTACAGTAGCTGCTTGCGATAAGGAATCATTGGAACTAAGCCTTCAGTCTTTTTCCTCAGCTATGAATCCTAAAGATGACGCATGAACCTTGGTTTTCTTGATTGAAGACCTCTTCTCTAGCTTCTCAAGAACCTTCTGAGTGTTGGTAACAAATTGGCAGAAAGAGATGTTGGCAACACTTTGTTCTCTTTCTAATCTCTCTATATTTCCTTCTTTCTCTCTGCTGTATTTCAAAAGAGTTGTTACAAGAATTTATAGGCACGGAATTTGCCTCTTCAAATGCCAAAAATAAATCATAGTGCCTATTTAAAAGGTTTGTCTCCCACTCATGCCTAAAACCTTTAATACCATTCTAGGAATACCAAACAAAATAAACTTCCTAATTTAAGTTTTATAACAAATCTCCCCCTTAAACTTAAATACTCTTCCCATCTCTCATTCCAATCAACCTTTTACAACTCTCCAGCAATGTGGTCGGCAATGGCTTGGTGAACATGTCCGCGGCTTGAGCTCGGCTTTCAACATGCTCGGCTCGACCTTTCCTTTCTAACTTGTTCTCGGATGAAATGAAATCGAACGTCGATGTGCTTGCTTCTTCCATGATTAACTGGGTTCTTTGCCAACTCGATCGCCGACTTGTTATCAACTCGGATCACAGTCCCTTCACCTGGATCACTCCAGATGCCTTAGTAGATCTCCGAAAGCAGTACTGCATGACAAACGCTCCAAGAGGCCGCCACATACTCGGCCTCGCAGTCGCATGATGTTACAATGGGGTACACTTCTTTGACGCCCAAGTAAAAGCCGTTTTCGAGTAGGAATACATAACCCGAAGTACTTTTCAGTCATCAACATCACCGCACCAATCACTATCCGAGTAACCTACTAGTGGTAGTCATCGATTTTGAATAGAAAAGACCAAGTGATACGGTTCTCGAACATATCTCAGAATTCTCTTCAAGGCCTTCCAATGTGTGTAGCTTGGATTCTCCATGAATTCACGCTCGTTATCCCAACACTTAGCATTAAGTCGGGTCTCGTGTTTTGTAAGGTACCTCAAACTTCCGATTAAGCTTCGATATCTCCCCAAATCGGCGTCAGTTCTCCTCCATCAAACTTTGAGAGTTTAGTGCCTAGTTCCATTGGGGTAGAAAGCGGGTTGCAATCCTCCATTTTAAATTTCTTTAAAATTTCAGCGTACCTCTCTTGGGATATAAAAATCCCTTCTTCCGATCGCTTCACTTCTAGGCCAAGAAAATATTTCATCGTGCCTAAGTGTCATCTCGAACTCTTTCTTCATTATCTCCTTGAACTCCTTAACCAGCTTCGCGTTGCTTAGTGAATATGAGATCGTCGACATAGAGAAGCGACTACCATCATATCCTTTTCTGATTTCTTTTGTGTACAAGGCATGCTCGTATGGACATTGCTCGTACCCGTTTTTCTTGAAATACCGTCAATTTTCTCATTCGAGGCACGAGAGCTCAGCCCGTAAGGGCTTTTCTCAATCTCAGACCTTCTTCTCATCCTCTCTTCATGTACCGAGTGGTTGCTCGACGTACACCTCCTCCTTCAGACTCCATTTAGAAGGCCGACTTCACATCCATACGCAGAATCGGCCATTGGTTGACGGCTAATGAGATCGTCAGTCGGATTCTCCATTCTCGATTGGAGCAAATACTTCATCATAGTCGATTCCCTCCTTTTGTCTATAGCCCTTCACCACAAGTCGAGCTTTATAACGCTCAACCTCTCCCTCAACATTCATCTTCTTTTTGTATACCCATTTTACTCCGATGGGTCGAGCCCCTTCAGGAAGGTCGGTCAGCTCCCAAGTTTTGTTGCGTTCAATCGCCCCAATCTCCTCATCCATGGCTGTTCTCCACTCTCATCTTGGATAGCTTTCTCAAAACTCAAGTCTTCGAGTCGCCAAAAGACATACAACATGAACTTCATTTGTAGTGTCGTATATTTCCTGCAGACTTCTCATCCTGGGCTGTTGTGGCTCGGTTTCTTCATCTGAGAACTCGGTGGTTGTTGCTGTTGAAGGCACAATAATTTCCGAGCTAATTCCTTCTTCAGTCGGGTTACTCCAGCACCATTGCTTTGATTCCTCTACGTGAACATCTCGGCTCACCACCACTTTCTTGTTGGATGGATCAAACAATTTATATGCTTTAGATTTTTCATCATACCCAATAAATATGTACTTCTTGCTCCGATCTTCTAATTTTGTCCTGTGTTGACTTGGTACTTGCCCATAGGCCACGCTACCGAACACCTTTAGATGAGAGACACTCGGCTTCATACCACTCCAGATCTCCTGAGGCGTCCTCTCGCCTAGCTTCGCATGTGGACATCTATTTTGCACATAGACTGCACATTGCACCGCCTCGGCCCAAAACTTCTTCGGCATATTCTTCCCTTTCAACATAGATCGAACCGTATCGAGAATGGTTCGGTTCTTTCGTTCCGCTACACCGTTTTGCTGAGGAGAATATGGAGCAGTCAAGAAACGCTTGATCCCATGTTCCTCGCAGTATTTGTTGAACTCGGCCAAAGTGAACTCGCCTCCTCTGTCAGATCGGACTGCTTTGATGACTTTGCTCGTTTCTTTTTCCACCTTCACTTTGAATTTCTTGAAAGTTTCAAACACTTCTGACTTCTCCTTGAAAAATAAACCCACGCTTTTCTTGAGAAATCATCAATGAAAGAGACGAAGTATCTCTTACCACCGAATGATTAAGTTTACCACACACACGGTATGGATTAGTCCAGGAGTTGCTCCTTTGTTCTAAGCACTCAGAACTCCTTGGAAAAGAAGTCCTTGCTTGCTTTCCGATCACACATTCTTCTGAGAACCTTTTTCGAATTCCATTTTAGGCCCCGAACACCATCTTCTTTCACCGGCTCAAGCCAACCCGCCGAAATGAAGATGACCGAACCTGAAATGCCACTTCATGGCCTCGTCCTCCGTATCAGTTGCATGCATTTATCTTGAACTATTTTCAGATCAAGTTTGTACATGCGATTTTTCTTCATTTCTACCCGAACAACGGCCTCCGAGTTTATCCTTGATTGTAGTTCTCGGTCCTTCATCGAACCGAGTACCCTTTCTCCATTAACTGCCCCATGCTCGTGATGTCTGCTTTTGAGATCAGTGCACGTAGTAAATATCTCTCGATCTTCAGTCCGTCCATTTCTCTCGTTGATACTCAGATGGATTTCTCGGTTTTGATACTGCTTCTCAAGCATCTCCTAAAGAAACGGATCCGGTTCTGCTGAAAGTATTTTGAATAAGTGCTTTGTGCGTCACCACACATGTGGTTGCTTGCACCGTGTCCAAGTACCAAACCGAGTTATTTGAACAACGGTTTTCCTCGATTCTGGAATGTTTGTCACCAAATCCTTAATCCATCTTCTTCTCGCAAGGAAGTTTGGTTGGTTCCCTCCTTCTCGGACCTACAATCTTTGGAAATATGACTTGACCTTCCTGATTGTAGCATTTTCTGAATAACAATCCTTGGCAACATGCCCATGCACTTCCCTGATTATAGCATTCAATATTGTTTGTGTTTCCTTTAGGCCACCCGACCTGACCTCGCCACGCGGTTGTTGGTCGACTTGCTCATTTCTTCGTCCCTCCTCTTCCTCCTCTTCCTCTACCACCTTGACCTCGCCTCTTCCTCGGCCTCTCGGTACTCGAGCATAGAGACCTTCTCCCCTTCAATTGTCGCCGGAGAGCCTGTTCAAGGGACTCCCCTTTCTTGTTTTTCCTTCTCTCGCTCATGCGTCCCGTGGACCCAGCAAGCTCTTCAAGAGTGAGTGTTGATAGGTCCTTGGACTCTTCTATCGCGCCTGATATTCTCGAAATCATCAAGTCAATGACCTCAAAATCTTTTAAACGACTCGGTTTGATGAAATACTCTCACCATTCGATTCAACTTGTTCACCACGATCTCCACCCGAGTAATAAACTCCTGATCACATCTTCGCACTCTTTCATCCTCATGTTTCCGGCCGCCCCCCAGGGTTTGAAGTGGACTTGCTTCACCCTTTGTCTCCTTTATTTGCCTTTTTGAGTGTATCCCATGCTACTTTGGAAGATTTTGCGTTGGCTATCTTCTCAAAGTTGGATTCGTCGGCGGCTCGGTATAGCAGATACGTAGTCAGCTTTGTCTTTAGCTCTAATGTGCTTTCAACGCGTTCATCGGGCATTTGAATACCCATTTGTGTTCATGGTTCCTCATCCAGTCTTGACCACATCCGATTATCTTGGGAGCCGAGAAGGGCTTTCATTTGTACCTTCCAGTTGTCATAGTTGGCGCCTTTCGTCAACTTGGGTAGTGGAAAGCCATTTGTTAAACCTGCCATTTCTCTCAAGTGTTTACACTCAACTCACACACCTCACAAAGCTCTCGCTCCTCTCTCTCGGCCAGCGCACACGGTGTCTTTCCTTTGAGGATGGTAGGTTCTCTCACGCTCACCTCACACACACTTGCTCTGATACCAATTTGTTGGTAACAAATTGGCAGAAAGAGATGTTGGCAACACTTTGTTCTCTTTCTAATCTCTCTATATTTCCTTCTTTCTCTCTGCTGTATTTCAAAAGAGTTGTTACAAGAATTTATAGGCACGGAATTTGCCTCTTCAAATGCCAAAAATAAATCATAGTGCCTATTTAAAAGGTTTGTCTCCCACTCATGCCTAAAACCTTTAATACCATTCTAGGAATACCAAACAAAATAAACTTCCTAATTTAAGTTTTATAACACCGGTAACCTCCAAAGAGTAAAAGTTTTTGCGGACTTTAATTGTAACCCCTTTCAATCCTTCTTTTTCTCTTTTATATCTTTTTTACTCTTTATCTTTTTTGATTAGCCGTTAACCCTCTAATTGACAAACTAACTGCCCTAAACAAAATTAACCAACTTTTTTCTTCCTTCTCTTTCTTTTTTTTTATTTATTTATTTATTTATTTATTATTTTCATATATATTTTTATTATCTTTATTTCTTGTTTATTTTTGTTATTCCTCAATTTTTAATTTTTTAATTTTTAATTTTTAATTAATTAATTTATTATTATTTATTTTTTTTTTCAGATTTTATTCTTCTCTCTATTTTTTTTTATTTTCTGTTTATTTATCGTTTTTCCTTTTTTTTTATTTTTTAATCATTATTATTTTATTTATTTATTTTATTTATTATTTTATTTATTATTCCTTTACTAATTAATTTTAAGAGATCTCGAACATAATTGAGTATTTACAATATTCTCTATCAAAATTCTTTGAATTTTTTGAACTCTATGCTCTTCAATTGTTTAGCATGTTGCATAAGCACATGACCAAAGATTGTAATAGAACGCCTTAGCTAGATCTAGCGCATCTTCAAGCTTACATCCCAAAAGGTCACTGACTTTCTATGTGATACGTTGTTAGTATGGGAGCAAGGTTATTAGCACGCTTAGCATCATGTTGAACGGTGGAAATGCAATTTATGGAAAATGCAGAGTTTATGTCTGCATTCGTTAGCTGTTCTTGGCTGAGACTATTCTTGTCCTCTCTCAGTATCGACTGCAGTTATACCTGGGAATTTAATGGAACAAGATTAGGTTACAAAGTTACCTGTGGCATAATAAAAACACCTCCTTTTGATAATGGTGGAAGTACTTTGTACGAACTAGGCCATATCATATCGAAAGATGGGTCCATTGGTGGTCTAATTGAAAATCAAAGGAGTATAGATAGGGGCAATGGTAATTTGGGTTCTAATATCTCAAGTTCAATAGATGAGTTCTCTTTATCGTATGATGCATGTGGTGAGCTTAGTGGCTGGTCTTGTCCAATAGTAGGGCCACAAAATCATTTACCTACCTTAAGCTTTTGAAGAGTACTCCCTTAAATAAGTCAATATACAGCCCATGTCATCTCGAAAAGTCAGGCGGTGATTCACATGAAATCTGTGATAAAATGGATGCCATTAATCGTTAAGTGAAGTCCTCCAAAGGGTAGCCATATGTGATTATGGACCCTGGATTGATTGGTGCCCAAAAGAGTAATTGTGATACTCGAATCTATATATATTCTTACCGCTTTTCCTCAGGACAGCATGGTATCATTTTGGGAAGTTTGTCTTCTATCGATAACAGTGGTAGTAGACTTAAGAGAAGACATTTTAAACTTTTGATTTAGCTGGTGTCTCTGGCATGTGATGAAGCACTTTGAAATTTGTTTAGGATTTTTGCATTTACAAACCATTCAAGATATTAGTTTCATTATCCCAATGCAGAATTATTTTCCTTCTGATGTTTAGCTTATGTGATCAGTGTGAATACTGAAATTATATTTAAGAGTAAATTTAAAACCCAAAATAAATTATCTTGTTTTTAATCTAAAATCGATAAAAAAATGTATATAAAAGAAAAAAAAAGAAAAAAATAAAAAGAAAAATAAAAATAAAAATAAAAAGAAAAATAAAAATAAAAATAAAAATAATAAAAAATAAAATAAAAAAAATAAAAAAACAATAATAGTAATAATGGATAAAAAATAAAAGATAATAATAATATAAAAAAAAAGTAAAGGAATAAAAAAGAAAGAATAGAAAGTCAAATCTTTTTTTAAAAAATAAAAAATAAAATAAATAAATGAAAAAGAGAGGAGAAGAGGGAGAATGGTGGCGGAGTTAGTTAAGAATTGGTTGGAGGTTAGTTGTGGAGGTTTTTAGTTAGAATTGGCGAAAAATGAAAAAGGGGGAGTCCTCTTGGGAGCGTTTTGGGGTGGACCTCTTCGAGCTTCTCAAAAAAAAAAAAAAGACTCTTGGTTGGGGGAAATTGGGGCTAGAGAGGGACAAGAGCGTTTCTCACAGCTTCTCTCAGTTTCACTCATGGTGTTTATTCTTCATTTATGACTCCATTACTGCCAAAGGGAGAACTTCGCACCTCGAAGGATCAGCTTCACTCAAAGCTTATCCTAGCTTCAATTGAAGAGGATCTCATATTTTACAAAGCTAGTCTTGCACCGGAATAAGTCACCAAAAGCTTGGAAAGTCTATCAGTAAAATTTCCAAGTAAGATCTCGAATCCTTTACTCTAGCTTTTAAATTTGGTTGGAATCTAATTGATTAAACAGAGAGGATGCTTGAGCCACTGTGTCGATTCTGCTTATGTTTGTATCCATTCACGTATCCTTATTCTCAATTAGAGTTCAAAATTCACCATTGTTGTAGAACAAGTTTAAGAATATTTATAATTTGTAATCATGTCATAGCCTCACACCGGTTGCTTCAATCTGAAATACTATGTCTAAGAGACAATCACTGGGCAATTCCTGAAATATCAACCAATGTCTGATCAAATGATCGAGAAAATAGCTCAGTCCTGCCTTTCTTTTTGAGATTCTATGCCAAAGTCCACTTTCCTTTGAGATTCCATGACCGAGGAGGCCAATAGTGTGTGGAACTTGACTTGGTAAAGGATGCAACAATACTAATGATAATTGATAGAGCATCATCTTCATTTATAGAATTTTGTCAGGTTTATATAGGAAAGGCTAGTCACTGATAGAATTTTACTGTAGCATCATCTTCACATATTTAATGTTGCTTACTAGTGGATGAGATGTTAAATAATTACAGTTAGGTTGGAGGCAAACAATGCATGAGATTTTAATAGCCAGACCACGAAATTGCATCTGCAGCTGTTGAATTAAAGAGTGTTGTTATATGCTGACAGATTAGTCCAGATTTCTGTTCTAACAAGGTCTGAGAAAGCTAGTGAATGTTCTTTGATTATGGCCATTAATGGTTAGTGATGTATCAATCTCTGGCCTGGAAAGGGTTCCTTCTTAGTTCGAAAATTCAGCTTAAGAATATACAGAAAAGACCTATTCCCACTTATTATTTCTTTGTGGAAAGAAAGGATATGGGATGGGATTAGGCAGGCATGCTTGGAGGTGCTGAGGTCCTTGGCTTATAGTCTCCTGGCAGAAATTGTAAATTAGTAACAAGTATTCACTGCACCAGTTATTGGTGAGACCGTAGGAAACCTAATAGGAGGATCCTCTGGGTAAATGCTTCACTGCTACATTGGAATCACAACCTAGAGCTATCAGTGATTTCCATATGATTTAGATATGATTTCCTTTCAATAAATGCAGTTCTGGAATGTGTTTCATGAGCTGAAATTATAACAACAATTCCTGCAACTTCTATTGCTCTCTTGTATGAAAAATTAACTAAGAAGCTCGCCAAGCAAGTCTTGTGATTATTGTTAAAACTATATGAGGATTTAATGGTGGAGTTCCTCACTACTTGAGCTAAAATGAGCTCTAGCTCATGTTTACAGGCCGCAAGAGCTCGTGAAATCAGTTACTACAGCATGGTTGGTACACACATGGTTTGAACCAGAACCAGGGCTGTCCTAGCAGATCACATCAAAAAATTGCTATAGGCTCTGTAAGGCAACTTGATATGAAGTATGGGGAACATTTTGAGCTGGTTACTGTTTGTAGAAACTGAGTCTTCCTTACAGGTTGAATCTGATATCAGAATGGTAATTGAAGAATGTGTGGAATGTCCCTCATTTCTACTATAAGGGTTGATTTTCTCCTTGTTCCTAAGTGGGAAATTTGCATTTTTGTTTGGCATAATGTCCTCCCAACTGGTGTCTTTTGTTGCTGCGGTAATGACTATAAGAATTAATCAAGGTCGGTTAAGAAAGGTTGAGATTTTTGTACATGATATTGCCTTCGAGGACATCACATCTCTTAATATAGGTAATCAAGTCCCTGCTGACGGAATTTTAATCAAAGGTCACTCTTATGCAATTGATGGACCAAGTATGACAGAGGAGGGCACTTGCAGTATCAACGCTTTCTCTAAAAAATTTATAAGCTTGAGATTTCCATTGAGTGGAAAAGAAGAAATTTGCTTCAGCTACATTTAGCCTCAAATTTAATGGTCAGATTCCTTGAAGCCAGCCTTCATGTTTGTTAAAGACAGGTTCGGATATCAATGATGTCACGCTATAGAAAAAAGATATGCTTGGTAGAGGTAATTGCTGATCAGATACAGCAAATTTCTGGAGTTGAAGGACTAAAGGCATCAGACCTGGACAAGTACATCCAAAGGTGCAATTGTTAAGGCTAGTGTTGTGAGCTCACTAAATAGGTTAGGTGCTGCAGTTGATATATTGAAAACCTATATACTTATTCTGCTAAAATGAAGGCCTTATATGATGGTCTAAGCTTCAAATTATTGGAGCTAGGATTCAATTAATCAGACAGATATAACAAGACGAGCTCACGGTCTTCATATTCCTAACCTAAGGCCTGAATTTGCAGCTATGGTTTGGGTAAATGACAGCAGCTGGCTCTTGACATAAGGATCAGTCCCAAATTTTTTGTAATTTCCCTAAGCCAAATACTGTGATAGTCAAAGAAGTGCTAATCTTCAAGCCACTAGGGAAGCACCATTCAATTGAGCTTACTGACTAACGGTAGGTGTAGTCCGTAAGCCCTATGGTGGTGGCAGTAGTGGAAGATCTTGTTTGTGCAACCCTTTTGAACGTCAGCTGCTGATCTTTCTCATGAACAGCCCCTAGAAACTTCTCAACCCTACAATATTATTCTGTAACAGCAAGAAACTGGGAATGCATGGCCAGCATGTTGACCAAAAGGCTTGGTTTCCATTGTCGATAAATGTTCCATGTTCCTTCTGTTACATGCATGCACTTTAAATGGCCAAGCTTTCGAGCATATAAGTTGCCTTCAAGAGATGCGGCCATATACTGAGTTTGAGTCATCCCTCAAGCCGTTTCTCAACCCAAAATATTCAAGGTCTCTGGCCGAGCTCTATTGTTTGCTCAAAGCCTCTTTTACCAAGCTATTATGAAAGCAACTCAAAGAACATATAACAACACTGTGTTTAAAGCTGAAATGTGTCTTTGGGAAGAGAAATGGTTGTATTATGCCCGTCAAATTCATCAATGAGACGCCCTGACAAACTTTGGTAAGAATGTTGAGAAGCTTGACCGCCTGTGGACATTGCCTGGTTGGATGTATATGAAGCAGCATGTCATTCCTAAAGCTCAAGTGTAAGAAGCTAAAGCTTCGTCTAATTCAAGCATACTTTTCTTTTCATGAGAAGAATGCAAATGGTGGTGAGAATATAGTGCTGATGAATGCATAGCCCGCTTTGTCATGGTCTATGGAGTCTTCTTGCATGCACTCTAGAGATGTGCAGCTTGGATAGAGTTTTCTTTGGGTCTAATATGCTCATAGCAAGTGGCTCTCTTTCAGGCAATCACACGCTTGGATCGGCTGTTACAAGAGCAGCTCCTCGTCTTCATATAGAATTCTGCACTACCTTATGGTTATCAGCTAAACAATGCAAGTGCATTGGTCCACCTTCTTTATTTCACATGGTCGAGCGTACCTTCACCATGTTCACCTAAGGGCAGTTCTTTTCTTTAAAGCTCCAGATTCAGTTAGGCATATGGGTTAGGTGTAGAGAGTGCTGGATTTTTTTGGCTTTGACACAAATGGGTTGTTCAAATATCTACTGTATTCATGGTTTCCTTTCGCATTTGGGGAATTGGGAACTATGCATGCGTTAGTTTCCTGCTATTCTGCAACTTAAATAGCTTGAGAACAAATTCATGTTGGGATCCGCTATGTTCATGGGCTTCTCCATGCCACAACACTTCAATGAGGGTGTCGGTCTAGCCCCATGTAGCCATGCATGCAAGTGAGCAGCTACGTCTCGAACGTTGTTGATATTAACTACGGTTGGCCACAAGTCACAAGGCCTAAGCTTGGCCCGAGTGGTTGATGCATCTAAAACTCAGGTGAGGGGCACTGAGTTTGAGTCCCGCATGTAATAGTTTCTTTTAGTTACCAGCTACTCTTTAATTTAAAAAGCCACCATTGGGCCACGCCAAAGTTGAGTAAAATACGTAGTAAATGGGTTGCAGCTTGAACTTGCTCTCCCTATTCTAAATTGGGCTGCTATTGCCGTATACCGGGCTACGCTGCATTGTTAGGCCATGATGCCATGCTCGATTGGGCTGTCATGTCTGAGGTCCAGTTCCGAATCAATGGTCCAGTTCCGAATCAATGGTTAAAATTAACCAAGAAACCAACATTAAGTTAAACAATAAATATAAATAAAAAAACAAAAAAACAAAAAAACAAAAAAATATAAATAATTGGAAAACAATAAATATAAATAAAAGAACAAAAAAACAGAAAAATATAAATAATTGGAAAACCAAAACAGATACGAAAGATCGACAAAATAGAAAAACAAAACAAGGAGAAAATCCAAATTAAATAAAAAGTCGAAAAACAAAAACAAAAAAAAAAGAAAAATTTGAAGTAAAAATATGAAAATAAAATCAGAAAGGTGGAGAGAAATTAAAAAGAATAGTCAAAATAATAATACGAAAAGGGAAGGAAGTAAGGAAAATATTAAAAATCATGATAAGAATAAAAATAATAATAATAATAATAATGATAATAATGGAAATAATAATAAAAAATAGAAAATAATAAAAATATAGTAATGAAAAATGTGTAAATAAAAACAAAAGCTAAGAGATAATATAGAAAATGGAAAATATAGAAATAATTAAAAGTCGTAAATAAAGAAGGGAAGAAAAAATAAAAGGGAAATAAGAAAAATAATAAAAAGAAAAAATAACTAATAATAAAAATAAAAAAAGAAAAAGATAATAAAAACATAAAATAATAATAATAATAATAAAAATATATAAAATACAGAAAAATAAAATTACAAATAAATAAAAGAAAGAAGGAAAAGAAAAGGAGAAATGACATAAAATATTAAATAAAAGTAATATTAATACCAATAAGGAATAAATAAAAGACAGGGGCTATAAATGGGGATAGGGCAACAAAGTAGGGGTCTTCTTTTTTCTTTTTTCCTAGGTTGGCTTTTGGGGATTTGAGAGAAGAAAAGGAAACTCGGATAGCGCTCTAGGGATATTCAAGCGCAAGCTCCCATTGGCATTCCTAAGGTCAGTCAATTCTTCTCCACCTATTATGAGATTACACAGTAACCAATACCTCTTATTCTAATCTCACATATGCTATAAATCTGCCAATGTAAAAACCGAATGTGTTGAAGGAAAATGTAGCCTCCACTGTGGAGAACGGAAGCGAAGCAGTGCCTGGGGCGGTACCGGGGAAGCACTCAGTGCTTGGGAAAGCTGTAGGAGGCGAGACAGATGACGGCCATGGCGGAAGCCCGGTGGCTAAAGCTCGGTCCTCCGGCGAGATCAACCCCCCTAGCTCGGACCCAATGTAGACGACGATGGAAGCCTGGTCTTCGCGCGTAGGGAATACATGCTCGGGGCTCGCCTGGCTCACCTCCCGACGATCCTTTGGACACGAGACCCGTCTCCCACTTGCCCGGCGCCGGCTGCACAAGAGTGGTTCGTCGGAATGTTGGGAACCTTGGCGAACAAACCTTGACTGGAGCAAGATGGGGGTGCCAGAGAGGGCCAATGGGGAAGAACCCCTATTTGTAAATATTCATAAAATTTCCAAACTTTTTAAACATTGCGGATAAGTCCCTAAATTCCCTATAATTGCTAATAGGTCCTCAAACTTTTCAAAATTGCAAATCAGCCCCTTGAACTTTTCAAATTTGCAAGTTAGCCCCTTAACTTTCCATATTTGCAAATCAGCCCCTCAACTTTTTATATTTACATTTTGACCATCCAAATTTTTCATATTTACATTTTGACCCCTTACTTTTCATATTTGCAAATTATCCCCTCAACTTTCTATATTTACATTTTGACCCCCAAATTTTTCATATTTACGTTTTGACCCTTCAACTTTTCATATTTACATTTTGACTCCTCAACTTTTCATATTAACATTTTGACCCCAAACTTTTCACATTCATATTTTGACCCCCGAACTTCCCAAAGGTTCGCTTAAGCCCCCTGCGCCTCCAATGTTTACAAATCAAGAAAACAATTAAATAAAAATCTCTTTTTCGACTTTCCTTAATCTCACGCAATGGGCCTTAAAAACAAACGCTAACTTTTTTTTTGTTTGTTGTGTTTAGAGGTTCGTATGGGTCCAAGTGCAGCCGTAGATGTCTTGGGTCCTGTGCATATGTGGATTGGGATTGCCCCTTCTTTCCTTTGTTTTCGGTTAAATAAAATCTCTTTTTGCTTTCCTTAACTTCACGCAATGGGCCCTAAAAACAAACTGGTAGCTTTTTTTGCTGTTTGTTGTTTAGAGGTCCGTATGGGTCCAAGTGCAGCCGTAGTTGTCTTCGGCCCTGTGCATATGTGGATTGGGATTGCCCCTCCTTTCCTTTGTTTTTGGTTAAATAAAATTTCTTTTTTCTTTCCTTAATCTCACGCAATGGGCCCTAAAAACGAACTGGTAGCTTTTTCTGCTGTTTGTTGTTTAGAGGTCCGTCTGGGTCCAAGTGCAGCCGTAGTTGACTTGGGACCTATGCATAGGTGGATTGGGATTGCATTCTCAAAGTATTTTCAAAAATAAAACAATAATACAGTCATCCCTTTTGGATTCAAACACCTTTCGAAGGTCAAGCTTTCAAATCAACCAGAACTACGTAAGCCTCGAATTTCCTATTGCATCGGGGAATACGTAGGAGCAGGATCAAGTCCTGTCAGGCTAACCTCCCTCAAGCATTTATTTTCACGTTAATTAAAGGGATCAAACAAGTTTCAAATAATCACACACTCAGTTTAAGGGTATCGTTCTTCGGAACGGGCGAGTGGGGTGCCTAACACCTTCCCCATTCGTAACTGACTCCCTAACTGCGAATCTCATCCTCGAGTCAGGGTTTTTTCCAAATATTTTTCCCTTAAATAAAAATTTTGTGGCGACTCCACATAACCAAAAAAAAAATCTATATTTTAAAATTTTAGCGAGTTCGTCGTCTCGTCGGAATTACAGTTGCGACAGATGGCGACTCCACTGGGAACATTTACAGAGTTGAGCCCGTTTAATTGAATGTGTGTTGTTTTGATCCCTTTGCTGTTTATTTGCATGACTTATTTATTCGTTTATCTATTCCCTTTTTATTTACTTTATGTATAACCCTAGGGTAGACAAATAATAACTGTTTTAAATTCTGCCATATATCTGTGCGATTTCCCCAATTGCAGGTATCCTAAAGTAACGTGCCCTCTGTGCATTTCATATAAATTTTGTCATGAGTGAGGCCCTGTACCCAGGTCTGAGTGCTGCCTAGGACCAGAGGGATCTAGTGGTGTCACTTTGGGGCTTACGTCCTGTTTGACTATCACGAAAATCCCAGCTAGAGTGCGTCCTATTCGTAATGCCTTACAATTGGTAGCTTTTTCTACTGTTGTGGCAAGCATTACGGACTGGAACTTGACTCTAGTGACCTTTTATACCTTAGGATTACTGACCACCTTATGAGAGGTTCATGCATAAAAGGCCATAGATCCCTAGGACATGTTACCTGAGTAGGATAAAATGAGGGTACTCATCACCAATTCTGGTTTGTTTTATATTTATTCGCAATTGGGGTGATAAAGAAAGAGAAAAAAAAGAAGGGCATGAAAAAGTTGAGAAGCGAGAAAATGAAAAACAAAGAAGAGAGAGAAAATGGAAAATAAAGAAAAGGGGAGAGATAAAAAAAAAAGAAAAAGGGGAAGGAAATGAAAAGTAAAGAAAGCAAAGAAAAATGAAAAAGAGTGATGGAACAAAAAGAGAAGAAAAAGGAAGAAAAGAGAAAAGAGGGGAATATGTGTAACATTTGTATCGTAAAGTCATCGTTGTCATTTTTCTATTTTTTTTTCATGCATTTGTTTCATCTTCGTCAAGCGTCTAACATGTTTATTTTTGTCATTTTCCTTTTCTTTTCTTTCCACTTTGAGGGACCAGGTTCTCATTGACTGTTGAAAAAGGTGAGATGGAAATTAATGCGGAATCCGGGCAGTTGAGAAAAAGAAGACGGGTTGGGATCAAACTGACAGACTTCACCAATTTAGAAGCCTTCGGGGAATAGGTTGCGAGCATCCAGCAAATGTCGCTCGTCAAAAGATACGACAATGTGTTAAAACTGCTGAAGGTTAGGGTGCAAGAGGGGCCTTCACAGTTATCGTACAGTATTACGACCCTCTTCTTCGGTGCTTCACTTTCTCGGACTTCCAGTTGGCACCCACCCTTGAAGAGTTTGAACAGATCCTAGACTTGCCTTTGGAGGGGTGTAGACCTTACAATCACCTAGAGCACCACGCTTCGTTCCGAGCTGCCGCCCAGGCTTTGGGTCTATAATCCGGCGACCGACTAACCGATTACCAAGGGAAGAATCAAGCCAAGGGATTTACCCGGGGGTTCTTAGAGGCCTACATGCAGCATCTGGCTGACAACCACAGGTGGGACACTTACATGGACGTGCTAGCCCTTACCATTTATGGGCTGGTACTCTTTCCTGGCATAGAAGACTTCGTGGACCTAAACGCCGTTGATATCTTCTTGGCTCGGAAGAATAGAGAAGAAAACCATGTCACTGCTCTGTTAGTCGACGTTTATTATACGCTGAACCTTTGCCACGAAGGAAAGGGGAAGAAACTGATCTGTTACCTATCGGTGATGTATATATGGGTGACTGCTCATGCTTTCAAGAGGAATATATAAAGGTGCAGTGTCCGATATCCGACCTCTTGTGCTACCAGGTCAAGCCCATGAACAACGAGGAATGGGCGGCCCACTTTGCCGGTTTGATGGAAGAACAGGTCAGATGGCAGCCGACTTAGCAACAAAGAACAAAGCTCATCTACCACTGCAAGGGGTTTCCAAATGTACCGCTCATGGGAATCCGAGGTTGCATCAGCTACAACCCGATACTGGGGTAAAGGCAATTGGCCTACCCCATTAGGGGACCCCCATCAGACGAGCTCTTGACCCCTTTTCTGTTGAAATATGAAGGGGAGTTTGCCGAAGGTCTCCGAAGGGTCCGGGAAGCATGGGAGACCGTCACTCGTAGGCGGAAGGACCTAGGGGTTCGGAGTTGCGCTTCCAAAGAGGAGTACAGGCAGTGGGTCAGAAATAGGGTGCAACAGATCAAGTTTCCATTCCAACCTCCAGCCACCACGTCCGAAAGCCAACCATTCGCAGCGGTATTCGAGGATGAGGCTGTCAAGAGCCTAAGGGAAAAGCTAGAAGCGATGACCAGGAAGAACAGCCAGTTGGAGGAGGAGCTACTGAAATCACGGCAAGAATGTGCTACGCTGAAAATAGAAAAGCAAGAAGGCGAGGCCGCGATGGAAAGCATCCAAGAGCAGCAGAAAGGCGAACGTGAGCATGCCTCCTGAGTTCATCTTAATTTGCAAGAAGCCAACAAAGAGCTTGGGATAAGGGCGCAAGAAAGGGATGTTGCACTCCAAGAAAACCACCAACTGAGAAATTCCCTAGAGCAGGTGAGGGCCAAAGTCCGCGCAATCAGAGAAGAGAAAAACCAACTCCTCGTCGTGAAGGACAGGATCCAGATGGAAGCAGACTATGTTATAGAAGAAAGGAATGACCTACCGCAACAAGTGGAGGAGATGAAGAAACAGATTGACAGCCTACTGGTGGCGTGGCAGAATGAGGTCAACGAAGAGAAGTGGAACGTCATTGAGGTCATCCGGATGCAACAGAGGGGCATCAACGATATACAGGATGAGAACACATCCACCAGGTCAAAGGGGAGTGAGAGACCAGAGATGCAAAGCTAGTGCCTTATCAGGCTCACCTCAAAGAAATGCTGGAACATTTTGAAGAGGTTACCTTCTTGCACATACCTCGAGAAAACAATCAGTTGGCTGATGCCTTGGCCACCTTGTCATCGATGTTCGAAATCGGACGAGAAGGGGACATGCCTTTCATCCGCATTCAACATCGTCCCAGACCGGCATTCTGCCAGGCAGTAGAGGTAGGGCCAGACGGAAAGCCTTGGTATCACGACATCCAAGCAATTCTGAAAAATAAAGAATATCCCACCAACGCGTCGGAAAACGATAAGAGGACCCTTCGAAGATTAGCCATGAACTTCTTCCTCAACGGGGAAGTTTTGTACAAAAGAAATCATGATATGGTTCTGCTCCGGTGTGTAGACACAACAGAAGCCAACAAAATCCTAAAGGAAGTTCATGAAGGGTCTTTTGGTGCCCACGCCAACGGACACGCTATAGCGAGGAAGATTCTTAGAGTCGGATATTATTGGTTGGCCATGGAGACTGATTATTACAAACATATCAAGACCTGCCACAAATGTCAAGTGTGTGCTGTCAATGTCCACGTGTCGTCAACATCGCTGAATGTCTTATCGTCGCCATGGCCATTCGCCATGTGGGGAATGGATGTCATTGGTCCAATCGAGCCCAAAGCGTCCAATGGACACCGTTTCATATTGGTTGCCATTGACTACTTTACCAAGTGGGTCGAGGCCGCCTCATATGCCAATGTGACTCGCAATGTAGTGGTCAAATTCATGAAGAGAGAATTGACCCGCCGATACGGACTGCCCAGCAGGCTCATCATGGACAACGACTCCAATTTGAACAATAAAATGATGTCGGAGTTGTGTGGCCAATTCAAGATCCAACATCACAATTCATCCCCCTATCGACCGAAGATGAATGGGGCGGTCGAAGTGGCCAACAAGAATATCAAAAAGATCATCCAAAAGATGGTGCTCTGGGCTGAGAGAATGGCATGAGATGCTCCCTTATGCATTACATGCATATCGGACCTCAGTCCATACTTCTACTGGGGCAACTCCCTTCTCGCTCGTGTATGGGATGGAAGTCGTACTCCCGATCGAAGTGGAGATCTCTTCATTGAGAGTCCTGATGGACGCTAAGTTGGAAGAAGCCGAATGGGTCCGAGCCCGGATGGACCAATTGAACCTAATCGAGGAGAAAAGATTGATGGCCATGTGTCACGACCAACTATACCAAAGAAGAATGAAGAAAGCATTCGATAAAAAGTTGCATTCCCAAGAATTCCAGGAGGGTGATTTGGTGATTAAATGATTACTACCAATGCAGAAAGCGCTGCACAGGAAATGGGCTCCAAATTACCAAGGACCATATGTAGTTAAGAAAGCTTTCTCCGGAGGCGCCTTGATCCTGGCAGACATGGACGGGAAGGACTTTCCTAACCCTATCAATTCAAATTCCATAAAGAGATATTATGCTTAAAGAAAGGCCCGCTAGGTCGAAAACCCGCAAGGGCGGCCTAGGAAAAAGTTAGGGCAATGCAGAGAAAAGCTCACTAGGTCGAAAACCCGCAAGGGCGGCCTAGGTAAAAGTTAGGGCAATTCAAGCAGAAAAAGACCCGCTAGGTCGAAAACCCGCAAGGGCGGCCTAGGCAAAAGTTAGGGCAATCCAAGCAGAAAAAGGCCTGCTAGGTCAAAAACCCGCAAGGGTGGCCTAGGCAAAAGTTAGGGCAATTCAAGCAGAAAAGGGCCCGCTAGGTTGAAAACCCGCAAAGGCGGCCTAGGCAAAAGTTAGGGCAATTCAAGCAGAAAAAGGCTTGCTAGGTTGAAAACCTGCAAGGGCGGCCTAGGCAAAAGTTAGGGAAATTAAATAAAAAATAGGCCCGCTAGGTCGAAAACCCGCAAGGGTAGCTTAGGCGAAAGTTAGGGTAAGGCAGAAAGCAAATCAGAAGCAGGTTGAGGCAGCACCAACATGGTGAATAAAGGAAAGAATCGTTCCCCTTAATAAAGAGAGAGCATAGCCAAAGATTGAAAAAGAATGACAATTGGCCTCCGTCCATACTGGGGCAAATCAGTGACTAAATGACGGTCTGGGCCTTATAATGGGGCAAAATTGGCAAGTATCCGAGGTTCTGAAAAGCAAAGAACAGAATCAAGTTCGGTTGTGGTTAAAACGAAAGGTTCAAGATCGGTCTGGGGCAAGTCAAATAAACTGGGGAAAAATTTTGCTTTTCAGAAGCAAGGTTGGCAAGACATGAAGATGTCGCCGAAGTACAATACTAGCACTAATCGTCTCAAAGGCATCCCACCAATCTACATCATGCTGCCCGACATCCAATCATGAAACACCCTATATCATTTTGACCATCTTGGGAATTCCCTACCATATGCAACTATATTTTCTTTTGTCAAAATGTATATACAAAGTGTAATTACTTAAATTTTGGATGACAATTACCATTACTAATATTGTTCAAAAATCGAGGTTATGTCGAAACTTTCCTAATTTAAAATTCCTACTAATCAAAAATATTATCTCTTAAAAGAATGGCACGCGCAAAAGATATGCTTGTAAAAGCAAAGAAGGAAGCAAGTAGCCCACGGAATCTAGCTCACTCTGAAAAACACGGTAAGTGCTAGAAGAAAGCCGGGAAGTCGGAGTCTGCAAACAAAATCGCGAAGTTTTCCTGCTCAAGCCTACCAGTAGGGCACCCCATTGCATTTTAATTTCCTGTACCTCGGCCTATGTTGTCAGGCCTTTGCATGTTTAAATTCCAGCATTCCGGCCTACGATGTCAGGCCTTGCATGTTTAAATTTCAGCATTTCGGCCTATGATGTCAGGCCTTGCATTTTACTTTCCTGCACTCCGGCCTATGTTGTCAGGCCTTTGCATGTTTAGATTTCAGCACTTCGGCCTATGATGTCAGGCCTTGCATTTTACTTTCCTGCACTCCGGCCTATGTTGTCAGACCTTTGAACATTTAAATTTTAGCATGTTGGCCTATGATGTCAGGCCTTGTATTTTACTTTCCTGCACTCCGGCCTATGTTGTCAAGCCTTTGCATGTCTAAATTCCAGCACCTCGACCTATGTTGTCAGGCATTTTCATGTTTAAATCCCAACACTCCATCCTATGATGTCAGGCCTTGCATTTTACTTTCCAGTACCCCGGCCTATGTTGTCAGACCTTTGCATGTTTAATTTCCTGTATTCCGGCCTATGTTGTCAGGCCTTTGCATGTTTAAATTCCAGCACCCCGGCCTATGTTGTCAGGCCTTTGCATGTTTAAATTCCAGCACTTCGGCCTATGATGTCAGGCCTTGCATTTTACTTTCTAGCACCCAAACCCATGTTGTTAGGCCTTTGCATGTTTCATTTCCTGTATTCCGGCCTATGTTTTTAGGCCTTGCATTTTAAATTTCCTGTACTCCGGCCTATGTTGTCAGGCCTTTGCATGTTTACTTTCCAGCACTCCGGCCTATGATGTTAGGCCTTGCATGTTTAAATTTCAGCACTCCGGCCTATGATGTCAGGCCTTGCATTTTAAATTTCCTGTACTCCGGCCTATGTTGTCAGGCCTTTGCATGTTTAAATTCCAGCACTCCGGCCTATGATGTCAGGCCTTGCATTTTAAATTTCCTGCACTTTGGCCTATGTTGTCAGGCCTTTACATGTTTAAATTTCAGCATACAGGCCTATGCTGTCAGGCCTTGCATTTTAATTTCCTACACTTCGACCTATGTTGTCAGGCATTTGCATGTTTAAAGTATATATTATTTTTGAACTGTGAATCACAAATCGTACTATAGCTTGAAATATATCATATAAATGCCATACACTACTTGATGTTATCATTTTAAACTAAGAATTTTCAAATCAACTTAACCATAAATCTCAAACAAAACCATAAATCACAATTGAGCATTGAATCACGACATCAACTAATATAGAAACTAATGACTAAAAAGCCCACAACACATATGTAAGTAACCAAGAGAACTCATAAGTGAGAGGCATAGGTTATTAGTAAGTGACCCCGTGAAGCCTCAATTTCAAAATAATGAAAAACAAACCAATAAAACAGCCAAATAAGGTGCATAAGTGGTAAGAATGAGTGACTTGTGCATGCCCCCTATTTCAGAAGAATGAAAACAAAGCAATGGAATAATCAGATAACGTGGTTCAATAACGGCCTTCAGTTCCTTCTCATTTTAACAATCTAAGTGTACCTGACTTTTCAATTTCTTCTATGAGAATATGAAAAAAAATTAATGAATTACTAAATCATGTGATCTGTATTAGCAATATGGAATTGCCAAATCATGCATGTACCACACAAGATACAAAATGTTGGCTTGCCGAATTGTAGTGAATCATGCAATTCAAATAAAAAATTGTGCAATTCAAACAATGAACCAAAATACATGATTTTCGAAGACATTACTTCCTTATATGAATGCATAAAGTTTGAAGACTAGTAATTTTTCTTGTTAAACAACCACGTAGATAAATTAATGACTCTTTGAATGAATGTGTAGCTGGTCAATCTTGTTTAAAAAAAAACTAATGATTCCCCTAAATTTTTGGAAAAAATTCAGTAATTACTAAAAGTTCAAATATGCACGTACATGAATATGTTTGAGTAGAACAATGACAATCATACATAGCAACGTTTCTTTTAGAAAATCTGAGGCAATCCAATGACATTAATCCACAAGAGTACATCCTCCTTATCCATGAACCAGCTAATCAATAGCTTATAGTAACTAAAAATGTGAAGTTTATTGACATTCTTAGAGATGAATTTTGAAGAGTCCTCACTCAAATATAAAGTTTAACAGATGGAAGCCTGCACAAAAAACTTATATCCCATAGATGGCCACCGCTCATTAACAAATATGCAGTTGATGGCCATTACTCATTGACAATTGACAAAAGTAAGACACATATTTCCTTAATTTTTGTACATAATTTTATTTAAAAATGGGCACCCTCCTTAATCCAATAGAAGCCACAAACCTCCATGATCACCAACTTGTTTCCAACTACAAACTTACTCAGAAAAATAATAATTTATAGTATGCTTTCAGAACAATAGAACAAAATTCTAAAAATGAAGTACAGATAATAACAAATGCATAAGATGCCAGGCCAAGTCATACATCTCAAGAAAAAAACAAAAGACATAAAGAAGCATATTACGAGTAAATCTTTATTCTTGATGTAAAACATTTTGTTACTTTGTTCCATGTGGAAATTATGTTCGGGCCTCTTCTACGTCTCATATTTGTATTTATGACTTTATTTAAGTTTTTGAGTTACAGTAGTCAATTTTTTTCTTTCATTTTAATTTTTAATATTAACTTTTTCCAGATTTGGGATACGATTGGCCAAGAAATATTTGAAGCCTTGGAGTTGCTTTCAAGGCACACACATTATCGATTTCGTCGTGGTTTATTTGTAGAGGCTCATGTTTGGAATAGAGAAACAAAAAACAAAGCCGATATGAAATTTTGGCGAGTGGGAGAGTGATCATGATGTGTTACAAGTTGAAGCTTTGACTTTGGTCATTGGGATTTTACAATCTCACTTCCTTGCAGAAAGGAATCTTGTGTCTCAACGGTGGTAATGGTTTTTATGATGGGGCTTCTTTGCCTCTACCTTACCATGTCGATTTGATTCTGATTCCTCAAAGTCTGTCACACCCTTCAAGGCCTTCATTTTTAGTTACAGCCTTTTCTTGTTATTTTTCTAGTAAAGAAGATAAAATGTGAGTTGTAACGTTTTTTATTATCCTAGTGTTAATTTGTCGTTTAATGTCCACCAGGTGTTCAATTGTCATTTAACGTCGTTTAACGTTACACATCAGCAAGCCGTCAACGGAAATTGACCCCAGGGACTAACGTGAATCACGATTTGAAAAGTGAGGGACGAACGGGTTAATTTCTTTAACTCAGGGACTAATATGAAAGTCGATAACAATCTCAGGGACTAAAGTGATAGTTTATTCTAATAATAATATATATATATATATATATAAATAAAAATAATAAAAAATAAAAAATAATGAAACTAAAAAATATATAATGATAATTTTGAAAAGGCGGAAGAAAAAGGGGGGCAAAAAAGAGAGTTGCCTATAAAAAGGGAAGCAATGAAGATTTAGGGGTTAGAAAAATTCTTTTGGAGGGAGACGAAGGAGAAGAATCAGAAGGTCGAAACGCTCTTAGAAATTCAGACGTGAATCCTCTGGAGTAACTGGTCACGAGAGCTCCTCAAGGAGCTTTTCATCACTCTCCGAGCCTGAATCCTCGATCGGACCAAGAAGAACCCGACGCACCGACGTGAAGGTTAGTGTTGCTATCTAAATTCGAAGGCTATATTTGAGTTTAAATGTTCACTGCGGTTGTTTGGAAATGATTCGCATTCTTCCCATGCTTGATACACTGATTGCTGATTTCATTTCAAATGATTGATGATGCTATTTCAAAGTTCATTTCATAGTTTATTCTCTGTTAGATGCTGTTAGGAAACGAAATATAGTAGATCCATCCTATATAGAGAAAAGAGAGGGAAAGGAGATTTCGGAATCACAATAACAAATTAGCAAGAAATTGCGATCGGATATAATCGGAGTAGATAGCAGATGGTGAAATGTATCTCCTCCACTAGGAGGCGGGAGATCGATTTAGGACATAGCATAGGTTGACGAGTCGCAAGTCAATCTAGGAAGGTTGTAGTCTCCTAAGGCAGCGTTAACGAAAGCACAATCCAGTCAAAGTTAGCTCCAAGTAGACATGGTCAAGTAGGGAACAAGAACGCTTGGAGGCGTGTGTGAATCCTTGACTAGGTTGTGGTATCTAGCGTTACGATTTTGGTGATCATCCAGAGGACGAGAGGTAAGTTGAGGCTGACATTTGAAAGCATTGCAAAAGCTCTTTTGGGGCCAGGAGTGGAAGCGTATCTCCCTCTATTAGACAAGCTCCTATACATATTGCTAGCCGGTCAAATAATCTCCCCCATAGCTGCCTTGCCTCATGGAGAAAACAGGGGAGACTCTGTCTTATGGCAAGTGAGGAGAATCAATCCATGAGCTCTGTTACGTACCTCTAACACTTTGTCAAGCCTTGATTGATAGGCTGGTGATGGTGAGACTGTATAGCCAAGAAAGAAGAAGAAGGAACGCAATAGGCCACTCGAGCGAGATATCCTCAGAACCAATCCTAAGGAATTTGGGTGTAGAGAATCAACTTGTCCAAAGGTAAGCTAGCCCAGTACTGTCACATGGTCATGAATGCTTCGCTCGTGCACCAACTAGTCCTAGGGAAATCTTGGCGTTTGTGTATCCAATACTCATGAAGTTTAAGGCCTTAGCAAAAGGGGGTGTTCAAGTTATTATCCCAAGCCCTGCCCACGAATTAGCTGCAGACATATCGGGAGTGCAAGCAACATGCTAAGTGGAAATGCTTTGATTAGACAACACCCAACACTCTGCATGGAATCTTGATCTTCTAAATCTCTTCAGATATATTGCACTTCACCACTTTGATTACACTCGTGATCAAGAAGAAGAAAGTCGCATCGCAGAAATGTAGATACCTTGTTCGATGAAGGTCGTTATTTGAATCGAATCATTCGAGAAGATTCCTGGCTGTACACTCCATCGCCGTAATCATTTCTGACTTGGATGTTGTTGAGATCTATCAAGGACTCAAGGTACGGCGCTTATTCGTTGTAATGGTTGGTGGAAAGAATGTGGCATTTGAAACTTTAAGTCGAAGTTGGGCCTTTATTAGAAGCGGTTGAAAAGGAAATTCAAGCAATTCATGAAAGCTTCATGAAGAACAGACTTCTAGTGTTGATTCTCTTTACTGAAAATAAGAGAGATCTAGAGTGGTAACGAAATTTCGATGCTATAACATGAGAATTGATGTCATCTATTCGGATTTGCCTCGAAAGGAATATGAGAATTCCATTGATAAGAACTGGAAAAGCATGGATTCGGATTGCTCAGGGCTTCGTCGCATCGCGCACACCACAACCTGCACTCGAGGCGTCCAAGGCAGAGGACACAAAACGAAATGCCTATTCGAAACTTATCAAAAGAGAGAGACCCATATCAAAGTTGAGGACGTCGAGAAGAGAGGTATTCCATGCAAAGTTGATGATAAATGTTGTAGGGACCACCAGCGGATAACACTTAGAGAGGTCCACACCCTTGCCTGGTGAGTATGTATTTGGGCCAAAAGAGGTAAGTCTCACAAAGAATGAGTTGGTTCAAGTGGTAGAACCCATGGCCTGGAACCCGTGACCGCTACTTCGAACCTCGGAGACAACATTTTTCTTCCTTCAATATTTCAAGCCAACTTTGGACATCCCTATTCAATCCCTCGACCATCCAAAATTACATGCAAACCCCCTTAATTCCTGATATTGCCAACAGACCTAGAACTTCCTAAAATTGCAACTGGGCCCCCTAAACTTCCTGAAATTGCAATCTAACCCCCAAACTTCACATAATTCAAATTTAACCCCAAACTTCTCATAAGTCAAAGTTAACCCCCAAATTTTTCATAACTCAAAGTCTAACCCTCGTATTCCCTATTTCTTTAAAATGTGACTAATTCACTTTATTATCACTGCGGCTTTCAAAAATAAAATTCTTTTCCAAATGTTTTGGGATCTACGGTCTCACGCAATGGACCTTTGGAGACGGGAAATTGATGCAACGCATTCGATGTCAAGTGGTTTGTATGGTGTCATCAGATAGGCCCAGCCTCGGATTTACCGCCTGAGTTAGAGCTAACCGGTCTCAAAAATAAAATTCTTTTCCAAACGTTTTGGGATCTACGGTCTCGGCATAACGACCCTGGCATTTCGAAGCTGGCACCTCGCTGCTCGATGTCTAGTGGTTCTTAAATGACCAGTCTCTCGCTCTGCTTTACCGCCTTCGGACCTTGTGCATGGTGAATGACCAAGTCCTTTGAAAATAAAATTCTTTCCCAAATGTTTTAGGATCTGAGTCTCATCGTGGATTTACTCAAAACTTTGAGAAGTGGCGGAGTCTCACAACTGGCATTCGTGTTTAGTGGTTAGTATGAGCCCCCCGTGCTGCGCAAACCGGACCTTATGCATGAGAATGGATAGAAAGTGCTCAAAAAACAATTCTTTCTCTAATGTTTTGTGATTTACGATGTCCTGGACTGTAAGAAGAGGCGGTAGTCTACATTCTGTTCGATGTCCTAGTGGTTCGTATGGCCTCGTGCCCTCGTCTTAACTCGCAACTACTGGGAACTTGTGCATGAGGATCGAAGTCCTTTAAAATAAAATTCTTTCCCCAAATGTTTTGGATCTACGGTCTCATGCAACGGACCACAGGCGGCCAGCGAGTCTGCTGGCACATTCGATGTCTAGTGGTTCGTATAGGCCCAGTGCTGCCTTCGCCTCGGGCCTTGAGTGGGACGTGAAAGTCCTTTCAAAAATAAAATTCTTTAAATGTTTTGGGATCTCGGTCTCACGCAATGGACCCCAGACGGGAAACTAACGATCTACAGCTGGCTGTTTGATGTCTAGTGATTGTGCAGAACCTCACACCTTAGCGCATGGACACTTGTGCATGGTGGATTGAAAGTCCCTCCCGAAAATAAGATTCTTTTCAAAATGGAACAGACTCTACGGTCTCACGCTACGAGACTACGAACGGGAAGATTGTGAGTCCACACTGCTGGTCCGAGTGTTCTGTGAGTTTTGTCCTAGGTCCCGTCTTGTAGGCATGCCTCATGGACCTTATGCATAGAGTGGACAGAAAGTTTTCTCCAAAAATAACAATAATAGCATGCTGTAGAAGTGCTGCGCAGAACCGTCATGAATGTTCTCTATAGGCTCTACTGGAAGGTTTGGCACTTCAAAGCCGAACCAGAACTTCAGTAGCCTTGAGCGTCTGACCACGGTGTGAATATCGTGGAGGTGTGATCTGAGTCATGCGGGTCTAACCTCAATCAAGCTGTTTATTTTCACGTTAACGGAGGATCGAACATTTCAGAAATGCACATTCGATTCAAGGAATGCTGTTCCCCCGGAGACTGGACAAGTGGGTGCCTATCACTTCCCCACTTGTGTACATTTCCGAACTTAGAGAGAATCTCAGTCTCAAGTTCAAGGTTTTCCAAATCTTTTTCCATAAATAAAAGATTTGGTGCATGACTCCATATTAATCAGAAATCGATTCATTTTAAAATTTTAAGCAGGAGTTTGTGTCGATGTAATCTGAGCATCTGAGTTGAAACATTACCATCTCCTTTACCTTTGGATTGCATCAAAACTCAGCAAATTAGACGTGGCTTGCCAAGCCAGCCGCTGGGATGGTGTACTTCTTTGGGAAGTCCTCTTGTTGTATCTTCTCCTTTTGCACCGAGATCGCATCGAGAACTCATGATTGGCGTGCTGTGGCAGAGGCAGCACTCAGCAGGGATCGGGCTGACCTGGGTGGAAGTCTCGTGTTGCCTCTCTTTGTGGATCGGATCAGCAGCTGCAGGACTATGTAATCAAGGACGTGCCTGAGCCTGCTCTCGTGCTGGGATGGGTGACTCACCCGGGAGAGGTACGTCGTTCTGCCCTACTCGTTTTGCACTGGATCGCATCAAAAGTGCAGTGGTGCTGCATAGCTTGGGCAAGGAGTAGTACCAGGATAGGCATTGACTGCCGGGAAGATCTCCGTGTCACCTCCCTCCTTTTACGTCGGATCACTTTTTGAAGATTAGAAGTGAGTTAGCGTTATCTTGGGCAGGAGTGATGCTCTGAATGTACCTGGCCTCTCGAAAGAGAGATCCTTGTATTCTTACCTCGTCACTTTCAAAAGTTGGTGGCGATACAATGCGCAGTTAAGTGCTGCCCTATGAACAATAATAACCTTGGCATAGGCATTGACCTCTTTGGAAAGTTCTTGTGTTGCACCTCACTCTACTTCTGCAAAGGATTGAATGGGAGCTGCCACACTGATTAGCATGCCTAGAGTGGAGGAGTAATGTGCTTGCAATCGTGATCCTCGGAGAATCCGTGTGTTGCATCCGTGCACAGCTTTTAATCGGGATCGTATAGAACTCTGAACCTGTTTCAGCGTGCGTATAGGTGAGGTAGTAGTACTTGGATGGGTGACTTTCAGAGCGATCTCACTGTGTTGTGCCTCCTGGATTACTGCATTGCCTAGATTGCATTAGAACTTGGCGCAGTGAAGACCGTGGCCGAAGTAATGCGCAGCGGGATGGGTGACCAGGAAGTCCTCTTGTCACCTTCTACCTTTGCCATGGGATCGCATCAAGAAGATAGTTGACTGCTTGTGTGGCAGGGTAGCATTGGGATGGGTGACCTGGATTAAGTCTGCGTCACCCTACTGCACCTCGGATCGGATTGGTCAGAGACTCGCGAGTCATTAAGCATGCTTAGAGCGCACTTATTGTACTGGGGATAGGCGACCTCTCGGGAGATCCCGTGTGCACCTCTGTTTTTGCATCGGATCCTCAGTAGTAACAATTATCGTCCTTGGGAAGTCTTAGGGATAGTGACCTCCGTGGAAGTCCCCGATGTTGCCTCCCCACTTTTACGTGGGATGCACAAACTCGCGGGTAAACGTTCTTGGGCGGGGTTATTTTCGGATGGGTGACTATGAGAAGTCCTCGTATTGCACCTCTGTTTTTGGGTAATCATCAAACCTCATGATCAGCATGCTTGTCCAGTAAATGTGTGGGATGGGTGACCTCTGGGAAGTCATGTGTTGCACCTCTGCTTCTTCTACCTTTGGATCGCGTCAAGGATTCGCGGACCAGCACGTGGTTGGACGAGAGTAGTACTAGGATAGGTGACTTATTGTGAGTCCCAGTGTTACCTCCTCTGTTCATTGGATCACAGCTTATGTGATTAAACGGTCTTAGACAGTAGTACTCGGATGGGTGACCTGTGGAATTCCTTATGTTACCTGAGTCCTTTTGCCTTGCATCTACATGTCGATACAATTAAGCATGTTTGGTCTAGAGTAGCACTGGGATGGATGACCTCCTAGGAAGTCCTCGTTTTCCACCTTTTCCTTTCACATCGGATCGAATCAAAACTCTGCAATTAAGCATGCTTGGGAGAGAGTAGTACTGGGGTGGGTGACTTGCTGCAAAGTCCATGTGTTGCACCTCCTCCTTTTGCCCCGGATCGTATCAAAACTCCGACGTTAAGCGTGCAAGGGTGAGACTACTACTTGGATGCGTGACGTCTTGTGAAGTCCTCATGTTACACCTCCTCCTTTTGCACCAGATCGCATTAGAACTACGCAGTTAAGCGTGCTAGGGGGAGAGTAGCATTATGATGGGTGACCTCCTAGGAAGTCCACGTGTTGAACCTCTTCATTTTGCACGGACTCATCAAAACTCCTGATTCCAAAGCATTCTTTTTGGAGTAGTACGGGGGATGGGAGTTTTCTAGGATGTCCACGTGTTGCATCTCCTTCAACAGTTGCATCAAAGCTCCAACGTTAGCGTGTTGGGGTGCAGCGTAGTACATGGATGAGTGACCCTCTGAAGTCCTCATGTTGCACCTCTCTCTTCCTTGGATCGTATCAGAAATCCTTAGTTAAGTGTAATGATTTGGCAAGAGTATGTTGGATTGTGTGACCCGAGAGGCTTGCTGGGTGTTGCACCTTCTCCTTTTGCGCTAGATCGTATCAGAACTCCGCAGTTAAGCATGCTTTGGCGAGAGTAGCACTGGGATGGGTGACCTCCTAGGAAGTCCCTGTGTTTCCCCTCCTCCCTTTGCACCGGATCGAATGAGAATTACGCAGTTAAACGTGCTTGGGCGAGAGTAGTACTCGCATGGGTGACCTCCTGGGAAGTCCACGTTTTGCACCTCAACCTTTTGCACCGGATCAGATCAAAACTCCTCATTAATGCGTGCTTGGGCGAGAGTAGTACTGGGATAGGTGACCTCATGGGAAGTCCTTGTGTTGCACCTCCATCCTTTGCACTAGATCGCATCAGAAATCCGCAGTTAAGCGTGCTTGGGCGAGAGTAGTATTGGGTTTGGTGACCTCTTGGGAAGTCATCGTGTTTCACCTTCTCCTTTTACATCGAATCAGATTAGAACTCCGTAGTTAAGCATGATTAGGCGAGAGTAGTATTGGGATGGGTGATCTCCTGGCAAGTCCATATGTTCCATCTCATCCTTTTACACCGGATCATATAAGAACTCTGACGTTAAGCGTGCTAGGGTGAAAGTAGTACTTAGATGGGTGACCTCCTGGGAAGTCCTCGTGTTGCATTTCCTTCTTGTGAGCTAGATCGCATCAGAACTCAGCATTTAAGCCAGCTTGGTCCAAAGTAGCACTAGGATGGGTGACCTCCGAGGAAGTCCTCATGTTGCACCTCCTCCTTTTTGCACGATCGCATCGAGCTCAGCGAGCGATTCTGAAGTTACACAAGATGCACCTTGACATTTGACTTGTTTTTGGCACGGGTATGGAGCCATTGCCTACGATCAACTCTTCATATCTGCCTGGTGATCATAGATAGAGGGAGCATCATCGATTCTTGCCTTAGCTGCCACCCATGCTACAAGCTTATCTGAGAGTGATAAGATAACTGGAATTGTAATTAGCAGCTCGGGTGAGGAAAGGACATCTACAGTTACCATTCTCGGTGGAGCATCCTTAGTGTATGGTTGGGATGGCACAAATAAGCATGGTTCTATGAATTATGCATGTATCTCGAGGTTAATACAGTCTCGGTTATATCTTCGTTGTGATCCCATTTGGGTTTTGGGTCCCTATGAAAGTTCTACAGGATGCCAAGTCCACTTGCCTTTATGACTAATATGATCTTAATTCTGTTGACCCTTATGCCTCCTTTACTTCTCTTTGAATGTTTGGACCCCTTTTACCATGGAGCTAGCAACCCTTAAGCTTAAACCGTACCAGGAAATCAGTTGGTTTGATCAACCTTCAATCCTCACCTTACAAAGCAGGCTCGAATACGCTCTAACATACAATGTACGGTTTATTCCATTGACCAGAAGGACATCCCTTATTCGAACGTATATGATGGTCACGTCATTAAGGTTAATAACACCATTAAAACTGGACCTAGACAGTGATATCTCGTATTTCCTCCAAGTTGATGTGGGGAATGGTGTCATGGCTGTGGGTCCCCTACGAATCTTGCTAATGATCTTGCATCACTATCTAGTGCCAGGCATAGCCCCATGTAGCGTTGCATGCTAGTGGACATACACGTCCTGGTTATTAGAGTATCAGTTAATATTGGTCACATATCACAATGACTAAGCTTAGCCTAGTTCGTTGGTGCATCCGAAGCCCATATGAGAATAGTCGGGTTCGAGTCCCGCATGCGGCCGTTTTAAATGATCATAGTACTCACACTTCAAGTAAGCCAGTCCACTTGCAAATGGGGCCTTGCCAATTCTGCCTTGGCTGCGTATGAGGGAAATCTGACCCATTCACAAGGCTAGCCAAATTCAGCCTAATTTTCTTCCTTATTTTAAATCAAACCAATTCTTTTCCCAAGTTTTAAATCAAGTTTATTTATTTTAGATCGAGTCCAATTCTTTTCCTTAATCTTAAATCAAGTTTATTGTATTTTAAATCAAATCCAATTTTTTTCCTAAATTTCAAATCAAGTTCATTTATTTTAAATCAAGTTTTAATTCTTTTCCTCAAATTTCAAATCAAGTATTTCAAATCAAGTATTTCATTTAAATCAAGTTTAATTCTTTTTCCTCAAATTTAAATCAAGATTCATTTTTGTTTTAAATCAAGTTTTAATTCCTTTCCTCAAATTTAAATCAAGATTCATTTATTTTAAATCAAGTTTTAATTCTTTTCCTCAATTTCTTTCTTCAAATTTCAAGTCAAGTTTAATTCTTTTTTTAAAATTTCAAATCAAGTTTATTTTATTCCAATTCTTTTCCTCAACTCCAAATAAAATCAAGTTTAATTTTTTTCTCCTAATTTCAAATCAAGTTCATTTTATTCTATTTCTTTTCCTCAATCTCAAATCAAGTTTATTTTATTTTTCCATTTCTTTTCCTCATTTTTCAAATCAAGTTCATTTTTAAATCAAGCCTAATTCTTTTTCTCAATTTTGGAATAAAAAATTCAATTTTTCTTGAGTTGGGTCAAGCCCAATTATTTTCTTCCTTCTGTTTTAAATCAAGTCCATTTATGATTCTAGGTCTCGCACAATGAACCCTAAGCACGAACTAGTAGCTATTTATGTTGTTCGATGTTTGGGGATTCATATGGGTCCCAATGCAGCCATAGTTGTCTTGGACCCTGTGCATATGTGGATTAGGAATCCCTTTTAAATAATCTCAAAAGAAATCTCGTCTTGGAATCCCAAGTCTCATGCGATGGACTCTAAATAAGAACTTGCGGTTTCACTGCTGTTCGATGTTTAGAGATCCATATGGGTCCCATGCAGCCCTCGTTTTCCTTGGATCTTGTGCATATGTGGACTAAGGATTTTCTCTAAAAACAAAAAAAATTGGAAATACTCTATTTTCTTTAAACACCTTCAAAGGTCAAGCCTTTGACCAGAACTATGTAAGCCTTGAGTTTCCCATTGCACCAGGGAATACGTAGGAGCAGGATCAAGTCCTGTCAGGCTATCTTCCACTTAACCTATTTATTTTTATTCTAAATTAAAGGGATCATACAGTTTTCAAAAACATCATAATTGCACACTCAGTTTAAGGGTACCGTTCTTCGAAACGGGCGAGAAGGGTTCCTAACACCTTCTCTACTCGTAACCGACTCTCAAAGCTAAATTCTTCCTCAAATTAGGGTTTTTCCAAATCTTTTCCCTTAAATAAAAATTTGGTGGCGACTCCATACATTCAAACAATAAATTCTTTCTAAATTTTTAGGAAGTTCGTCGTGTCGTTGTAATTACGGTTGCAATAGTGACGTCCTGGGATGTTCTCGTGTTGCACCTCCATCTTTTGCACCGGATAGCATCAAAACTCAGTAGTTAAGTGTCCTTCGGCAAGAGTAATACAGGGATGGGTGACATCCTTCGAAGTCCTCGTATTGCACCTCCTCCTTTTTGTCTTGCTTGGATCGTTATTGCGAACTCCCACCGATTAAACATGCTGTAGGCAAACGAGGCGATAGTTGGATGTGTGACCTCCTAGGAAGTCCCGCGTCAGAACCTCACCTCCTTCCCACCGGATCGCATGTTGGGTCACTGTACTAGCAACCAGGTGCCAGAGTTTGAGTAGTACTTGGATGGGTGATCTCCTTAGAAGTGCTCGTGTTACACCTCCTCCTTTTGCACTAGATCGCATTAGAACTCCACAGTGAAGCATTCTTGGGCCAGAGTAGCACTTGGATGGGTGACCTCCTGGGATGTCCTTATGTTGCACCTGCTCAATTTACATCGGATCACATCAGCACTCTACAGTTAAGCATGCTTGGACGAGAGTAGTACTTGGATTGGTGACCTCCTCAGTAGTGCTCGTGTTGAACTTCTTTCTTCCACTTTGCAGTGGCTAACTCTGACAGCATACTAGTTAGGATTGGTTTGCTCGAAGTAGTTTGGGATGGGTGACCCACAGAGAGTCCTCATGTTGCCTGTCCTCTTTTTCAACGCGGATGCGCGTGGAGAACTCCCCAGGATTAAGCGTAGCTTGCGGACGAGGTGAGCCCTTAGACGGGTGACCACCTAAGAAGTCCTTATGTTGCATCTCCTCCTTTTGGATCGATCGCATCATGAACTGCTGGAGTTCAAAGCATGCTAGGAGTAGGAGATGTGCCTGCGATGGGTGACCTCTGGGGAAGTCTCATCGCTGTTGCACCTCCCTCCTTTTACACTTTCAATCTAGCATCACCAACAGCTACAGTCTGGCACATTAAGCGTGCTTAGGCCAAAGTATACCACTTGGATTGCTTCGCCTCGCATGGGAAGTCTCAAGTGTTGCACCTCTTCCTTGCACATCGAGATCGCATCGGGAGTTACGCCATAAATAAACGCATGCTTGGGCGAGTAGTACTTGCATGAGTGACCTCCTGGGAAGTCCATATGTTGCACCTCATCCTTGTGCACCGGATCGCATCAAAACTCCACAGTTAAGCATGCTTGGGCGAGAGTAGTGCTGTGATGGGTGACCTCTTGGCAAGTCCTCGAGTTGCACCTTCTCCTTTTGAATCGGATCACATTAGAACTCTAAAGTTAAGTGTGCTTGGGTGAAAGTAGTTCTTGGATGGGTGACCTTCTAGGAAGTCCACGTGTTGCACCTCTTCCTTCTGCATCGGATCGCATCAAAACATCACAGTTATGTGGTCTTGGCCGAGAGTAGTGCTGGGAGAGGTCTTGGGAAGTCCTCCTCTTCCTTTTGCATCAGATCGCATTAAAACTTAGCAGTTAAGCACGCTTGGGCGAGACTATTACTGGGATGGGTGACCTCCTTGGAAATCCTCGTATTGCACCTCGTCCTTTTACACTAGATCGCATCAGAAGTCCGCAGTTATGTGTGCTTGGCTGAGTGTAGTATGGGATTGGGCGACACCGTGGGAGAAGTCGCTTGTCTTACTACCCTACTCCTTTTTGCGCGGATCGCATCAAAACTTGGCAGTTAGCGTGCTGGCGACGAGAGTAGTCTTGGGATGGTGGCCTCCTTGGAAGTCCTCGCAGCTCACCTCTCATCTTCGAGCAGTGGGATCGCAGTGAGGATTCGCGATTGATCGTGCCCGGGCGAGAGTAGCAATGTGGTGGGTGACCTCCTCGGAAGTCCACGTGTTGCACCTTATTTTTTTACTCCAGATCGCATCAAAACTCCGTAGTTAAGCATGCCTGGTCGAGAATAGTACTCCGATGGTTGACTTCCTAGGAAGTCCTCGTGTTGCACCTCCCCCTTTTGCACCAGATCGCATTGAAACACATTAGTTATGCGTGTTTAGCGCGAGGAAGTAGTGACATCGGGATCTGGTGGCGCCCTCCACTGGAAGACCTCGTAGTCCCTCCTTACTCCCACACCAGGATACGACCGAACTATGCGGTCAAGCGTGCTTGGCAGCAAAAGATACTGCCGGGATCGGAGCCGAACCTCCTGGGAAGTCCTCGTATTTCTCTTTGTCCATTTCTACCGGATCTCCATCGGGAGCACAAGAGTATCCAGCTTGTGTCCTCATCTCTGCAATTTGAGTGAGACTTTGGCGAGGTGAGGAAGTGCGGGAGGTGGATGACCTGCGCAGGAAGCACGTCATGTGTTACCACCTTCATCTTGCACTAGTTCGCATTCACAACCTCTTCGGTCATGGCGTGCTTGGGCGAGTAGCACTTGGATGAGTGACCTCCCGGGGAAGTCCATGATTTGCACCTCTCTATGCTATGCACTCAGGATGCGCATCGGAGCTTCACGCGAGTGAGCGTTCTTGGATGAGACAGTACCTAGGATGGGCGACCTCCTAGGAGAGTCCTCCATGTTCCACATCCTCCTTCCCGCATCGGATCGCGTCAAGACTCAGCGAGTTAAGTGTAGCTTGGGCGAGGCTAGTACTTGGGATGGGCTGATATCCTTGAAAGTCCTCGATACTGTACACCTTCTCACTTTTTCACACCGAATCGCGTTAGAACTACGCGGAGTTAAGCGATGCATGGGCGAGACTAGATACTAGCATGGGTGACCTCCTGGGAAGATGCTTGTATTTCCCTTTCTCGTGTTGCACCGGATCTTATCGAGGCTACTTGCAGATTAAGCATGCTAACTCGCAGATAAACGGCGCAGGCGAGTGGCAATCTTGGGACGGGTGACCTGCAGGGAGGAGATCCTCTTGATGGCACCACCTCTTTTTCCATCAGATCGCATAAGAAATGCAGCATGGTTCAGCGTGCTTGGGCGATGAGTGCCCTGCGGGAAGGGAGACCTCACGATCCAAGTTCTCGTGTTGCACCTTGTCGCTTTCTGCAGGATTGCATCAAGGCTCCACACTGGCCGTGCTTTGGGGAGAGGTTGTGCTGGAGATAGGCGAACCTTTTACGAAGTGCACGTCGTTGCAGCTCTGCACCTTTGGATCGCATCAGCCACAGACGGGTATTAAGGATTTTGGCAGGAGGTAATGGCTTAGGATGGGTGACCTCCTAGGAAGTCTTTTTGTTGCACCTTTTTCTTTTGCATCGGATCGCATCAAAACACAACATTTAAGCATGCTTGGGCGAGAGTAGTATTGGGATGGGTGACCCCCTGGGGAGTCCTCAGGTTGCACCGCCTCCTTTTTCACTAGATCGCATAAGAACTCCACAGTTAAGTGTGCTTAGGCGAGAGTTGTACTTGGATAGGTGACCTCCTAGGAAGTCCTCGTTTAGCACCTCTTCCTTTTGCATCGGATCGCATCAAAACTCCAAAGTTAAGCTTGTAAGGGTGAGAGTAGTACTTGGATGGGTGACCTCTTGCAAAGTCCTCGTGTTGCACCTCCTCCTTTTACATTCAATCGCATCAGAACTTTGCAGTTAAGCGTGCTTGGGCAAGAGTAGCTCTGGGATGGATGACCTCTTAGGAAGCCCTCATGTTTCACCATATCCTTTTGCATCGAATAGCATTAGAACTCCACAGTTAAGTGTGCTTGGACGAGATTAGTACTTAGATGGGTGACCACCTAGAAAGTTCTCATGTTTCACCTTCTCCTTTTACATTGGATCGCATCAGAACTCCAAAGTTAAGTGTGCTAGGGTAAGAGTACTACTTGGATGGGTGACCTCCTGGGAAGTCCTCGTGTTGGACCTCCTCCTTGTACACTCGACCACATCACAACTCCGCAATTAAGCATGCTTGGGCCAGAGTAGCATTGGGATGGTTAACCTCCTGGGATGTGATCGCATCAAAACTCTACAGTTAAGCATGCTTAGGCTAGAGTAGTACATGGATGGGTGACCTCATAGGAAGTCCTCGTGTTGCAACTTCCTCCTTTTGCACAGATTGTATCAAAAATTAGTAATTAAGTGTGATTTGGTGAGATTAGTACCAGGATAGGTGACCTCCTCGGAAGTCCATTTAATTCACCTCCTCCTTTTTCACCTAATCGCGTTTTAACTCCGCAGTTAAGCGTTCTTGGACGAGAGTAGTACATGGATGGGTGACTCACCATCGTGGAAGTCCTCATGTTGCACACTTCTGCTTTGCACATCGAGATGAGTGTCCCCAACTTTGCCAGGATTAAGCGTGACCATGGACGAGAGCTTATGGGGATCAGGTGACCCTGAGATTCCTCATGTGCACCTCCTCTGTTTCGTCACATCGGGTAAGGCCTTTCTGCGGTTAGCGTGCTTGGGCAAGAGTTGCACTTGGAATAGTGACCCTCCTAGGAGAGTCCATCAGTTTAGCTTTCCTCCTTCTTTTGCATCGAGATCGCATCAAAACTCTGCCGGTTAAGCTTCTGCTTTGGATGAGAGTTGTATTTGGATTGAGGTGACCTCCTGAAAGTCCACGTGTTGCACTGCTCGCTCTCGCACCGGTGTCGCATCAAGACTCCATAGTTCATGGGCTGCTTGGGCTGAGTAGTACTAGGATGAAGCTAACCTCTTGGGAGAAGTTCTGTGTTGCACTTTTCTCACTTTTACTGCACCGAGTCTCATGGGAACTTCGGATTAACGTGCTAACTCCACCAATGCTTGAACGACTTGGGTGAGGAAGTAGTAGATGGGATGGATAACCCTCCTAGGATCCTTCTGTGTTCCACCGCCTCCTTTTGCATGCGGATCGCATCCGGGACTCCGTAGTTACGGCTGCTTGGGTGAGGTAGTGACAGCGGATGGGCAGACCTCCAGGAAGATCCGCGTGTTGCACCTCGATTCTTTTCCACCCAGAATATGCTTCCAAACTTAGTAGTTTAGCGAACTTGGGAGATAATATTAGTAGGATGGGTGACCTCATTGGTAGATGCTTCATGTCTGCGGCTCGTTGCTTTGCTTGGATGGCATCACGACTTTGTAGATTAAGGCGATGATCGCTTTGGCGAGTAGTGCTGGGACGGAGTGGCGAGAAGTCCTCTTGCGCCTTATTCTTGTTTGCGCACAATTGACTGTCAAAACATCACAGTTAAGCGAGCTAACATCGAAGTTAAGCGAGCTTGGGTGAGAGTAGTTCTCAGTTGGATGACCTCCAAGGAAGTGCTCGTGTTGCACCACCTCCTTTTGCATTGGATCGCATCAGCACTTCGCAGTGAAGCATGCATGGGTAAGAGTAGTACTTGGATAGGTGACCTCCCTAGAAGTCCACGTGTTGCACCTCCTTCTTTTGTACTGGATCGCATCAGAACTCAACATTTAAATATGCTTAGGCCAAATTGGCATTGGGATGGGTGATCTCCTGGGTACTCCTCGTGTTGTTCCTCCTCCTTTTGCTCTGGATTGCATCAGAAATCTAAAGTTAAGCATCCTTGGACAACAGTAGTATTTGTATGGTTGATCTCGTGGGAAGTCCACATGCTGCACCTCCTCCTTTTGCACCAGATCATATCAAAACTCCGCAATGAAGTGTGCTTGGGTGAGGATACTGCTGGGATGGATGACCTCCTAGTAACTCCTCGTGTTGCACCTTCTCCTTTTGCACCAGATCGCATCAAAATGCAGCAGTTAAGTGTGCTTGGGTGAGAGTATTACTATGATGGGTACCTGACTGGGAAGTCCTTGTATTGCACCTCCTCCTTTTGCACCGGATCGCATCAAAACTCAGCAGTTAAGCGTGCTTGGGCGAGAGTAGTACCAAGATCGGTGACCTCTTTTGAGATCCTCGTAATTCAGTTCCTCCTTCTGCACCAGATCGCATTTGAACTCCACTGTTAAGCATGGTCAGGAGAGAGTAGTACTGGGATGGGTGACCTCTTGTGAAGTCCTCGTGTTGCACTTTATCCTTTTGCACCAGATCGCATCAGAACTCTTAAGTTAGGTGTGCTTGGGCGAGATTAGTAATGGGATCGGTGACTTCCTGGGAAGTCCTTGTATTTACATTTCTCCTTTTGCATCGAATCTCATCAGAGCTCTATAGTTAAGTGTGCTAACTCTGAAGTTAAGCGAGCTTATGCAAGAGTAGTACTGGGATAGATGACCTCCTGGGAAGTCCTTGTGTTTGACCATCTCCTTTTCCACTAGACCGCATCAGAACTCTGCAATTAAGCGTGCTTGGGCGAGAGTAGTGCTGGGATAGGTAACATCCCAAGAAGTCCACCTGTTGCACCTCTACCTTTTGCACCGGATCGCATTAGAACTCCGTAATTAAGCGTGCTTGGACGATAGTACTATTAGGATGGGTGACCTCTTGGGTAGTCCTCCTGTTTCACCTCCTCCTTTTGCTCTGGATCGCATCAGAAAATTGCAGTTAAGTGTCCTTGGGTTAGGATAGTACTTGTATGGTTGATTTCGTGGGAAGTCTGCGTGTTACACCTCTTCCTTTTGCACCGGATCACATCAAAACTCCTTTTGTTTGTCGCAACCGTAATTACGACGAGACGACGAACTCGCTAAAATTTTAAAATATAATTTTATTGGGTTATGTGATAATGTGGAGTCACCACCAAATTTTTTATTTAAGGGAAAAGATTTGGAAAAACCCTGACTTGAAGATGAGATTTTGGTTCGGCAGTCGGTTACGAGTGGGGAAGGTGTTAGGCACCCCACTCGCCCGTTCCGAAGAACGGTACCCTTAAACTGAGTGAGTGATTTATTGAAAATAGTTTGATCCCTTTAATTAGAGTGAAAATAAATAGATTGATGGAGGTTAGCCTGACAGGACTTGATCCTGCTCCTACGTATTCCTCGGTGCAATGGGAAACTCAAGGCTTACATGGTTCTGGTTTGATTTGAAGGCTTGACCTTCGAAATTGCTTGAAAAGGAGCATTTAAGAATGAACATGTTGTGTTAGAAAATACTTTCAAAAGGATCCCTACTCCACATATGCACAGGGTCCAAGACAACTACGGCTGCACTTACACCCATACGAATCTCTAAACAGCTAATAGAAGAAAAAGCTACCAGTTCGTGCTTAGAGCTCATCGCGTGAGACTAAGGAGTGCAAAATTGGTTTTTATTTGTTTTGGAAAGGAAGGCATTCCCAATCCACATGTGCACAGGGCTCAAGATAACTACGGCTGCACTTGGACCCATACGAATCTCTAAACAGCGAACAGTAGAAAAAACTACCAATTCGTGCATAGAGCTCGTCGCGTGAGATTAGGAAATGAAAAACAT